>CM069913.1:17798706-18398706 GCA_036172215.1 Camellia granthamiana
AAAAAAGGGGAATTTTTATTTTCTTGGCCTCTCACCCTCTTGTAAATAGTCTCTTCACTACAAAATTTCAGGTTTTTGCGATGGTAAAATGCCGTTGCTAATACTTCTAATACCGTCTCAAAAACCTTTTAGCGACGGCAAAGGAGAGGTCAAAACAGAGGGTGTTGCAAAAACATTTTAGCGACGGCATTTTGCGACGGCAATTGTTGCCTTTTGCGACGGCATTTTACTATCGCTTATAATATATAAAAAATTGAGACCTTTTGCAACAACACTATTTTACCATCGCTAAAAGTTTTATTTGCGATGCAAAAAAATGTTGTCGCGAATTGTTTTTTTTTTTTTGCAACGGCATGACCACTATTGCCAATGGTTCTAATGTTTTTTGTGACGGTGTGGTGCCGTCGCCAAAAAAAAAAAATGCAAGAAAATTATTTAAATATTGAAATTACCTATTTTTTGCGACGGTGTGGTGCCATCGAAAAAAAATTTTACAAGATAATTATTAAAAATATTAAAATTACCTGTATCAAATGAAAAACAATTGAAAAGGAAACCAATAATTATATAATAATATAAAAATTCCTGTGTAGAAATAACAATTTCTCCGTAATAAAAATATTATTGTATTTATAACTACACATCAACAAAATTACCGAATTACATAATGTTCCATTAATACATATACAATGATTAAATACATAATGTTGTTCATAATTCAAAATAACATATACTAAAATTAAAAGTTTCCCTCATAATTCTTCGTGGGTAACAAAAACAAAAAGTTAGTCACATTCTTTATAGGCATGCATTTCACAAGCAAACTTCTACTCGGGAAATATCTGAAAACTAAAAATAAAAATAATTAATGACAATATAATTATGTGTTAATATGTTAATTACAAAAAAAAACATAAAAATTTAACTACAATACCATTACCAAGATAATTAAGTAAATAATTTTGCCTAGACAGAAATTCGGCTTTGACTCCCAAACCGGAAACCCGATTCGAGTTCCGTCTTCTCTCACAAGTCTCTCGTGCCTAGGCGGTCTTGTGTGCCAAATTTCGTGCTAATCCGATGCCGTTTGGTGATTTTGGGGTGTCAACACCTCAAATTTTAAGTTTATTAAGGAACTAGTTTGCCTAGAGTGAAATCCGGCTCTAACTCCCAAACCGGAAACCCGATTTGGGTCTTGTCTTCTCCCACAAGTCTCTCGTGCCTAGGCGGTCGTGTGTGCCAAGTTTCATGTTAATCCGACGCCGTTTGGTGATTTTGCGACATCAATTCCTCGAATTTTAAATTTCTTAAGGAACTAGTTTGCTTAAAGTGAAATTCGGCTTTAACTCCCAAGCCGGGAACTCGATTCGAGTCCCGTTTTCTCCCACAAGTCTCTCGTGCCTAAGCTGTCATGTGTGCCAAGTTTCATGCTAATCCGACGCCGTTTGGTGATTTTGGGGCATCAACACCTCGAATTCTAAGTTTCATAAGGAATTAGTTTACTTAGAGTGAAATTCAGCTCTAACTCCCAAACCGAGAACCCGATTCGAGTCCCGTCTTCTCCCACAAGTCTTTCGTGCCTAGACGGGCGTGTATGCTAAGTTTCGTGCTAATCCTACACCATAATGTATATAATTAAGTCATACCTATGTGTAGCATAATATGGTAGAATTTCCCATTTGTAATTGGAAAAAAACTGCGGTACACATATTAAAGAAAAAAATAATATAATTTCATACTTTTTTGAGTTATAATTTAAAAAAAAAAAAAAATCATAACCCAACACTACATGAGACATAAGTAAAATAATATCATAACTAATGAAAAAAATTGATCATAAATAAATAATACATAACGAAGGAATTTTTTAGGATGATTTAAATAAGTGTGTTTTTTAATTTTTTTATGAAAAAATATATATAAAAAATAAAATAATCTCACAAGAATAAAAAAAATAAAAAAATATACCTTTTTTAATACATCTCAAACAACCTCTAAAAATGCATACAGTACACCCTTAAAAAAAAGGGATTTTTATTGATAAATCTCATTTAGAAGTGTTTTAACCCAAGAAGTCCATGAAGGAATTTTTTAACCCATTTAGTCCCATGTATGTATAGCTTTATTCCATAAAGTCTTTTTTCTTGATTTACACTATTTTCTTGGACACTTATGCCCTTATATTTAACTTTGATAACCTTATAAATATTTTTTGAACGGTTAGCAATTTTATGATGTGAACATTCATATTTTAAAATTCACATTGATAGGAATGTAAAATTGGCCCGTGTGCGGCCCGAAACCCACCTGCGAGCCGGGGTGGGCCCGGCCCGTTGACAATGTGAATATTCACATTGATATGTTAACATTCACATTAATAGGAGTGTAAAATTGGCCCGCGTCCCGTGGTGGCGCGAAACCTGCCCGCGGCCCGTGGGCGGCCTGGGGCGGGCCCGGTCCGGCCCGTTGACAATGTGAATATTCACATTGACATGTTAACATTCACATTAATAAGAGTATAAAATTGGCTCGTAGCCCATGGGCGGCCAAAAGCCCGCCTGCGGCCCGGGGCAGGCCCGGCCCGGCCCGGTCCATTGACAATGTGAATAATTGACATGTTAACATTCACATTGATAGGAGTGTAAAATTAGCCCGCGTCTCGTGGCTGCCCGAAACCCGCCCACCGCCCGTGGGCGGCCCGGGGCGGGCCCGGCCCGGCCTGTTGACAATGTGAATATTCACATTGACATGTTAACATTCACATTGATAAGAGTATAAAATTGGCCAGCGGCCCAGGGCAGGCCCGACCCGGCCCGTTGACAATGTGAATATTCACATTGACATGTTAACATTCACATTGATAAGAGTGTAAAATTGGCCCGCAGCCCGTGGGTGCCCCGAAGCCCGACCGTAGCCCGAGGCGGGCTTGGCCCAATCCGTGACAATGTGAATATTCACATTGACATGTTAACATTAACATTGGTACGAGTGTAAAATTTGTCCGCTGCCCGAAGCTTGCCCGCAGCCCGGGGTAGGCCCGGCCCGTTGACAATGTGAATATTCACATTGACATGTTAAAATGCACATTGATAGGAATGTAGAATTGGTCTGCGGCCCGTGGGCTGCCCGAAGCCCACCCACGACTCGGGGCAGGCTCGTTTGGGTCCGGACCCGAGCATGTCCAAGACCCTAGGTTAGGGCCTAGGTCATCACTTTAAAGCCCGGCCGGGCCCATCGGCCCGCTTAAGGCCCATTCAAGGCTCGGTCCGAGGCCCGGCCCAGCCCAGCCCGCCCGAGGCACAATGTATTTTTTTGTGGAAAATAATAAAATTTTGGTAGAAAAAATTAAAAAGAATTTTAAAAAAATGGCTAGGCCCGCCCAAGCCTAACCTAAGCTCGAGGCTAGGCCCAGGCCCATCGGCCCGACCCGAGGCTCGATCCATCGACCCGTCCAAAGCCCGAATACCCTTGTGCCAGGGTAAGGGCCTGGGCCTAATTTTTTGGTCTGTGGGCCGGCCCGACCCGACCCGACCTGGCCCGGGAAAGGCTCGTTTGGGCCCAGGCTCGAGCCTAGTCCGAGACCCTCGGCTAGGGCCTGGGCCATCACTTTGAAGCCCGGCCTAGCCCATCGGCCCGGTTAAGGCCCATTCAAGGCTCGGTCCGAGGCCCGGCCCGTGCTGAGGCCTAGTGTATTTTTTTGTGGAAAATAATAAAATTTAGGTAGAAAAAATTAAAAAGAATTTAAAAAAAATGGCCAGGCCCGCCCCGGGCAGCCCACGGGCCGTGGGCGGGTTTCGGGCAGTCACGAGGCACGGGCTAATTTTACACTCCTATCAATGTGAATGTTAACATGTCAATGTGAATATTCACATTGTTAATGGGCCGGGCCGGGCCCGCCCTGGGCTGCTGGCCAATTTTATACTCTTATCAATGTGAATATTCACATTGTCAACAGGCCGGGCCAAGCCCGCCCCGGGCCGCCCACGGGCCGTGGGCAGGTGTCGGGCAGCCACGAGACGCGGACTAATTTTACACTCTTATCAATGTGAATGTTAACATGTCAATGTGAATATTCACATTGTCAACGGGCCGGGCCGCGGGCGGGCTTTTGGCCGCCCGTGGGTCGCGGGCCAATTTTATACTCTTATCAATATGAATGTTAACATGTCAATGTGAATATTCACATTGTCAACGGGCCGGACCGGGCCCGTCCCGGGCCGCCCATGGGCCGTGGGCGGGTTTCGCGCCGCCACGGGACGCAGGCCAATTTTACACTCCTATTAATGTAAATGTTAATATGTCAATATGAATATTCACATTATCAATGGGCCGGACCCGCCCCGGCCTGACTCGAATTTTTCCAGGCACCCATGAGGATCGACATGGGCCGGGCCCCTACACATTGACGATATGAACATTCACATTGACGGTGTGAACATTCACATTAAAGGTATTTTGGTAATTATGTCACCCATAGGACTTATTGAAACATAAGAAAATAATGTGAACTAAATGGAACATAAGTAGATGAAAAGGGTATTTTGGTCTTCTTATCTCAAATAGGACCTAATGGAATAGTCAAAAAGAATATGGATTGGATGGAATAAAACTCTTAGAAAGTGGATTTATCAAAAAAGCTCCCTAAAAAAAATAAAAAAATAATGTGCATAGTAAAATTTCCTTTTTTTTTTTTTTTGTTACAAGAAAATCCTCCCACTCTTTCGCAGGTCTAGGGCACCGCCCTTTGCAGAGATCACCAAGGTGTCCTGTTGTCCGTTCCGAGATAGGAGACTATAACCTAAGAACTTGCCCCGACCTTCTAAGACAAGCTCCGCTTAAGTCAGGATTCGAACAGCGGGAGAGCATTAAGCCCACACCAAGTGCTGTGGTAGCAACAATTTGAGGCTAACCTCCTAACCAACTGCCCTACGCCCAGGAGATTGGCCCAAGGGGTTTTGAACTTGGGACCTAGGGTCTTAACCCCCAAGCCTTTACCAAGTTGCCAAACACCCTTGGGTTTAAAATTTCCTTTTACCTAATGTAATATGAGATGATGTGAATTCCAATGTGTTGTTGCTACGTATAGCAATGAGTAATGACGTCATTCAGTAAAGCCCTGAATTTAATCACACGGCTAAAAATCATTCATCCTCTCACTATTTCTATTTCTATCTTTATCTGTATCTGTATCTGTATCTGTATCTGTATCTGTATCTCTATCTCTTTCCACTCTCCCCTTCCCATTATGCAGAACGTTCAAAGAAACTCAAGCCGCAGAAAAATAAGTACAATAAAATCCAAAACACACCGTTCTTTTTTTTTTTTTTTTTTTTAAATATTAAAAAAAATCCAAGTAGAAGCAATGGAAAAGTTGAAACTTTGAAATATCTAAGGCCTCGTTTGATAAGTTAACATTTTAGTCAAAAAGTCAAAAAGTTACTAAATAAGCCAAAAAACCTATAATCTATATCAAAAAGTCAAAGATTTCCTTTTCTCTCTACTTTTTGCACATCTTTTTGTAAAAAGCTAAAAAGTCACCCCAAACATACTAGTTTTTTTTACCTCATATTTTAGCCAAAAATTCAAAAAGTTACTAAAATAGCCTGTTCCCAAACGAGGCCTAAAAACCAATTGCATGAACTTGTTTCCCTCTTTCCTACTCACACCAACGCCTATATAAACCTCTCATTCTCTTCTCTCCCCAAAAGATCTATTATCTCATCTCTCTCTCTCTACACATTTAATTCAACTAAAACACTTCACATACATAGATATAAATTTGTTTGTTATTGATTTTGTGATGATAATGTGCACACAAAATGATTTCGATGCGGACTTTGCTCTGCTCGAGTCAATTAGTTGCCAATTGCTCAGCAATGACTCCGAATCGAATTCATGGAACAGCTTGTTCACTTGTTTGGGTGACAATTGGGGTGAATTGCCTCTCAATGAGAACCATTCCGAGGACATGCTCCTCTACGGCCTCCTCAACGAGGCGGGGATCGTTGGCTGGCTTCCTTTCCTCACAGCAGCCACCATCACCTCCGCAACCGTGAAATTGGAGCCCCAAATCTGTAATTTTGAATCGCCACCACCGGCGATGGTGCCGTCGAAAGGGAAGCATTACAAGGGAGTGAGGTAGAGGCCGTGAGGTAAATTCACCACGGAGATTAGGGATCCAGCGAAGAATGGTGCTAGGGTTTGGCTTGGGACGTTCAAGACGGCGGAGGATGCTGCCGTGGCATATGATAGGGCACATAGTTCTAAATTGCGGTATTAGGTAACATAACGGTATCGATCGCGGAATATCAGTATCGGTAGTATCGGCCAGTACGTATCGGGAATCGGGGTGTCGCGGCTGTGAAATTTTAAAAATCATTAGCAATCCCTCTAAAACTAAATTTTATGCATTTTTTGACTCTTTTACCTTTAATTTTTTACATTTTAATCAAAATTTTGAGAAGGTAATTTATATGCATAAACTAGGCCGAGCTAGGTCCATTTGTTTTAGGTATTTGGGTCGAGCTGAGTAAAATCATCAGTTTGTTTGGGCATGGTTTTGGCCGAGCTAAGGGTTTCAAATAGCTCGGCCTTGAGGTCCAAGGATTGGAATAGCCGGACTAGATGTGAATAGCAGCTCAGGCTGGGGTATAATTTGTAGTGTACTAGACTGAAGTTTGTCTCGGTCGAATACCACTTTGGTTCTGTCCGGTGTAGAGTAAGGCCATGATAGCTCGGTCGAGTGTGGTACCGAGCTGAGGTATGAGGTTTGAACCATCTCACTTGGTTAGCAGTGAGTAGGGCGTTATCAGGATAGGCATTTATCCTTGGAAGTGTGATTCTTAGGAGGACTCTTATAGGGGGAGCTGGAGTCCTGCTAGGATTATACCAGGTGGAAACTATAAAAGCTCATAACAGGACCTATGTACAGGAATCACAATTTCTACTCCCGAATACACAAAGCTTTTGTCTATTGTCTACTTGTTGACTTAGGCATCGAAGATGTTTCCAGCACACACCTGCTAGCTAGCTCACGTTTGTGTTTTCAAGTAATAAAGCGATGACGTTTGGAGAAGAGCAAACTTAATCAACAAGATTATACGAGAAGATTATTTCGCCCTCGTACAATTGGCGCCGTCTGTGGGAAGGGCAATCAAAAAGAACGAACCTCTTGATTAAGTTTTCTTTTAACTAATTTCAATGGCGCACAATGAAGACTTGCTACACTCTGCCATTGATGGGTAAACCCCAGAGGGGGGCGAAAGGCGTGAAAGCTTACCTTTTATCCCGCCCATGGCAGAGTTAGATCCCAAGCGACGAAACCCGCGGAGGGATACCCATGAAAGATGGGGCTCCAGTCTTCGTTGCTCCCAAAGCCCTGAAAGGCAAAGGCGAAGGTTGGATCCTCAGGTTCTAGAAGAGAGTAAGGGAGCAAGACAAATTGATATGAAGGATGGCGGCAGACATGAAGATGATGAAGCGCCAGATAAAAGGCAAATGAGTGGCAATAGAAGAAGGGCGCAAAGGCAACACACGCTCTTACCACTCAGAAGATTGTGACAGACAGGTCACACTATCACAAGTTGAAAGTAGAAGCCTCAGGACAGGCGATACATAATCAAGGACTTCCAGGACTCATTACCCCAGGTTTGAGAGAACGAGGACTGAAAGGTCTTACATAGAAAGAAACAGTTATCGGCCCTCTCATTTGCACCAAACGACATCTTGGCACACGGAGTTACCCAGGTCGGCGGACCTACGGACAGTACTTGAGGAAATGGCTCGAAAAAGAGAAGACACTTAGGCTCGCGACCCCCGCAGAGTCTCTGCACTACAATGGTTGGCTTCTAGAACACATAGGAGTGTCGAGGTTGGAATGCTAAAGCCGCGCCTTGCTTATGAACCAGCAGAGAAAGCATTAGTAAGGTTGCAGAGCTCGCCGTTCGTTCTAGCAATAGAGAATGCACCATTACCCATAGGCTTCCACCATCCCAAAATTCACTATTAATAAGGAAAAGTCAGACCCCTGCATGCACTTGAGCCACTTCCGCTAGGTTATGGCGGTGTATCGGCGAAACGAGACTCTAATGTGTATCCTATTCCCTTCCAGCCTTGGTGACCTGGGTCTAACATGTTTGAAAGGTTGCTAGAAGGTAACATAGCTTCATGTGCGTAACTAGTAGAGGCATTTGTGACCAGATTCAGAACAAACACCAAGACGCCTGTTGAGATTGACCAGCTTCTCTCCATAGCTATGGGTGAGAAGGAAACATTGAGGTCTTACAATAACCAATATTGGGAGACTTTTAATCAGATTAGAGATTGCCTCACAAACCTAGCTATCGCGCAGTACAAGCGAGGTTTGCCAGCTAGCAATAAATTGAGGGATTCAATGATGATGAATCTACCCCTCACAATGGAGGCCCTAATGGAAAAAGTGCATCAGCACATTTGAGTAGAAGAAGATGTCGCATGCACCAAAGCAAAAGTTGGGCACAACAGCAATGTCAGACAAAAAACTTGCGACAAAAGTAAACACGATTGGGCAAGAAGAACAACCAAGCAAGAATGGGTGGGGCCAGACGAGCCAACCGAGAGGACCCCCAAGTAAGGAAGTTGAGAGTTCGTACTGCCATCACCACGGTATTCAACAAACCTATCTATCGGATTCTTAGCAAGATATGCGACGAACCTTTTGTTCGGTGACCAGCCAAGTTGGGAGAAGCGCAAAAGGGCTATGATGATAGGTACCGTTGCACCTTCCATAATGAAAAGGGGCACCGAACTGAAAATTATATGTCGTTGAGCCAACATCTGGCGGAGTTAGTGGCCGCTGGTCACTTGGACCAGTATATAGAGGGGGGATCACAACCGGCCCCCCAGGACCACAACAGGCCGAATAGGATACTGGTCGACGGACCACCCCAAGGCATAATCAACGTGATACATGGGATCGTCGAACTCGAGCGGGTTTGTGAGCTCAGAGGGATGATCAAAAAGGCTGAGCACTTGAGAGAGGTACTAAGTGCACAACCTACAGTCAAAAGGGGAAAAACGGAGGCAATGACCGTCATCTCATTTTCTGACAAGGACTTAGCAAGGATACTGTGACAACCCTGGTCCGTGTTATGCTAATCAATCTTGATTATGATTGTGATTATGTGTTTGACATGATTTTGAGTGCCATTTATATGAATATATGTGGTTTTGAATTTCTATCTGTTCACCGTAGGAAAAATCTGTTTGATTATCTGTTTTAGAATTTAAATTTAAGGCCCTATCGGCCACAGAACCCGAAATTGATTACGTCATTGTGATTAGCGTAATTTTTAGAGCCTACGGTGAAATTTAATTAGAAATTGATTTGGATCAAAATAATTAGATTCGGAACGATTAAATTAAGCACCATTGCTTAGTCTTAATGAAATTTGATTAAGCCATCCTATATAAACGCCTATTGTAGACACCCCATTTTTGACCATCCATAAGACTTGGACGCGACTGATGGTTTACATGGTGGAGAAAGTTGTGCAGGGGAAAGGTGCAATTTCTTCGGCAAAGAGAAAGAGTCAAATCTCAACTTCATACCCCTGTTCTGGACCAAAACAATCTTGATCAAAAGATTTTAGTCTTAAAACCCTCTCTTTCAAAACGTTTTTGAAATAAAGTTTTTAAGATGTTCCGAGGCTCGCATTTTGTCAAATGTTGCGTTTTTCGGTAAACCGAGCAAGGACAAAGTGGAAATGAATGAAAGAGAGATAAAATCTTTGAAAAATCTTTCAAAACACCTTACTTAGGGGTTTGAAGTTGAAGAAAAGAGGAGAAGAAGGAAGAAATCCAATTGGGGGAGAAAATGGGCATGAATCGTTAAGAGAGAATCAGACAGCCCTCGCCGAATCGGGCCTATTCATTCGCATACTTGGAATCAAGCTATGAGGCCACCACCGTTGGAAATAAGACTTCCGGGGCTTCATTTTTCACTCAAGAATCTCCTAAATCCAATTCCGGATAGGGGAGATATGGTTGATTGAAGTAGGGCATCACTCTGGTTGGGACCGAATCTGCGCGGCTTCATGGAAACGGGCATAACGTTTTCCACAGGAGGAATTTTGATGCAAGGTTTACGCCATTGGAAATCTAACTTCCGGGGCTTCAATTTGGACACTTGAACGGCTACATTTGGACTTCCCAATCACCCACCGGCCACTTTTCTTTCCGGAAGCCCACTTTTTTTGTCCTGAATGTAGCTGGCCGGCCAGAAAAGCCAGAAAAAGTAGCTGGCCGGCCAGAAAACCCAGAAAAAGTAGCCAGCCGGCCACTTATCTAAAAAAATGACTTTTTTTTGCCCTTTTAAACTAGCCGACCATTATCCCCCTCCCAAGTGTGTTCTAGCCATGTATTTTGTTTTGCACTTCACCCATGTCCGAGGGTTTGGCCTTTTGGGGGGAAACTTGAATTAGTTTTCCCCCCCATTTTCCCCCCTCTTTTTCACCCCCTTTTGTCTATAAAACCAGGCTCCCCAGCTGTGGTTTAGGGGGTTATAAATTTTGCCTTTAAGCCTTGTATGCATATCTCCCATATCTCTACACTTCCAACCTTCAAAACATCCAAGTCCTACACCCTTTACTCTACAACCCATACCCCCACCCTTCCATCTTCCATTCCAGCAGCTGGAGTTGGTTTTTCAGAGGCTAGGAGTGCTGTATTTTGGACCAAGAGGGCTGTCAAAGTTGAGTCTTCAAGGGTAAGTCCTTCTCTCATCTTTTGGGTCGTATTCTTGCTCAATACATTAGCCATACTTTCTTGCATATTTAAGCTCCAACCATAACTGAATATAGCATTTTTTTGAGCTCTACTTCATGTTTGTTTAAGGGTATTTCCCTGTTTGAGGCCCCCATTTTGCACTTGCTTCATTGCCCCTCTTTATGCCATTTTCTTGCGTGATATTTTTGGCCTATGTGTAATCTGTTTTGAGGCATATAGTAAACTGTGAAGTTGCTTATTTTGAGCCTTTCTTCAACATTGTTGAAGGACTCATCACTGTTTGGGGGTCTCCATGTGTCACTTGCTTTTGTACCCCTCTCTAGGCCCCATTTTTGCATGATTTATTAGCCCCTTATGCTTCTGTTTTTGGGCTCTGGTCCGAACTGAAAATGGCCTTATTTTGACCCTCTCTTCATGTTTCATTAAGGGTCTTTGGCTGTTTAAGGCACCTTTTGTATACTTTGTGTTTAAACCTCTTGTTGGCCATATTTTGCATAGCATTTTAGGCCTACTTGTACTCTGTTTTGGGTCTGGTCCTTAACTGTAAATAGCCATATTTTGGGCCCCTCTTCAACATTTTTGAAGGTCCCTCTTGTGTTTGAAGTCAGCAGCTGCTACTTGCTTAATCACCCCCATTTTGGCCCATTTTTGCATGCTAATTTTGGCCCATTTGTGCTCACTGTTTGACTTTGCTCGAAACTGTAAATGTGCTTATTTTTGGACTTCCTTGAATCTTTCTTTAGGTCTTATTTTCAAATAATGCATGCATTGCATAGCTATAGGTCATTCCATGAGCCAAAATTTCATGTTTCGGGACTCGTTCCATGCATCGGGTACCATTTTGCCATGTTTCGGGACTGTTTTGCATCTCATCTTGCTACTGAAATTTGCATGATAGTATGCCATATCCCATGTCTTGCCATGTCTTGTTAGAGTGGCATTCATGCCTTAGGATCGGTCCTCAGTTTGCGTGCACGTGTGCACGCGTCTCGAGTTGTCTCATTTTCATCTAATGGCCTCCTATGTGAGTGTGGCTGAGGTCCACTCATGTTGGTGTAAGTCCATTGTGTATTGTGTATGCCATTTCATTTCATAGCATTGCGTATGCTAGGTTGTATGTTAGCGCATTGTGTATGCCATGTTACCTCGTGCATTGTGTATGCCATTCCATAGCATTGTGCATGTTAGGTTGTATCTTAGTTGCATTCATGCATGTCACGCATATTGCATTGTGTTCAGGATAGGAGTTAGCCTGAGCACGGGAAACGAGGGACGTTTTGTACTTCGAGTGACGGAACGTGTCTCAATTCCCAGTCACCGACACTCTGGATTATCCATGATGGAGTTAGGCCTCATTGTGTCCTCATATGCATTCATTTCATATTGAGTTGTGCAATTCGACTCCTCGGCCATTATGCATCGAGATGCGTGATTGGTGGCACGAGGATCGAGGCATGCATATATTTGTGCAAATACATTGCCATTCACCTTTCCTGCTCTCTGTTGTAGCAAAACAAGAATCAGCAGCCTTCCGGAGCTTGGCGCGCATTCCAAGAATAAGTGCAAACAGAGGCTAACTGGGGCATCGCCATGGATTTCCGCGCAAAGGCAACCCGAGCATGCATCATCCATCATCCGGAGAAGAGTCAAGGCAGTCCCTGGCTTGCATGCCAGTTTGTTATTTTTCTTAGTTAATTTTGTTAATTAATTAGGATTTTTGTACATATTCGGACTGTATTATTTGGACTGTAATATTTATTTGGGACTGTATTATTCTTTCAGACCCTCTGCGCGAGGGCATAATTGTAATAAGTGTGCGTGAGTGTGGTGTATGTCTTCCAACCCCACGTCTTTCTTCCCTTTTATTTACCCGCTTATAATGGTTAGATTAGGGCATGTTTCAATTAGCATAAAGTATGATAGCATGTTTGCATTCATTCATCTGTTTTGCATGCACCGGGCTCGGCGCATCATACTAACTGCAGTTGTATTTCAATTCCAAGTTGAATACTTGTTAGCTGTAACATTCCATATGCCATGTTTAGGATAGCCGAGCCTGCTATAGTTGCATTTTTGTTGCATTAGGCATTTCTGTATACTTAGGATTATGCATGGATTTCTAATCAGTTTCCGTTTTGGCTTGGAGTACTCGGTGAGTTTTATGCTTTAGCATCCTTGCATGCGTGTGAGTGACTGCATGATAGCATGCTTACCATGAGGCTATATGCTTATGTGATATAACTGCCTGAATGCCTGTGGGTAAAGGTTGGGTTATTTGGATTGGAACGAATCACTGACTGTGTGTCTTAAGCCCACTAGATAGTGGCAAAACCATGTTTTCTAAAGCCCACCTGAGGGTGGCAAAATCTGCATTTTAAGCTTACTTGCGAGTAGCACCATCAAACCATTTTCAAATAAACAAACATGAAATGTTTTGTTCCAATTCAGACGACTCAGTCTATACTTGTATACTGTGCGCATCACATAGTAAATCTAGGCTAATAACCGGAATAAGAACGCATAATGTTTTCAAAACTTGATATCATGGTTAGTAGAGGCCGATCTTTGATCGGGCGAGCGGGGGTGCTCACGAAGTGACCTTCCCTAATCGTACCCAAGTTCCCGAGCCGAGGCAACTTTGGTGATGACGGACACGTGGCCTTAGGCAACGAGTCAGGGTTTCCTAAATTTCCCAAAATAAAATATTTAGGTGGCGACTCTGTATCTAGCAAAGCAATCCATGTTTGGCACTTCTTTCAAAAATCTGTTTTCTCAAAACGATTTGCCAGATTTGGACTCTTTGGTTCAAGATTAAGAACGGTGACACGAATCGAGTCCGAGCTGTAGCGAGGTCCCCCCGCGGACCTATCTACAGTTTCTGGCGACTCTGCTGGGGAATTTGGAGAACTTGACTCAAACTCATGATATCTTGTTTTGACCACATTTGTGTGTTTCTTTGCATTGCATTTGCATTGGTGCGCCTAGGACACCATGTTTGCCATCTGCTATTCCTGAACGGTTTGCCGGAGGCTTGTCTTGTCAAGGCATGACCATAAGGCTGACCGGTTGTGGGCTCTGCCAGTATGGGAACACAAACCCCGGTTTTACCGGGGCACCCTTTTGACCATTCGACCCAGTGCATATTCGGAATCCATAGTGACCATTCCAAACTAGGACAGGTTGCTTACCCGATCATAGGTTGTTTGAAACCGCTGCGTGCGTAGTGAAACCCTAGCTCCTGACAAAATAGGACAGGGAAACCCTACCCCAACATAGGGGTGTTTTTGGCTCTCACTTATCTGTTATGTGCTTTTAGAGTGCGTCTCTACAGGAATGCATGTATCAGTTTACAAGTTCGGGCATCAGGCCTGCGGGCACCAGATCAATATTCGGGAATCAGTTTACCGGAGGGTATTAGATTTGAGACTGAATTTTGGGGGCAGAATTCAGTAGAGGGCACAGTCAGCCTGCTACACTCGTATCTGTTTTGGTGAAGTTGAGCTGAGGTGCTGTCTGTTTTCTCTTTTGCTAGGTAGTCCTGGAACTATAGCTTCAGAAGGCTTCGATATCCCCCGGGTACATTGGACTAGTGCTGATAGACTTTGTTAGGTCAGAAATTCAATTCAAGGGCAACCAGTGTTCTTTCCCTGAGGCAAGGCAAAGAAGGGCTAGACAGGGCTCATTGGTTCATCTGATCCGACAGTCACCAGTCACATCATCAGTAAACCCGTGATGGCACAGGGTTCGGAAGAATTTGTGGCCGTGATAGCAGCGCTAAATCAGGGAACTGCCATGCAGGCTGAGACCAGTATTGAAACGTAGCGCCCATTTGGGGCATCTGCCTCACATCCAGCTTTGGGACCCCAGCCGAACTTTGACCCAATTCCGCCAACTGAAGATTTGCAGGGTCCAGATCCTCGAGAAGGGCTGGCTCGAGCCCAAGTTTTCAGACCCCTGGTATAGCCTAATGAGAGGCGTTATCCCTTTGATGCTAATGACATCGATCTGACCGCAGTGAAAATTGCGAACCTTGAAAAGCAATTCAAAAAGGCACAGGGCCTTAATTCCATTCCCGACATTGAGGATGGGCACACCGAGTCTGCTGTACGGCTCCCAGACAGATTCAAAATGCCATATATTGACCGTTTCGATGGGTCTGGAGATCCAATGGTACATATCCGACTTTTCTTGGATGTCCTGAAGCCGATGGATCTGACTAAGCCACAGAAACTCTCTTTTATGGAAGAACCCTGTCGGGTATAGCAGCCACTTGGTACGCTAAGTTGGAAGATAAAGTGAAACAAAACTAGGAAGAACTGGCTGAGGCCTTTGTTGATCAGTATTCTTACAATACCCAGGTTGAAACGACCATGCAAGAGCTTGAAACAACCCGCCAGAACCCAACAGAGCCTTTTGTGGAATTTGTTGCAAGGTGGAGGGCAAAGGCAGCACAGATGACAAATCGCCCTTCTGAAAGAGATCAAGTGCAGATGATGGTGCGAAACCTCGAGCATGATATGTTGCAAAAGTTGATAGTGGCTCCGCTATTCACTTTCAAAAGTTTGCATGAATTGGGGGTTCAGGTCGAGAGTGCGTTCAACAGCAGGATCATTCCCAGAACAAGTGAACCGACAAGGAGGGCGATTGCAGGGAGTACCAATGCCGGAAGTAGCACTATTCCCGAACCCACTGAAATCAATACAGTCGTCATAGCCAACCCTTTTGCCAAACCAAGCCTACGACCAGCTAGCCCAGCCAAAGCTCAGGGTAGAACTTTCACCCCCCTCTATATGAGCCTGACTAGCGCACTAAAACTCCTGATGGAAAAAGGGCATCTCAAACCCCTCGATCCTCAACCTCTTCCCGACCCACTCCCAGCCAGACATAACCCCGCCAAGTATTGTATGTACCATCAGCAGCGCGGTCATGGCACCGACCGTTGCTACCGCCTTCGTCATGAGGTCCAAAATCTCATCGACAACCGGACGATAGCTCCACCTTCAGACCCCGATGACCAAACATCTCCTGCCTACCTCAATCTCATCCATATACTGCAATCCACCTATGACCCCAGCATATACATCACCCCGGCCCATCTACCCAAGCCTGAGGTGTTTATCCTAGAAAGCATGGACTTATGCATGATGGGTGCACCTGAACCCCAATCATCTCAAACCCGAGAACCCACTACTTCTGAGTTGATGGGAATGATAAAAGATCTTCAAAGAACTGTGACAGATCTGGCCTCCGGGACATTGGCTCCATCATCGACCACACCACATACTGGGAATTTCATATCAAAAGGCTCCCCAGTCTTGGGACGGGCTGCATTTGAGGAAGGCCAATCCCTTGGCAAAGTGGAGGCGAGTGAAAAGAAAAAGGTAGGGGCGGGCATGGATCCTCATGAACATCTTCTGTTTGCTGTTGAGGCTTTGAAAGCCAAGGGACTGAACAAAGAGCAAGTCCTCGCAGTTGTTGCAAAAACTGTAGATGACACTTTCGCCACTCAAGTTGGGGGCAGTCTGAATCAAAGGGAAAACCGGGAGAAGAGCCGTCATACCAGATACGATCCTGCTAGCTCTAATCCTCCACTCAGAAGAGATCAGCAAACCAGGCCAGCACCTGCCAATCCTTTTGCGGGTGCGCCCAGCAAAAATCCGCAAGCCTTGAAGTACCAACCCCGAGGTCAAAGGGTCTTCCATGCCCTCCACATGCCTTTGTCCAAAGCTTTCCAAATCCTTGTTGGACAAGGCCATCTCAAACCCCTTGAGCCTCGGCCTCTCCCGAACCCTCTTCTGGCTATGCATGATGCTACCCAGTACTGCGCATACCATCAGCAAACTGGCCATACTACCGACGACTACTTCCGTCTTCGCCATGAAGTACAGGATCTATTTGACAACGGGGTCATCCTCCCGCCGAGCTCAGCAAAGTCTATCGGCACTAGGTCAGTGAACTTGGGGGATAATGTTATGTGATCGGGGGATGAACCACCTGCGGGTAGCGCTCAGTTTACTCCAGATATGGTGGATGGCATGCACCGTTTTGAGCATTTACGAATGCTAGCTTTTGTGCTTTCTGACTTGGGTATTGGGTCAGTCTTGTTATTTTGTTTTGAGTCTGTCTTTTTGTTTTGAGTCAGTCTCTTTTTGTTTTGGGTCTGTTTTGTTATATCGAGTCAGTCCTGTTGTATAGGAGTCGGGTGATTCCGGGGGGTGTTACCTCGGGCATCACCATTTTGTTTTGTGTTTGTCTTTTCGTTTTGTTTTGAGTCTGTTTCTGTCAGGGAGCCAGTTGTGCCAATAGATTTTGAATGAAACAGCAGTGATTTTCGCGCTCTCGCATTTGCTTCTGCCTTGTGCCAGTTGTACCAGAAATTCCAAATGAGATGGCAGTATTTGACTAAAAGCTGTGTCTTTTCTGTGCCTTGAATTCATTGCATCGACCTAAGTTTCCCAAAACTTTTTGAACACTGTGGTGAAAACGAAGAGGAAGGAATTCCTCGGGTTTTGCAAAATTTTGATCAATTGAGAGAAAGAGAGGCATGCTAAGCCCCTTAATGAATGAAATCATGCTTGTTAGCGTGAGTACTGAGAAGGACCCTGGCTTGATCTAGACTGGTTTCACACTATCTTCAGCGCGAGCGATTTGTCGCTTTCTTAAAAATTTTCAAAAACAAAATGTTTTGCGCGGTCCTGCGAAGACCTGTGTGGAATCGCTCTTGAGATTGTGCAGCTTAGGATCGCTCTCAGCCTCGAGACTTGAGCCCTTGCTTTCAAACCTTGACCTTGGATTCAAAATGTTCAATGGTCAACCGCGATATGAGGCCTGTGTGGCCAGATTTGAAACAGCCCTCGAACAAGAGGCACCAAAGTCAGATCAAGAAGATCAGACCTCATCAGAAGAAGCTTGCGAAGCTAGAACAGAAGCACCCCTCGAACTAGGGGCGAAAATGTCCGATGTACTCGAAGAGCCGAAGATGGATTCTTCTGCAAATTGATACAACAGCCACTCTCTTGGATTCGGATGGCTTCGAGATCCTAAAACCATTTGGCATGGACTTGTTACACTTTTACCCTTTGAGAGGCTCGCTGGGCCGAAAACCCGGAAGGGCGACCCAGGCAAAAGTTAGAGCAAGAAAAGATATATACAAAAAGCAAAAAAAAAAACAACAAAAAAAAAAAAAAAGAAAAGAGAAAAAAGAAGAAAAGCAAAAAAGGAAAAAAAGAAGAAAAGAAAAAAAGGGGGGAAAAAAAGAGAAGAAAAGAATTGAAAAGAAAGAAGAACAAAGCTCGCAAGGTCGAAAACCCGCGATGGGCGCCTTGGCAAAAGTTAGAGCCTAAAAATGAGAGGTTAATACCCGAGTGTACCTTAACCCCGAACTACGTAAGGCTTGATTCCCATCTTTGGGATACGTAGGCAACTTCATTCTGAAGTCCAGCCATAAACTCTTCCAAATCGACTGTGTCCATGCGATGGTTCTGGTCATCTTTGTCTTCGCTGTATCTGAGAGTCTAGTTGTGTTCGTTGCTCTGAGGACTGACTACAATGCGCTGCGGTGCTATCCAAACAAGGGGCAACTTTCCGTTGCCATTCAAAACGCCGCAGTGTCATTTCAAACAAGGGGCAACTTTCCGTTGCCATGCAGTGTCCTTCAGACAATGGGCAATTTTCCATTGCTATGGGTTCGAGGTTGTGCATCTCAAGAGTAGGTTCCGTGCTCATTGAGCAGTGGTCGTTTGCAAAAATAGTTTTTGAGAATTTTTACTGAGGTTGACTAATCTTCTCGAAAAGTACTCCATTTTTCAAAGCTGGACAATTTCTTGGACCCAAAAAAGGAAAATTTTCAGTGCTCATGGCCTGACTTGCATGATTTCAAATCAAAAATTGAACAAGCGTGTTAATCTAACTCTCATATTGGTCAAAATTGTTTTAGTGGAAAAATCAAAACAAAAAATGGTTAAAATGATGAACTAGGGGCACAGTTGAGTCAGGTGTTCTGTCTTTTCCCCTTTGTCAAAATACTTGCCAGAAAGGGCACTCTACTTGTCAAAAATGGCACCATATTCGCCAGAAAAGGGCACAACAAAGGGCAGAAAGCTCTCACATCCTCCAAGCAACGAGGTATCAAGCAAAGTGCGAAGCACGAACTGAAATGAGGCAAGATATCCCACTCCATCATCTAGACAGATCTTATCACGTCCAAACTCCCCAGTAGAGCATCGTCAACCGGTCAGCTGCAGATTTGCTACACACCCAGTTGTAGCACAACCCCTCTGTGGGAGAAGTTCACTGCTGTGCGCAGGAGAAAAAGAATCTAGCAGCATGCTAGGGGCAAGAGCCCGCAACTTCCTGTTTATTCATCAACCACCCAGGGGAGGGATGAAAAAATGAGAGATTGAAGAATAGAGAGATGTGCAATGAGAGAAAAAGTGAGAAAAGGGCTTTTTCAGAAAAAACAGAGCTTGAGGGCCGAGTGATGTGAGAACCACAAATGAGAAAGGGTGGGAAACACTACCCGATGAAACAGGCTCCCTGTGCACGTCTGAGTATCGTGTCTTTTTGTTTTATCTCGATTCATGTTTTGAGTTGTTTCGAGTCGTTTCGAGTGTTACTCGATGTGTCTAGGTTATGTGCCTTTTATTTCCTTGTTGAGTCGTTTTGCTGTGTTTAGTCGTAGGCTCAATACCTGGTCGAAAACTCATCTCTCGATTTCAAAAAATTAAAATCGTTTTGTGCTCCGAGTGCCGTGCCGTTCTCCACATCTGTGCAAAACGAGATTCGTTCTTTCGTAAAACCGCAGGGTTCAACCCAGGTCATGTTAGAACAGTAAAACAAGAACCTATCTGAAGCTATTTAGGTTACGGACTGCAAAGCAAAAGAAAAGAAGGAAAATCGAAGCATCTGAGTGAGTTTCACCTTCAGCAAGTTCCGTGATTGTATTCCGGATGTACCTCTTCAGGCCTTGTTAATGCTACCAAAGTGTGATAGCGCCTCTACCTCAAGTGTAAGCCTGCTTCAAGTCAGAATGACAGTCCAAGCAACACCCGAGGGTTTTACATGCAGATGTTATCTCTCGCCAATTTGAACAGGGTGTGCCCTTTTTGAGCTGAGTATGTTGTGAAGTCCTCTAAGAGGTAAATTAGAGGCACCAGAGTACATATTTGATGCTCCTCTATTGCATAGAATGTGAACTTTCTTATACACTGTTGTTGCATGCGTGCCGCGCATCGTTATGATTCATGCATAGAATATGCTTGCTTTCGATTCCACATAGAATATGCTTTGCTTGTTTCATGCATAGAATATGCTTGCTTTCAATATTGCATAGAATGTGCTTCCATACTTGCATAGAAGATGCATTTTATTGCACTATCTTGTGCATTTTATCCCTGCTCGCACTGTCTTGTGCACTTACACTTTGTATCTCGCTTGCACTGTCTTGTGCATCTTGTGGTTGTATCTCACTCGCACTGTCTTGTGCATCTTGTGGTTGTATCTCACTCGCACTATCTTGTGCATTGCAAATCACTCGCGCTGTTTAGCGTATCGCACTATCTTGTGCATTTCAAATCATCGCACTGTTTCGTGCAGTTTACATTCGCGCTATTTTGCGCATCGCACTGTTTTGTGCAGTTTATCATTCGCGCTATTTTGCGCACCACTATCGCACTGTTTTGTGCAGTTTACATTCGCGCTATTTTGCGCATCGCACTGTTTCGTGCAGTTTACATTCGCGCTATTTTGCGCATCGCACTGTTTCGTGCAGTTTACATTCGCGCTATTTTGCGCATCGCACTGTTCTGTGCAGTTTATCATTCGTGCTATTTTGCGCACCACTATCGCACTGTTTTGTGCAGTTTACATTCGCGCTATTTTGCGCATCGCACTATTTCGTGCAGTTTACATTCGCGCTATTTTGCGCATCGCACTGTTCTGTGCAGTTTATCATTCGTGCTATTTTGTGCACCACAATCGCACTGTTTTGTGCAGTTTACATTCGCGCTATTTTTCGCATCACACTGTTTTGTGTAGTTTACATTCGCGCTATGTTGCGCATCGCACTGTTTTGTGCAGTTTATCATTCGCGCTATTTTGCGCACCTCCATCGCACTGTCTTGTGCATTGCATTCATCGCACTATTTTGTGCACCTTACTTGCATTGTGCATGCATTGCATCATGCTATCTTACGCACCTTATCTGTATCACACTATTTTGTGCATTCACCCTGCTCGTACTGTTTTGTACACCTTTAGCATCGCACTATTCTGTGCATCTGTTTAGAACTGTTTTGTGCATTCATTCTGCATCGCACTGTCTTGTGCACTCACCTCGTCCAGGAGACCTTAAATCCTCTGGTCTAAGGAGACCTTAAATCCTGCATCATCATTCGCGCTGTTTTTGCGTATCGTACTTGCATTTTACTTGCATTTCTCCGCACTGTCTTGTGCACTCCCCGGTCTAGGAGACCTTAAATCCTCTAAAGGTGCAATTCCTTTGGTGTTTGTCGTGCCCGAACGACTTTCGGTGGTCTGGTATAGCCACCTGCCTGTGTTAGCGGTGAGTTCCTAGGAGACCAACTGAGACGGTGGAAACTAGAGTTCGAATGGCTCTTGCCTAGAACGCAAAGGTTTGGGATTTTCGAGACTAAAGTCTGGTTTAAATACCCAGGGGTATATCCTCGGCTTGAAATCTATATGGCAGCCCCATAGATTGAGATAGCATCTGTATGCACCTCAATTCTGGATACTGATCCAACCTAGTCTGTCACCCTGTTGGAGAATAGGGAAAGCTGCGACCATAGTCAGGGAGAAAAGTAGTACCTGTGGTCCAATCAAGAAGAAGCGAGAAATCCCCAGCAGCATGAGGTAGATCATTGCCAATTACCCCTGTGAGGTACCTTTACCTCTTAGCTATTACGTTGCATTTTAGCCACTACATTACAGTGCATTGCATGAATCCTCAATTTTCAAACCGGTTTCGCGTAGCGTATAAGTCCAATTTTCAAACCGGCTTCGCGTAGCGTGTAAGTCCAATTATCAAAATCTTCCCGCATATCATTCTTGCATCCTGCCCCTGAACTACGCTAGTTTGATTCCTTGCAAAGGGATACGTAGGCAGCCTGCGGGCACAACCATTTATTTATCTATATTTTGTTTGTTTGTCCAAATCTTCGGCCTTGTCAAAAATGGGTCGTCTCTGGGCTTTGACATTCACTCCCGTCACTTCTTGACTTCTGAGTTCTGTCAAAGAGGGGCAACTGTAGACACCCCATTTTTGACCGTCCATAAGACTTGGACGTGACTGATGGTTTACATGGTGGAGAAAGTTGTGCAGGGGAAATGTGCAATTTCTTCGGCAAAGAGAAAGAGTCAAATCTCAACTTCATGCCCCTGTTCTGGACCAAAACGATCTTGATCAAAAGATTTTAGTCTTAAAACCCTCTCTTTCAAAACGTTTTTGAAATAAAGTTTTTAAGATGTTCCGAGGCTCGCATTTTGTCAAATGTTGCGCTTTTCGGTAAACCGAGCAAGGACAAAGTGGAAATGAATGAAAGAGAGATAAAATCTTTGAAAAATCTTTCAAAACACCTTACTTAGGGGTTTGAAGTTGAAGAAAAGAGGAGAAGAAGGAAGAAATCCAATTGGGGGAGAAAATGGGCATGAATCGTTAAGAGAGAATCAGACAGCCCTCGCCGAATCGGGCCTATTCATTCGCATACTTGGAATCAAGCTATGAGGCCACCACCGTTGGAAATAAGAGTTCCGGGGCTTCATTTTTCACTCAAGAATCTCCTAAATCCAATTCCGGATAGGGGAGATATGGTTGATTGAAGTAGGGCATCACTCTGGTTGGGACCGAATCTGCGTGGCTTCACGGAAACGGGCATAACTTTTTCCACAGGAGGAATTATGATGCAAGGTTTGCGCCATTGGAAATCTAACTTCCGCGGCTTCAATTTGGACACTTGAACGGCTACATTTGGACTTCCCAATCACCCACCGGCCACTTTTCTTTTCGGAAGCCCACTTTTTTTGTCTTGAATGTAGCTGGCCGGCTAGAAAAGCCAGAAAAAGCAGCTGGCCGGCCAGAAAACCCAGAAAAAGTAGCCGGCCGGCCACTTATCTAAAAAAATGACTTTTTTTTGCCCTTTTAAACTAGCCGACCATTATCCCCCTCCCAAGTGTGTTCTAACCATGTATTTTGTTTTGCACTTCACCCATGTCCGAGGGTTTGGCCTTTTGGGGGGAAACTTGAATTAGTTTCCCCCCCCATTTTTCCCCCTCTTTTTCACCCCCTTTTGTCTATAAAACCAGGCTCCCCAGCTGTGTTTAGGGGTTAGAAATTTTGCCTTTAAGCCTTGTATGCATATCTCCCCTATCTCTACACTTCCAACCTTCAAAACATCCAAGTCCTACACCTTTTACTCTACAACCCATACCCCCACCCTTCCATCTTCCATTCCAGCAGCTGGAGTTGGTTTTTCAGAGGCTAGGAGTGCTGTATTTTGGACCAAGAGGCTGTCAAAGTTGAGTTTTCAAGGGTAAGTCATTCTCTCATCTTTTTGGTCCTATTCTTGCTCAATACATTAGCCATACTTGCTTGCATATTTGAGCTCCTACCATAACTGAATATAGCATTTTTTTGAGCTCTACTTCATGTTTGTTTAAGGGTATTTCCCTGTTTGAGGCCCCCATTTTGTACTTGCTTCATTGCCCCTCTTTATGCCATTTTCTTGCGTGTTATTTTTGGCCCATGTGTAATCTGTTTTGAGACATGTAGTAAACTGTAAAGTTGTTTATTTTGAGCCCTTATTCAACATTGTTGAAGGACTCATCACTGTTTGGGGTCTCCATGTGTCACTTGCTTTTGTACCCCTCTCTAGGCCCCATTTTTGCATGATTTATTAGCCCCTTATGCTTCTGTTTTTGGGCTCTGGTCCAAACTGAAAATGGCCTTATTTTGATCCTCTCTTCATGTTTTATTAAGGGTCTTTGGCTGTTTGAGGCACCCTTTGTGTACTTTGTGTTTAAACCTCTTGTTGGCCATATTTTGCATAGCATTTTAGGCCTACTTGTACACTGTTTTGGGTCTGGTCCTTAACTGTAAATAGCCATATTTTGGGCCCTTCTTCAACATTGTTGAAGGGTCCTCTTGTGTTTGAAGTCAGCAGCTGCTACTTGCTTAATCACCCCCCTTTTGGCCCATATTTACATGCTAATTTTGGCCCATTTTTGCTCACTGTTTGACTTTGCTCGAAACTGTAAATGTGCTTATTTTTGGACTTCCTTGAATCTGTCTTTAGGTCTCATTTTCAAATAATGCATGCATTGCATAGCTATAGGTCATTCCATGAGCCAAATTTCATGTTTCGGGACTCGTTCCATGCATCGGGTACCATTTTGCCATGTTTTGGGACTGTTTTGCATCTCATCTTGCTACTGAAATTTGCATGATAGTATGCCATATCCCATGTCTTTCCATGTCTTGTTAGAGTGGCATTCGTGCCTTAGGATCGGTCCTCGGTTTGCGTGCACGCGTGCACGCGTCTAGAGTTGTCTCATTTTCATCTAATGGCCTCCTATGTGAGTGTGGCTGAGGTCCACTCATGTTGGTGTAAGTCCATTGTGCATTGTGTATGCCATTTCATTTCATAGCATTGCGTATGCTAGGTTGTATATTAGCGCATTGTGTATGCCATTTTACCTCGTGCATTGTGTATGCCATTCCATAGCATTGTGCATGTTAGGTTGTATCTTAGTTGAATTCATGCATGTCACGCATATTGCATTGTGTTCGGGATAGGAGTTAGCCCGAGCACGGGAAACGAGGGACATTTCGTACTTCGAGTGACGGAACGTGTCTCAATTCCCAGTCACCGACACTCTGGATTATCCATGATGAAGTTAGGTCTCATTGTGTCCTCATATGCATTCATTTCATATTGAGTTGTGCAATTCGACTCCTCGGCCATCATGCATCGAGATGCGTGATTGGTGGCACGAGGATCGAGGCATGCATATATTTGTGCAAATACATTGCCATGTACCTTTCCTGCTCTCTGTTGCAGCAAAACAAGAATCAGCAGCCTTCCGGAGCTTGGCGCGCATTCCAAGAATAAGTGCAAACAGAGGCTAACTGGGGCATCGCCATGGATTTCCGCGCAAAGGCAACCCGAGCATGCATCATCCATCATCCGGAGAAGAGTCAAGGCAGTCCCTGGCTTGCATGCCAGTTTGTTATTTTTCTTAGTTAATTTTGTTAATTAATTAGGATTTTTGTACATATTCGGACTGTATTATTTGGACTGTAATATTTATTTGGGACTGTATTATTCTTTCAGACCCTCTGCGCGAGGGCATAATTGTAATAAGTGTGCGTGAGTGTGGTGTATGTCTTCCAACCCCACGTCTTTCTTCCCTTTTATTTACCCGCTTATGATGGTTAGATTAGGGCATGTTTCAATTAGCATAAAGTATGATAGCATATTTGCATTCATTCATCTGTTTTGCATGCACCGGGCTCGGCGCATCATACTAATTGCAGTTGTATTTCAATTCCAAGTTGAATACTTGTTAGCTGTAGCATTCCATATGCCATGTTTAGGATAGCCGAGCCTGCTATAGTTGTATTTTGCATGTGTTGCATTAGGCATTTCTGTATACTTAGGATTATGCATGGATTTCTAATCAGTTTCTGTTTTGGCTTGGAGTACTCGGTGAGTTTTATGCTTTAGCATCCTTGCATTCGTATGAGTGACTGCCATGATAGCATGCTTACCATGAGGCTATATGCTTATGTGATATAACTGCCTGAATGCCTGTGGGTGAAGGTTGGGTTATTTGGATTGGAACGAATCATTGACTGTGTGTCTTAAGCCCACTAGATAGTGGCAAAACCATGTTTTCTAAAGCCCACCTGAGGATGGCAAAATCTGCATTTTAAGCTTACTTGCGAGTAGCACCATCAAACCATTTTCAAATAAACAAACATGAAATGTTTTGTTCCAATTCAGACGACTCAGTCTATACTTGTATGCTGTGCGCATCACATAGTAAATCTAGGCTAATAACCGGAATAAGAACGCATAATGTTTTCAAAACTTGATATCATGGTTAGTAGAGGCCGATCTTTGATCGGGCGAGCGGGGGTGCTCACGAAGTGACCTTCCCCAATCGTACCCAAGTTCCCGAGCCGAGGCAACTTTGGTGATGACGGACACGTGGCCTTAGGCAACGAGTCAGGGTTTCCTAAATTTCCCAAAATAAAATATTTAGGTGGCGACTCTGTATCTGGCAAAGCAGTCCATGTTTGGCACTTCTTTCAAAAATCTGTTTTCTCAAAACGATTTGCCAGATTTGGACTCTTTGGTTCAAGATTAAGAACCGTGACACGAATCGAGTCCGAGCTGTAGCGAGGTCCCCCCGCGGACCTGTCTACACCTATATAGCTTCATGTTATGTTTTGAGCTCATTTTTGGCTGAGATTACACTCTAGAGAGAGAGAGAGAGTGTGTGCCGGTTAGAGAGAGAAAGGGAGCTCAAGTTAGAGAATTGCTTGAGAAGCTTGAAGATCTTGGAGTTTAACTCAAGAATTAACCATAATTTGGAAGATTTGAAGTTCCTAGGTGAGTAAATTCATGAATTTTAGTTTGTAACTTGGTGAATTCATAAGTTGAATTGGTAATTTTGTATAATCCAAGCTAGTTGGGTAATCAAGAATATAAATTGAGATGTATTTGTTGAATTGGAAGCTTGTATGTACGTGCATGCATAGAATTGCTATGAGATTAAATGTTTAAGTGTAAGTTCATGAGTATAAGTTTGTTATTTTGTGAACTCTAGCTTGTTATGTGATCAAGAACAAGAATTGAGTTGTGATTAATAAATTTGAAGTCAATAATTGCATGTATGAAAGGAATTGCCATGAATTTGTATGATTGAGCTTGAAATATATAATCCATGTGGAATCTTGATGACAATTCATGCCCTTGATCATCATTTACATCATTTGAGCTGAAAATGGAAGTTAGATTCCACATGCAAATGTAATCCATAGAAGAATGAGTTTGGGTGCATGGATTTGTTATGTTGGGGATAAGTTTGGTGTAATTTGGGGCATGCATGTGATTAATTCATGGGATTTGAGCTTATGATGTAGTAAATTTGGTGTTTATGGCATATTAGTAAATGTATATATGAGCCTTGAACCATGAAATGCAAGTTACATTGGATTGAATGCATGTTTGAAGCTCAAAAAGAATTCTGGAAAACCCAGAATTTGACATGTTCGCTCGAACAGGGAAAGCGCCGCTTAAGCGGGGAATGCGAGCTCCTAGAACTTTGTGCAAACATTAGTGTCCGCTCGAGCAATGATGTTCACGCTCGAGCGGGGAGCCATGTAGTGTGACCTTCAGCTCGAGCGCCCGAATACATGCTCAAGCATAAAAATGAGGCAACCAGTATTTTTGCAGACCCAATGGGTCCGCTCGAGCGGCCAAATCCATGCTCGAGCGGGGAGCCCTGTTTCAGAAAGTTTGTAAAATGGTTTTGTGATTTGTTTTCCGTTCTCTTTCATTTCTAAGCACTCTTAGGCATGCATTGAGCATTGTGAATGAGTTAAAATTATAAGAAAGAAGCCTAAGAGAAATGTATGAATTAAGAACGGATTGAATAGTTTATGACCCATATGTGTTATGTAATGTGTAGGGTCGGGCTCAAGGGCAAATCCATTGGCAAAACACCGTGAGTAATATCTTAGTAAAGACATTTTCAAGTATGTCACTTTCCAAACGCTATTTCTGTACAAGCTCCATGGGTTTGTTGATTTGAAATATGAATGAGTATTCTATATGCCCAATTTGTAAAAGGCCGTTTGTTGATTTGAAATATGAATGAGTATTCTATATGCCTAATTTGTATAAGGAAGTTTGATACATTTGATAAAATTGATTTCGACCTAAGGCCGTTTGCCGTTTGCTGTTTGCCATTTGATATGTCTAAATATAACGATGGGCTAGAGGCCGTTTGAATATAATAATGATGCGCCAAAGGCCGTCGGACACGAATGATTTGGCCAAAGGCCGTCGGATATGAATAATTAGGCCAAAGGACGTCAGACATGAATGATTAGGCCAAGGGCCGTCAGACATGAATGATTGGGCCAAAGGCCGTCGGATATGAATAATTGGGCCAAAGTCCGTCGGACATGAATGATTGGGCCAAAGGCTGTCGGATACGAACGATTAGGCTAAAGGCCATTAGACATGAATGTAAAGATGGGCCAAAGGCCGTTTGAATACCGTGATGGGCCCAAGGCCGTTTGAACATGAGCATAATGGGCCAAAGGCCGTTTGAATGAAAAGGGATCATGACCATGATTATGAAACACGCATAGATATGAATATAAAAGGAATGGGCCCGAGGCCGTTTGATACGCCTGATATTTGAATTGGGCCCGAGGCAGTTTGACATGTTCGAATTGGACCCAAGGTCGTTTTGAATAGAGAGTTGGTTGGACCGAAGGTCGTTTTGTATAGATGGACCCAAGGTCGTCTTGTCTTCTATAAGATTTGAACCTGAGGTTGTTTTGCATATGGACATGGTGTGTCGGACCTAAGGTCATTTTGCTTTGTTGAGATTTGTAAATCTGGTGTGAATGAGAATAGTGATTCAAATATGTACATTATAAGTATGATTCATTTATGAACGAATCTCATTCATTAACCTCTTTATTTTGATATTATTCACTAGGCGTTAGCTCACTCTCATTTATTTGTATATAGGTGAGCAAAGGGACGTTCAATCCCAGCCTTAGTGGAATTTAAGAAAGGAACCCGAGTTTTCTGAAGTCAGCCCAAGTGCCTCACGCAAGAGGCTTTGTTTATGATCTTTTGTATTCCTTTTTGCTATTTCTATTGGTCATGATAGACCGCTTATGTGTATAAGCTTTTGGTTTAGCTAACTATGTGTTTGAATGATCTTGGGTATACAAGATGTTAACTACTAATACGTGGTGTGAGTTATTATTAAATATATGTGAAACGTTTTGATATGCCATGTAAGCATAGCTCATTGGACAAAATTTTTAAGTTGCTTCCATTTTGGCCCCCTTCACTCTGTTGCCATATGTTTGTTTTGGTTTGAGGCCGTAGGTAATCTCATGATTATTAGCCGGCTATGACCCTAATCTATAGGGGCGGGTTCGGGTCATGACAGATACAATGCCCTCACAACGACGCATTGGTGGTTACTTTGCGCGTCAAGAACTTTGATATCAAGTGGATCTTAATTGACTAAGGGAGTTCCTGCAAGATAATATACTACGAGACCTTCAAGCAACTAAAATTGGAGAACAGAGACTTGGCACCCGCAACATCTCCCTTAGTCGGCTTCAACTCAATGCTAGAATGGCCGGTGGGCAAGATAATTCTTTCAGTCAAGGAAGGAACGATGACGAAACAAGTGGAATTTTGGGTATTGAAAGTCCCTTCCACTTACAACATAATCTTGGGAAGAGCATGGTTACACGCCATGCGATCAGTGGCGTCAATGTACCATCAGGTGTTATGGTTCCCTAACGAAACCAGAGTGATTGAAGAAGTCTTAGGGGACCAAATCATGTTGAAACAGTGCTTCATCACAGTAAACGGTAGCCGGGATGCAAAAAGGTTTGTACAGATGGTAGAAGAGCCAGAAAGCAATGAATTGTTCGCAGACGTCGGCAAAATAGCTGAATAGAAGGCAGTAGAAGACTTGGTAAAGGTAAGGATAGATGAAAAGAACCCAGAAAAGTTCTTTTTGCTCGGCTCGTCTTTGTCCAGCACCAAGAGAATAGAGATCATGGAATTTTTTACCTCTGACAATCAGTGTTCGCCTGGATGCATTATGACATGCCTGGCATTGACCCTAATTTTATCTGTCATCAACTTAATGTCTATCCAACTGCTAGACCAATTATACAATGAACTCGACGATCGGCACTCCACCACGCAGAGATAGTGGCGGAGGAAGTAGAAAACTTGCTGGAAGCAGGAGCAATCAGAGAAGTACACTATTCCAGGTGGATTTCCAACACTGTAGTGGTGCCAAAAAAGAATGGAAAATGGCACGTTTGCGTAGACTACAAAATAGTTAACAAAGCATGCCCAAAAGACAGCTTCCCCCTACCACGAATAGACCAACTGGTGGACCCAACAGCAGGCCATAACTGACTTAGCTTTCTTGATGCATATCACGGTTACTATCAGATCGCTATGTATGAACCGGATCAGGAGGTCACATCGTTTACAACACCTAGAGGACTATATTTCTACAAGGTCATGCCCTTTGGCCTAAAAAACGCAGAGGCAACATTCCAACGGATGATCACCAAAATGTTTTAACTATTGTTAGGCAGAACAATGGAGGCTTACATAGATGATATGGTGGTCAAAAGCAGAGATGAGAGGGATCATCTTAGGGACCTAAATGAAATGTTTCAAGTTTTGAAGTCCCACAAGTTGCATCTGAACGCATCTAAGTGCACATTTGGCATGGGGTCAGGCAAATTTCTGGGCTTCCTAGTGACCAACCGGGGTATATAAGTTGATCCCTCTCAGATCAAAGCCATCCAAGATCTCAAGAGGCCCAACACAGTCAAAGAGGTGCAGCATCTCATTGGCCTAGCAACCGTGCTAAACTGGTTCATAAGTCGGTCGTCAAACAGGTGTCGACCATTCTTCCAAGCACTGAAGGCCAAGTTTGAGTGGGATAATGAGTGCGATCGCACCCTGGAAAGCTTGAAAGACTACATGACCTCTCATCCGTTATTAGTAACCCCAATACCAAGAGAGGAGCTCTTTTTGTATTAGCAATTTCTCAGCATGCAGTTAGCGCGGTGTTGGTAAGAGTTGAAGGAATACAACACCTGCCTATCTTTTATGTGAGCAAGACATTGCTGGGTGCTGAAACAAGGTACCTGCCATTGGAAAAGCTGGCCTTAGCTTTGATGATGGCATCAAGAAAGTTATCGCACTACTTCCATGCCCACACTGTGGTTATCTTAACAGCCTTCCCCTTAAAAGCCTTGTTTGAGAGGGCATATTTTTGTTTGAGAGGTCAAAATCTTTAGGGGCCTTTGCGAAGAATACAAGACAAAATTCTATAACTCTACACCGGCGTACCCCCAAGCTAATGGCCAGGCTGAGAACTCCAGCAAAGTAGTCCTAGACGGTCTAAAAAATAGGCTGGAAAAAGCAAAAGAGGAACTTCTCCACGTCTTATCGGCTTACCGAACTACACCTCGACGATCGACTAGCGAAACACCTTTTTTCTTGGCCTATGGCATGGAGGGAGTAATCCCACTGGAAGTAGACCTCCCTACTATTAGAAGTGAAAATTTTGATCCAAACTTGAATTGTGAGGCCATAACCCTGGAACTCGACCTTGCAGAAGAAAGAAAAGAAAGGGCAATAGTACACATTGCCTCATACCAACAAGAGTTATTCAGGAAATACAACAAAATAGTACACTCAAGGCAATTTAATATTGGAGATTGGGTACTGTGCAAAGTAATGGGCAACACTTTGGTACCAGGAGATGGCAAGTTAGGCGCTAATTGGGAATGACCATATAAAGTAATTGGTTTAGCCGGAAAAGGAGTATATCACTTAGAAGATATGGACAACAAACCTATTCCCAGGCCATGGAACACGGCCAATCTCAAAGTATTTTATTTTTAGTTTTTTTCTTAAAACATTTGTAATTTTTTCTTTTTTAATAAAACAAGTAGACTTTTTCCTAGTGAATATTCTCTCCTCTGTTTGTAAAAGTTGTCCATGTTTATTGCCGACTACTGGCAATCAAGAAGGTTGGCAGGTTTGACCAACACTTTTTCTTCTTCAGCCGAGATAAGGATCTAGGCTCAAGAAGGTTGGTAGGTTCGACCAACATTTAGTTTCTTCTTCAGCCGAGATAAGGATCTAGGCTCAAGAAGGTTGGCAGGTTCAACCAACACTTGTTTTTCTTTTTTAGCCGAAATAAGGATCTAGGCTCAAGAAGGTTAGTAGGTTTGACCAACACTTATTTTTTTTCTCCACCCGAGATAAGGATCTAGGCTGAAGAAGGTTGACAGCTTTGACCAACATTTCGTTTCTTTTTCAGCTAAGATAAGGATCTAGGCTCAAGAAGATTGGTAGATTTGACCAACACTTATTTTTCTTCTTCAACCGAGATAAGGATCGAGGCTCAAGAAGGTTGGCAGGTTTGACCAAGACTTATCTTTCTTCAGCCGAGGTAAGGATCTTGACTCAAGAAAGTTGGCAAGTTTGACCAAATCTCTTCTTTCATCAGCAGGGATGAAAATCTCGGTTATAAAAGTTTTGCAGTTTCCTAAGTTGTTCTTCTGCCGAGATAAGTATCTCAGCCGAAAAAGGGGAAGGATAGGGAAAGAACGAGCTAGCTAAGCTGGCTGTTCTAGTAGTAAAAGTGATACACTGAAGTAGAAAAATACTGTGACCGAACAAACAGATGGCAAAAAAGCAAACCAAAGACAATTCCATTCATTAGAAAAGTAAGTACAAGAGGAGGGGCTTGTAGCCCGGTTACATTTTCTTAAAGAAAAAAGAAAAAGAAAAAGAAATCAGGCAAACAAGTCATCTAGCTCAGCGTCCAAATCGTCCCAGACTTCGCGCATAGGCAGGCCGGTTCCGGCATAAGCCACCTGGGTGGGCTTGGTCACAGGCACCTTGTCAATCACACTTAGCAAGACTTGGCTTGTGTCCACCGGAGTTGGAGATAAAGACTAGCGACCGAGATGAGTGTTGGAAGGAGAGGGGCATTAAGTGAAGCAGGGACCTCATCCTCCTTCCCCTCCTAAAGGAACTTCTATTGGACCGCATTAGCATAGTCCATCCTATATCCCGGTATGAAGTAGGGAGGGGGGTTCAGGAAGATCTCGGAGTCATGTCCTTGACCAAGTTATTCAGCAGTAACTTTCCAACCACATTTAAAGAAAATGTCCTTGGATGCTTCACATTATTAGACATAGGTCTCCTCTCCTTCCTTGAAGCCTCGGTCCTCTACATCCTCTATCTTTTTCCTCATCTCCTCCAACTCAGCATTCTTTTTCCTCTCTAACTTAGCCAGCTCTCTCAAGTAACGATCTTTTTTCTCAGCCAAAGCTTTTTGTTTGTCAACCTCTGCTGTGCTGACCAGTTCGACTAGCCTTGCGTTCTCGAATTCTAGCTCGATCAGCTTGGCCTTAGCTTCTTTTAGTTCGGCTGCCTTGGCATCTGCATCAGCCACAGCTAACCGTGCCGTCTTCCGCAGCTCAAGCACACGTTTGTGAGCCACCTGGCTCTTTTGCAAGGCCTACATAACATTCAGAGCGGTTACAGGAAGACCGAGCATTGGGTCCATAATGGTATCAATTATTGAGTTATAGGGATTTCAGAGTTTACTAGTATCATGGACTTGGACGCCGAGCGGATGGCCTTCAGCTCGGTCAAACCCTTGTGCCGTTCCATATCGGCGAATAGACAGAACGCTCTTTGTTAAGTTGAAGGCTAGAAGGTGATCCTTCTCAGCACTAACAGAGTTAGAGGCTGATACTGCACGACCCCTGAAGGACACGGTTGGTGCCCCCACCGGAGGGGATGGAGGATTGGAAGGGCCTGGCCAGTTGCGACCTCGGGGAAGACTGGCTTCTAGCAGCTCGGTTTCCAACTGCTCGATGTCATCTTCGTCTATCAGGCGCTGTGGCGCAGAATTGGTATAGGGTCGTTTGTTTGGCCGAGATAACGCAGCTCGGGTAGTGGGAAGGGCCACCACAGCGTCCCGTGATTGACCAACATGTGGTATCTCGGTTTGAGCCTCGGCAGTGGAAGCTGAGGTTTGCTTGGTGATAAGGGCACAAACGGCTCATCGCTTGGCCATTTCTTACTCTTCAGTCAAAGGAATGAGGTTGATTTGGGGTAGGTTTGAGTCCAGTTCAGGTGATGGTTTGAGAAGAAAGTCGATAACCTTAGTCTTTTTCCTTCCGCTATATCGATAGGTTGGCTCGAAGTTTAGTAGCTCAGTCCAATCTCGGTGGCGATATCGAAGTGCGGCGTGAAGAGCGTCTTAATTGGCGTAAGCGTAATATGATTTAAGCTGGTTTAAATCTGCAAAAAAGACAAGGAGCGTAATGAGTTAGCACAGTGGTTATTGGAACAGCAAAGAAAGTTGAACTGGAATGTTCTTACCATCAGTTCCTTTATTCCTGTTTATATTATAGCCTGGTATTTAGGCTTCCTAATCTTCAAAATGGCCAGAAACCCAGAAGAAATCATCATCATTTAAATCTTTGTCTGGTGTGTTTTTTTATAATTTTTTCTCGACCTCTTCTTACTCTGAGGTAGTACACCTAACCGTCGTCATTTTGGCTGAGTGAATATTGATGAAATAACTCGGCCAATTCAAGGTTGAGGCTGAGCTGGTGGTTTAGCTCGACGATTCCGTTTATTATTCTGTAAGTGTTTGTGGATAGTTGGGTTGGACACAATCTTGTTTGCCTAAGGAACTCACATATAAGGGGTTGTACAAGGAATCGAAGCCTGGCTTCTACGATTGATATCACTGTAAAAGGGACGAAGCCTGGTTTGCCCCAGGGTGTGGTGTCTAGCTAGGCTAAAGAAAGATGGACGTCGTCCAAAATGTGATAGTCTCTTCGAAATTCGGCCATGGCTCCAGGGGAGTCCACCAAAAATCGGTATTTTCCCATTTAACTTAAAAACAAAACTGCTATGTTAAAGTATTCACAGTGTCCTAGCTCGGCTATTGTGGCTGTGGTTGGCTCGGTTAAGCAAAGCCACTCGGGGGCAGAGTACAATGGTGTGTCTGGCCAACCTAGTCAAGTCTGCAAAGTGGAAATAGAGAGGGGTTATGCCCAAGTGATAAACCGAACTGAATAAAGAAATTTTTTTTAATCAAATTAAAGTCTAGCTAGGAAAAATGAAGGCACCTACTAGGCAGCGGATCGGTTCAAGTTTAAAAAAGGGGCTTCTAAGAATTGAGGCAAGTTCAACTCGGTCCAAAAGCATTGACAGCATTGTAGCTCGGTTTGGTGACTATGGGATTTCTAGTCTGGTCGGAGGTGGGCTTAAAGTCGTGGAACAGGTTCTTATTCCGGTCGTAGTTTTATTTTCGATCAAAAAACTGTTCTAGACTGGTTTTAGTCCTAGTGAGTGTGCTTCCAGGTTTGCGTATGGAGTTTTTAAGGTTCTTGATGATTGGTTCAGTCTTTAGTGTATATAAACACGCATAACTATTGATAAATAGCTATTCTTTTAGCAAGAGCATATTAGTAAAAAATGAGAAAAAGGCATGAGGAACTTACAGATTAAAGGTGTGAAGTCGGAATCCAACCGAAACAAGTCGTTGCGACTATGATAAGCGAAACAAGCGATTTAGGTACGGGGATGGAGTCTTGGCAGTAGAAGGTGATGATTTGGAGTTAAAAAAAATGCGAGAGGTTTTCCAAAGAGAAGATGAACAGTAACAATGGATGTTTTTAAGATTAAAAGGATAAATGTAAAATGGAGGTAAAAAGGCGGGACTGTTCAAATTTGGGAGTTATGTTTGACGGCTGTCGCACCGATAGGGGCAATCAGAAGCCACATATGCCAGTAAGGACATGGTGTCAGCAGCATGGGAAAGCGGGTTGTACTACGTCAAAAATGGGGCAACCGAGTGGGTTTTTTTTAGTTCGGCTAGCCGAAGTACTTCACTTCAGGTGATATTTTAATACGGCTTAAAGGTAATAATCCCAATCATGTTTCATAGATGGAATTAAGAGACAATTGAAAAGGTAGTTTACATACGTAAACTGGGCCGAGCTAAGTCCATTTGTTTTAGGTATTTAGGCCGAGCTAAGTAAAATCATTAGTTTGTTTAGGCATGCTTTTGGCCGAGCTAAGGGCTTCAAATAGCTCAGTCTTGAGGTCCAAGGACTGGAACAGCCGAACTATATATGAATAGTAGCTCGGGCTGGGGTATAATTTGTTGTGTACCACACTGAAGTTTGTCTCAGTCGAATACCACTTTGGTTCTGTCCAGTGTAGAGCAGGGCCATGATAGCTCGGTCAAGTGTGGTACCGAGCCGAGGTATGAGGTTTGAACTATCTCACTTGGTAGCAGTGAGTAGGGCATTATCAGGATAGACATTTATCCTTGGGAGTGTGATTCCTAGAAGGACTCTTATAGGGGAAGCTGGAGTCCTGCTAGGATTATGCTAGGTGGAAACTATAAAAGCTCATAACAGGACCTATGTACAGGTATCACAATTTCTACTCCCGAATACACAGAGCTTTTGTCTATTGTCTACTTGCTGACTTAGGCATCGGAGGGGTTTCCGACACATATCCGCCGGCTAGCTCATGTTTGTGTTTTCAGGTAATAAAGTGATGACGTTTGGAGTGCAAACTTGATCAACAGGATTATACGAGAAGATTATTTCGCGCTCGTACAGGTAGTATCAGCCGATACGTATCGAGAATCGAGTGTCGCGACTGTGAAATTTTAAAAATCATTAGCAATCCCTCTAAAACTGAATTTTATGCATTTTTTGACTCTTTTACCTTTAATTTGTTCCATTTTAATCAAAAATTTGATATGTAGGAGCACTTTTGACTCATTTTCAACTAAATGATATGTATTTATTTCAGTCTCAAGCTTTTTTTTGGCATATGTTAAACTTTTAATAAAAAAATTGATTTGAATATTTATTTTTCTTGTACTGAGAAAGAAAGTAAATATATATATATATATATATATTAATATAAATAGAGGTGTAGGTGTGAAAAAAAAAACACACACACACACATTTACAATTTACAAATCCACCATAAACACACGCACCTCCATGTACCTAAGTACCTCTCCCTTCTTATCCATTTCAATTTCAGACTCCGAATGCACCTCCATGTACCTAATTACCTCTCTCTTCTTATCCATTTCAATCTCAGACTCCCATACCATAATACAACCATAAACAATCCTATCCCCCCCTCTCTCTCTCTGTGTAAAAAACGCTGATCGGAAGTTGCAGAATCCGGCCAAACCCAGACAAATATTTCATCTTTAGATCGACCAAAAAAAAAAAAAAAGCAAAAACAGAGCACAACAACAACAAAAAACGGAGCACGACAACAACATAAATTACAACTTGCAAGTTGCAACAACTTAGGGAGACAAACCTTCTTTGAAGAAGCTTGAAGGTTGTTAAAGTGAACTCCATAGCCCAAAAGAAGCTTACATCTATGGAGCCAAGCCACAAAGAAGTTTGATTGTGAAATGTGAAATGCAAATCTGTAACAAAAGAAAATCTGTATCGGACTGTATCGCCCCATGTATCGAATTTAGGCCGCTACATACCGGGACTCGAACGCTACGGTTACGAATTTCATTCTCACCGATATACCGATCCATATCCGAATCGGTGCTATGATTTTCTGGTACAACCGTACCAGCTGATATTTAGAACTATATATGCATACCGCATGCGTGGGTCACGTGCTCTGTTTAATTTTTCGCTCCGGATTAATTCGGTGAGCTGGAGCCAGTTTGGGTCACGTCAAAAAGGTCGGCGGTGGCAACAGCGAAGAGTCGGTCGCCGAAGAGGAGGAGGAAGGTGGTGGAGATGGCGGTGATTGAACCTAAGGTGGAAGTAGGGAGTGGATTGGAGGGTGGGGAAGATTTGCCGATTTCACATGGCGAACATCTGTAGGTTAGTGGTTGTTGATTGTATAATCTGTGTTGGACAATGCGTATGCGAGACTTGATTTTGGATGGATGAACAATGGTGATCATGAAACTTTCCCACAAATTTGTACATGTTCTTGGGTTTAAAAAAAAAAAAAGGGCCTGTTTGTAGTGTGAATATATAAGATTTGTTAATGTTTGATTTTTATTTTATTTTCTTCAATGGGATCATCTGTAAAACATTTGGTTCTCATGAAGATAAATCATTTTCGAGTGTCTCAAATGTTTATATTAATGTATTTTTAATCTTTTATTAAAATTTTTATTAAATTTGAGTAAAACTTTAATGAAAAATTTGATCTGATATGATGTACTCTAATGATAAATTTAAAATTTTCATCAAATCTTATTATAAGTCCGGTTGTTCGGGAGTCCAGCCATGAGTAAAATTTTTACATTAAAATTACTTATCATTCAATTTTTTAAAACAAATGTGATAAAATTATATAATTACAAATATTAGATCAATTTGAATTTTTTTTTTTTTTTTTTTTTTGGGAATGATCTACACAATAAACAAATCGAATGATCGAAATAAAACCCCTAATAGGTTTCATAAATCCAAATAACACGATCGAATCTAATTAAAGGCAAGCCATCCCTCCAGACCTAGATCGGACTAAAGGGTGTTGTTAGGCCCGTGGAAACTCATCACGGATCCCATTTCATTAATCCAAAGTGCACAATGTGTAGAACTCGTCAAGTACTATATACTTGTAAAAAATCATGTTGATTGAATATCGATAGTTACGTGATCAAATCAGTTTTGTATAAAAAATAGATGGTGAAAAAATAAACGGTTGACAAAAAATTGCTCCGATGATATAGCTATTGATATCCAATCAAGGTGATATTTTACAGACATTTAGTACTCGACGAGATCTATACATTGAACGGTTCAAATTATCGAAACATGACCCGTCGTAAGCTCCCAAGGGCCTAATAGAACCTTCCAATCCGATCTGGAACTGAAGGGAAGTCAGGCCCTTCCTTAAATATATATATATCAATTTACATAAAAACACATCAAGCTTAGGTAGTAAAACTTTGATTTCCTAAGGCCAATGATGATTTATTAAACTACTACGTTTGGAAATAGGATATTCTAGTAATTTTTTTTATTTTTTAGGTAAAATATGAGATAAAAAAATTAATATGTTTGGAATGAATTTTTAGTTTTTTTTTTTTCCCGAAAAGATATACAAAAAGTAGAGAGAAAAGAGAATCTTTGATTTTTTAATATAAATTATTGATTTTTAATTTTTTTAATGACTTTTTAACTTTTAAATTAAAACGTTGAATTGCCAAACAAAACTACTGTCATGTAGTAACAAACCATCAAAGTCTTCTTCTTTTTTTCTTTTTTTTTTTATTTTTATTTTTTTTTATTCAAATGAAAGGATAATAAAGTTGAGAGTTTAATAATAGCAAATAAGCAAAAAGGTACTTAGACCCTCCTAGAGCTAGCAGCCACCATGTCTGCAACTAGGATAGATATGAGAGCACTGGGTGGTTCATCCAAGAAGACAAAATGCTCAAATTGGCTGACTCCAATGTTGGCAAGAGCATCAGCACATTGGTTAGCTTCTCTTGGAATATAGGAAATATTGCAGTTGCATCTTCTTAGGAGGAAGTTGGCATCCTCAATCAATGCTCTATATGGGCAAGAGCTGTCAGCTCCATCTTTGATAAGTTGCATTGCCATAGCTGGGAATCTGTCTCAAGCTCTATGTTTGCCATTCTTTTCTGCATGATGATAGTGAGTCCTCGGTAGAGTCCCTAAAGTTCAGCTTCTAAGCTCGTGCAATTCCTTAGGTAGGTATGATAGCCCCACAACCAAGTGCCTACTTCATCTCTCAATAGACCACCATATCCAGATTGGCCTAGATCTCCTTTAGAGCTTCCATCAGTATTCAATTTCAATGTCCTTGCAAGAGGAGCAAACCAGACAGTGAGACGTGGTACTGAATAATTTGGGTGAAGTGAGTTTAAAAAAGTTTCCTGAATTTCTTGAGCTTACTGAAGAAATTTGGTTATGCTAATGGTTGCAAGTTGAGTGTGATTGTCAAACACTTCTCTGTTTCTATCTTTCCAAATATTCCAAATAGCAGATAGGAAAATAGTTGCTGTAACAACCGCGACCCATGATTAATGCTAATCCATGCTTAATTATGCCTAATAAGTAATTAAAGCAAAATTTTGCATCATATGTTGCCTTATTTGTATTTATATCTATTTAACGTAGAAATATCTGTTCATGTTTCCGTTTCGATTTGCGAATTGAAGGCCTTATCGGCATTTGATTCAAAAATTGACTTGATCTATGTGTTATTTGAGATTTTTAGAATTTTATAGCAGGTTTAATTGAAATTCGGTTCGGAACGAAATAATTAGAACAAAACAGTGCAAATTTGTTTAATTAAGTCAAACTTAATTAAGTTCTTTATTTGAGCCTATATAAGGCCCTAGTGTAACAACCCCAACCTATGATTAACGTTAATCCATGCTTAATTATGTCTAATAAGAGATTAAAGTGAAGTTTGCATCATACATTGCATTGTTTGCGTTTATATCTATTAATCGTAGAAAGATTTGTTTATATTTCCGTTTTGGTTTGCGAATTGGAGGCCTTATGGGCATCTGAGTCAGAAATTAACTTGATATATGTGTTATTCGAGATTTATAGAAATTTGTTGTAGCTTTAATTGAAATTCGATTCGGAACGATTTAATTATATTAATTTGATGCCTATGTGATTAGCCTTAATTAACCATCATTAGGCAAGCCTATATATAAGGCATCTTTTGCCTCCACTCATCCTTCTTCCTCCATTCAACACACTCTTGACCCTATACATACACAAACGTGAGAGAGGGTGAAGGGCTAAGGAATTAAGATCAAACTTAAGGGAGAGAAGGCCATTGCTTGGGGATTTAAGGAATTGCTCAAGATTACCTCTAAATCTTAAGAAATTGATAAGTTAAGGTGAGAATTTAAGCCTTTAGTCTTGCTTTTGAGTTGGTGAATTCATGAATTCAAGAGGATTGAGTAGACTAACATGAGAATAAGCTAGAATTAAAGAATTGTATCTCATGTCATACATGCATGTGCATATCATGAAATTATGAAGTTGTTTTTACAAGAATTTCCACATGCATGTTCATATTTTAGTTTTGGTCCAAGTATTCAACTTGTTTTTAAGCTTAATGACTCCTTTGATCTTGTTTTGGGAGGTTGTAGTTTATAACAACTCATGCATGTTATGTTCAAAGTTTTAAGTTTGAATTTTGCACAATTGACATCCTTTTGGGCCTTGATTTCATGAAACGATCTTCAAACCATGATATTTTACAAGTTCCTAAATGTTTTCCAGAATTTTGGCCCAAGAAGTTGAGTGTTGAAGTGTAAAATTTGAGCTTGGATCTTGGGAATGCAATCTGGAAATTCCAGATTTTGTACTTCTGCTCGAGCGTTGGATTTCTCAAGCGGACACTTTTGTTTTTGTGCTTCTGCTCGAGCGACTGAAACCTAGCTCGAGCGTGAAATGCACACTCCCAGAAGTTTTCATGTTTTTATAGACCGCTCGAGCAACAAGAGTTGCGCTCGAGCAGGGAGTTGAGTCTCGCACTCGAGCGACTGTTGAGCGTTCGTCGAGCGTAAAAATCACATAACCAGTACTTTTTCAAAAGTTTGCAGACCACTCGAGCGTGGAAGGTTGCGCTCGAGCAGCCCCTCACATGTTTGCGAGTCTACTCGAGCGCAGAAAGCTACACTCGAGCAGGAACTCTATTTTCAGAAATTTCACCAAGTGTTTTTCCAACGCATTTCGGCATCCTCATTGCATCCTAAGCATTCCTAGGCCATGTTTAAGACACCATGATGAGGATAAAGAAGTAGAAACACACCAAGACCAAGAAGAATAAGTTAATGTTTCTGGGTGTGTAACTTTATATGTATTCGTCTTTACCCATGTAGGTCACACGCCTCAAGAGATTTGAATTGCCTACTCTACTCGACTTTTTGGAGCCATCTATTATTTGTGAGTAATAACTCTGTAAAGTTATGTTTAACTTTAATTAGTTTCTGATGATATGAAATGATTAGTTTTTTGTAATGTTATGCTTTGTGTGAATGAATGATCGTCGAAGTTCTGAAATGTATTAGTGGCATCCATAGCATCATGTGATATTTTGTGTCCCTTTATGGGTCATCGTGTCCCTTCGTGGGTCATCAAAATGCCTTTATGGCTGTCCTTTTATGGGTTATCGGATAGGTCTCTGTGCACATAAGTCATCAGAAATCCTTATGACTGACCCTTATGGGTCATCGAAACGCCTTCACGGCCGTCCCTTTATGGGTCATCAGATTTGGTAACGCTAATGGATATGCCACGTACGATAACATGAAATGTATGAATTTTGATAATAAAAACGAATATGTATACGAATCTGTTTCTGATTTGGAATCTAAATATGCCTAAGACTCTGATTTCTGACTCTATGACGGACATCATTCATTAAAACTCTTTACTTGGTTATTATTCACTGGGCTCTCACTCACTATTTATATTATGTATGTAGGTGATCAGGCACGTGACCAGGCTCAAAGTTGATGGCTTGAAATTCTTCTTTTTGACAGCCACCCTTTGCGCCTCCCGATGAGGTTCCGGATCATGTCAAGTCCTGTGGCCATATATTTTTGTATTTCAGAATTCGGTCCTTTTATTTTGACTATAGACAAGTCCTACTTGTATGTATAGTGTATGGAGTGACGTGTAATTAATGTACCCTTTTGACGTCACTTATAAGTTATAAATATTTAAAATTATCTTGTCCCATGTATGTCTGCACAGCTCAATGGACATTATATTTTGTATAATTGCTTCCACATCCCCTTGATTATAAATTATTTTATTCAGAGGCCTTTGGTAATCTAAGGATTACTGGCCGGTTACGATGCTAACCCTATAGGAGCGAGTTTGGGTCGTGACACCTAGTGAACTCTTTAGTTCACTTTCACACTCTTCTATCACCCTATTTGAAGAGAAAAATGTGGGAGAGAGAAATATAGAAAGAAAATTGAACTCAAAGCTAGGAATTGTTGGAGATTTGCAAGAAATTGGGAGTTGAAGTTCTATACTTGTGCAATTGAGACTCTAGGTAAGAGTTTTGTCCTCAAACCTTGTAATCAAGACTTTAATACAAGAATTATTGAGAATTAAGCTAAATTATGCGAGAGATGAGCTAATGAATTAGAAAAGAGGATCATTCCATGAATGCATATATATATATATATCATAGCATTTTGAGTATGTTTCTAACAATTTTCACATGCATTTGTAATTCATGAAGTTTGGAGGTTGATCTCAAAGAATTTCAACTTGCATGTACTCATCTTACATGTGTTTTGAGAATTCATCTTATACTGTATCAATTTATATCGCTTGGTCATGTTTTGAAAGCTTTGGAGTCAAACCATTGCATACATGACATGTTTTGTATATTTTTAGTTGGGTTTTGGTCAATTGACATGCTTTTAGGCCTTGATTTCATGAGATGATCTTCAATTCTTTATGTTTTCCAAGTTTAGACTTGTTTTCTCAAGTTTTAGGGCCCAAAGGTTGAGTTTAATGGTTTTGAATTCAAGTTTGGAGATTGGGAGTGCAATCTGGAAATTCTAGATTCTGCACTTCTGCTTGAGCGTCAGAATTCGCACTTGAGTGGCCACTCTGTGATCTTACACTTCCACTCGAGCGACCTAAAGTCCGCTTGAGCATGAAATGCATACTCCCAGAAGTTTGCATGTTTTGCAGACCGCTCTAGCAGCAAGAGTTGTGCTCGAGCAAGGGCATGAGTCTCACGCTCGAGCGAGAGTCGAGCAGCCATGGAACAGAGATTTTTCATAACCAGTACTTTTTCAAAGTTTACAGACCGCTCGAGCGAGGGAAGATACGCTCGAGCGTCTTCTCACATGTTTGCATGTCCGCTAGAGCGAGGGAAGTTGCGCTCGAGTGGGAGCCCTGTTTTTTGCAAGTTTTGTTAAATGTGTTCAAGTGCATTTTAGCATCCTCATTGCATCCTAAGCACTCCTAGGCCATGATTAAGACTCAACAAGAGGTTAAGACTTAGAAACACACTAAGTTGGTGTTTGGGAAGTTTGTGTGTTGGATTTTTTTTTTATTTTTTCCACTAAAAGACAAACTTTTTGCAAAACCAAAAAAAAAAAAACAAATCCAAACAAAATATCACATCCAACCCCATAATCATTTCACTTTTTCTCTCACAAACATCACATCCAACCACAAAAAAACCCAACTATCTTCCCAAACACCAAAAAAAATTTCTCCAATAATATCCTACAACTAAAAAAACCTATATAAAAACCCACTTCCCAAACACTCACTAAGAATGAAACGAAAGAAGTTAAGTACCAACCAAGTGTGTGTTTCATTATATGTTCTACTATGTGTGTGTAGGTCACGCGCCACAAGTTATTTGATTTGCCTGTTCTATAAGTGGAGCCATCTGTGAGTAATAACTTAGTAAAGCTATGTTTAACTTAATTACTTTCTAAATGATATGAATCAAGATCTGCCTTATGAAATGTTATATTCTGTGTAATGAATGATTGTCCAAGTTTCTGAAATGTATTCGTGGCATCCTTAGCACAAGGCTCTTGCCCAGGGGTAGCAATACCGTGTCTTTTTTTAAGCAATGCCCTTGCCCGTAGGTAATAATACCATGGTCTCATGGCCTTTACCCAAGGGTAACAATACCATGGTTCAAGCAAGTTACAAGTTTCCTGGTACCAGAGGTTCCCAATGGAACTATCAAACAAGTTAATGCTAATGGATGTACCATATATAACGAAGCATGAACTCTGATTTCTGTATGTAGTTGAACAAGAACATAAATATATCTGTTTCTAATATAAACTTTCATTTCGGTACTTGTTATGGACATCATTCATTTAAACCTGTTATTATTCACTAGGCTCTAACTTACTATTTATATTATGTATATAGGTGAGCAGACACGTGACCAGGCCCAGAGTTGATAGCCTAAGATTCTATTTCGTCAGCCAACTACCGTGCCTCCTGAGAAGGTTCTTTTTTAAAAGACCATGTCAAGGCTTTAGTTGATTTTGTTCCGTATATCTGTATTGGGCTAAGTCCCCTTTTTGGTTTCATGTTTATGAATGGGCGACGTATGTAATAATGTAATTATGACATTATATATATATACAAGTTTGTTTTGAAGATTTCTGTCTCATATATGTTAACACAGCTCTATGGACATTGTAGATTCTCTATTTTTGCTTCCGCAGCTCCTTATTATATGTTGCTCTGTCAAGAGGCTTTTAGTAATCCAAGGATTACTGGCTGGTTATGACGCTAAACCTATAGAGGTGGGTTTGGGTTGTGACAGTTGCCTATTGGATGTTATCCACCTTAGTCTTACTTTTCATGTTGGAGCTGAGCCATTTAGGTAGAGGTATCTTATCTCCTTCCTGCCACCAGGGGAGGTTTTTCAAATTGACCCAGATTATTTTAGCTTTGGGACGGCCTTTTAGTAAATGACTCATGTCCTCTCTAGTAGTTTGATATCTGGAACAGGTGTCTGAATCTATAAGATCCCTTTTGAATCTGTAAGTCTTCTATGCATGGTCAACCAGAGGAAGCTTTGTAGTCTCTGAGGGGCCTTAATTTTCCAAACCCATTGCCAATCCAAGCCATTCTAATCCTGTTGGGAAATGAAATTGTAGGTTGTTGAAGTAATAAAATTGCCATTAGTGGTGCCTTGCCAGGTAGGAATATCCATGAAAGTCACAAACCTAGGCCTGTAAATTTGTAAAATGTTATCTTTTTCTTCTTGGGAAATCAGGTTTTGAATTAAGGTCAAGTTCCATTGGCTTTTATCATCTAAAATGGAGCTAACAGTTATTGTGCAATCAATATGAAGGCCTTGCTTATTACTGCACAGTGGTGCTATGCCACACCACCAATCAGTCTAGAGTGAGATATCTCACCATTCCCTATATTCCATTTAATGTTATCCTTTAAAACCTCTCTATTTTTAATTATGCCTTTCCAAGTGTGTAAAGCTTTTCTCTTGATAGGCCAATTGAAAATGGAATGGTGCTTAAGGTATTTAGATTGAAGAATTTTACACCAGAGATTATCAGCCTTACTGGTAATTTTCCAGCTAAGTTTGGAGATAAGAGTAGAATTTTGGTCCCTGATTTTCCTAATGCTGGCCCATTATTTCTTTTACTTTTGCAAACTTGGTTCCAGTTAATCAAGTGAACTTTTTTAACATAATCAGTGCTACCCCAAAGGAAATTCCTATTTAAGCTATCAATTTTATCACAGATATGTCTAGGTAATTCCATAGTTTGCATTAGATGATTAGGTATGGCAGAAGTAACATAATTCACAATGGTGAGTCTACCTGCAAGGGATAGATTTTTGGCCTTCCAGCCATATAACCTATTAGTCATTTTCTCAATGATGTTTTTCATATGGTTTTTGTTCATTCTGCCATGGAGCAGAGGTGTGCCAAGATACTTGCCCAGGTCATTGGTAAAGGAAATACCACAATGATAGCTAGGGGGGGGCTTCCCTTCTAGGGATATTGGGAGAAATAAAGATCTTGGATTTTTGGAAGTTTATTTTCTGCCCAGAGATTTCACAAAAATCATTCAAAGACTTCCATGATGGCATTGCAGTTTCTGGTATCAACCTTGGCAAAGAGAATGAGGTCGCTAGCAAAGAATAGATGGGAGATAGAAGGGCTATGTTTAGAGGCTTGAAGACCATGCCAATCACCACTCTGAGTTTTAATTCTTATCATGTTAGATAGATTTTCCATGCAAAGCACAAATAGATAAGGGGAGAGAGGGTCACCTTTTATAAGGCCTCTTCCAACATTAATGTTAGGGAGGGCCTCTTCATTCCAAATAATATAAGAGTTAACATTAGAGACACAATTCATGATGAGAGTAATCCAAGTGGAATTGAGGTTAAATTCTTTGAGGGTATGATGGATAAACTCCCACGAAATACGATCATAGGCTTTCTTAAGGTCAATCTTAAGCACCATACCACCAGTTTTGCCTTTCTTGGTCCTGAGGGTGTGAATGATTTCCAGGGTTATGATGATATTATCAGTGGTAGTTCTACCGAGGATGAAACTACGTTGATTGGGGCTAATTAAATCAGAGAGCAAGGAACAGATTCGATTGACAATGAATTTGGTGATGGTCTTATAAGTAACATTGCAAAGACTTATGGATCTAAACTGTTTTATAGTCTCAGGGTTCTCCAGTTTGGGGACTAACACAATCAGAGTTGTATTAACCTCCGCAAGAATGGTTTGGGTAGAGAAACAATGTTTGACAAAATTGCACATGAATGTTCCCACAATATTCCAGTTTTGATGATAGAAAACAACTTGCAACCCATCTTTGCCAAGAGCTTTAAAAGCTTTGATATTTTTAATGGCATTCCAAATTTCATGATTAGTGATAGGAGCTTGGAGTGTATCATTATCGTCTTTGGTAAAGCTAGTATGGGTCATACTCCTCCAGTTATCTAGCATAGGAGTAGCCTCATGGTGAAACAAATCATTGAAATATTGGTTAATATGAGTTTTGATATCTTCAGATTTAGAAAGCCAATTGCCAGTATCATCCTTGAGCATATTGATTTTCAGTTTTCTGCGTTTATTAAGGGTAGATATATGAAAGAATTTTGTGTTACGATCTCCCATGGTAAGTCATTTGACTTTGGATTTTTGAAACCAAATAAGCTCTTCATGAAAAAGCGTCATGTTATACTCTTTAATGAGGTTTTTTTTCGAGTAGATGCAAACTCATGGTTTAAACCATTAAAGTCTTCAATTATTATTTTTTGACAGTGATATTGTCGTATTGTGAAGCTCACATCTCGTATCAACAGCAGATTAATAAGATGATATGCCACTAATGGTAAAACAAATTATGTTATCACAAAGTATATGATATGCTAGTGAAATTAAGGCATGAAAGACAACTTACATATTTTCTGAAATATATATATTTTTATAATACTTTAATGGGGTAATTTCATTTCAGTGTAGATTTAGAAAAATATTTTTAAATTAGTAATAAATTTTATAAATATTAAAAAATAAAATCATAAGATTTTTCATGAATATGTAATTAAAATTTAAAAACTCCACTTACATGAAATTTCCCCTACTTTAATTGGTTTTTTCAAGTCTTCTTTTGTACGTGTTCCAAGTAAATTATTGTATTCTTAAATTTACTTTTAATCATTTTCTAGAAACTCACTTGTAATCTTATACCACTTGACAGTTAATCTATAAAATAATAAGGGTTAATAACTTTGCTTAGATTTTACATTTCTCTTTTACTTAAAAATTATAGTAATTCATTTGCATGGGTATAAAATACTATGAATGGATTAACAATTCAAAATTTCAAATATTGCCAATACTACGCTTGAGACATACCCCTTACTTTTGTTTTTGTTTTGTTTTTTTTATTTATTTATTGTGTTATTATAGACGAGTATGTACATTGGTTAGTTTAAAAACAAAAGAAGCTAGCACGGAGAAATGAACTATCGTAAGGGTGACGAAGGTGATATGGCCCTATGTCTATCCAATGATTTATTGTTATTGCTATATCATTCTCTTGATTTTAAACTTACGTAATTATTAGGCTCTTGCTATTAGTTGGACACAATATCAAAGTAAAAATTTTGAATGATAGGATAATTACTCACTCGACTAAAACCAACAATAATACTTTTTTATTATAAACATAATTTACAAATATGCCACTACTTAATCATTTTGATCAAGAATGTGATTTACAAATAAAAAATATATATAAAACTCGACACCAAAATGATGTGTCAATAGTAGTAATCTTAAAAATATAAGTTGCATTAAAGGACTTCTGTGTGTTCTTTTTTTGCTTTGCCGGGAAAGGACTTCTGTTTTCAGAGCGGTAAGATCCAACGAATGCCACATTATTCTTAATTCAAAATTTATACAAATTCTTTTATTCGTATAGCATCCTTTTGAAAATAATTCTATAATAAAGGTTATTTGGTACAATTTCTCTGAACCATCTATAGTTTTTTTAAAAAAAGTTTGTTTCAAATTATTTAATATAATTTTTACTTAAAATTTATTAATCAAAATAATTTAAATAAAATAATAAATAATAAATATTTTAAACTTTTATTATTTAAATATTTTTAATTAATTTCGAGTAAATTGCACCCGTTCATACTTGGGAGAAATCCATTGCTTCGAGAATTTTTATGTCCTTTCAAAACATTCAACTTTATATTAGGTTTCGTTGGGTAATGTGTTGTTTTTGATTAAATTAATTTAAAAAATAAATAAATTAAAAAATTAACAAAATAAAATATCATGTTCAATTTATAATCATCTTATTTTTTTTCATAAAAATTAAAAAAAACAATTCAAATAAATTTTTAATTACTTGCACATGATTCGAGTCTTCCAGAAAACACACATACATAAATGTAAATAAATATTAAATATTACACGAGTGGTAATCAAAGACGAGTCCGGATCCTCTACCGTTGTTTCCTGCAGTGATCCCCTGCGGTGGGCCAAAACGACAACGTTTTGGAACTTTTATTTATTTATTATTATTATTTTTTTTGCATTTTGGCTTTCCTCCCCTCTTCTTTTAACTCAACTCTCAAACCAGAGAGACGAAGAGGAAAGATGACGACGCAACGACGACAGCACGATGAGGAAAGGCGACGCTGGGTGAGGCGATGGCAGCAGCAGCGACGGCGAGGTGATGCCCTTCCTTCATTGCTCCATCAAATTGCAAAGAATGTTGAGAGAGAAAGTTAGAGAAAGAGTATGTAGTTGTTGCAGCAAAAAGCATCGGAGTGGAACGGAGCGGAGCGAAAGTAAGATTTGGAGCTGTTTACAAAGGGGAATTGCATAATGGGATTAAGATTGTTGTGAATGGGGCAATGGGTACCAAAGGAATGAATGAATTTCAAGCAAAAATTATATAAATGGCTGTACCAATTTTCTGGATAAACCTCTCTTTTCATAGCTGCTTCAAAATTAAAAGCACTAGGTTCACTTTTCTTGCTTCATATATGTACCTATACCCGTACAAACCCCTTCACTCATCGTTTTTCATCTCACACCATTCCTTTGAACCAAAAGAAAGAAAGCAAGAAAAAAATAAATAAATGTCGAAAATCTCTGTATTGTTATGCTTCACAATTATTGTTGTTTGGGTTTTTGCAAATTGTTCAGAATCAAAGCTAGATGTTGGGATTTATGAGCTGAAGAGAGGAGATTTCTCTCTCAAGCTCACCAACTAGGGTGCTACCATTATCTTCCTTGTTCTTCCTGATAAATATGGTATGTCCCATTTGTGAAATCAGTTGTTTATACTTGTATAATTTCTATATTTTCCCAATGATTCTTTTCTTTTCTTTTCTTTGTGGTGTTTATACTTGGTGGATGTTGTTCTTGGGTATGATTCAATCAAGGACTTCATGGTGAGATTTCTTTTCTTTTTAGTTTTAGAGAGAGAGAGAGATTGCTCTCTCTGATTCCTACTTACTTCCTAGAAAAAATTAGAATTCGACATTGGTCTGTGGAGAAAGATTGCTCTTTTCCCTCTAATTTCTACATTTTTCCTTTCCAACAGAAAATGATTGACATTTCTCCTTCCCTTCCTCCCTGAAACACACACACAGAGACACACACACACACACAGAGAAAGAACCCTTGTTGCTTTATTGTAAAGGTCTGTTTGGATGGGTGATTTGGTGAGAAATCAGTCATTTTGTTGTTTGACAAACCAATGTGATTCAATGAGTGAAAAACGACAATGGGTTTTGAATTTCCATCGATTTTGCTGCTTGAGATAGCTAGCAATCTGCATTACCAGGTGAGAATGAATATTGCAAGACCTCGTCGCCGCCATAGTCGTAGTTGAGTCACCGTGCTTGCGCCTACTACTCCGTTTCACCTCTGCTTCTCTCAACAGGTTAGGGTTTAAGCAAATAAAGGAGAAAGAAAAGGGGAAGGAGAGAATGAGGGGGAAAAAAAAACTGAAAACAACGTCGTTTTGAATCATGGCAGGGAACGCCGCAGGAAGGCATGGCAGAGGATCTGGACTCAATCAAAGACAGTATGCATACATCTGTACCCGTATGGTCTGACAAACAGTTGTTTTTTTTATCCATAACTTTGACTTCAAACTTTTGACGAGACTGCCTCACCTAGCGTTCACATTTCAAACCATTTTCAATACCAAACACGAAACTAGGGCGTTTTGAAAGGTAAAAACAATGTCAACTTATTAATTTATTTACGTCATATTATTTTTTTATTTTTTTTATTTTTTTATAATAAATTAAAAAATTAATTTATAAGTCACTTTCTAAAACAAATCTAACGTTTTGTTTAATTGGAAGATTTGGAAAAAAAAAAAATTAAAAATGTGAAACTAAGTGAAATGTAATTGTATTTTACTTACATTTCAAAAATAACTTTATCAATAACTCTATCAAATATAATTGTGACTCTATCAATAAGTCTAGGTGATTGAGTTTTAAGAACATAACTTGTTCTTGATGTTGACCAATTTGGATAACTAAGAGGCATAGGTGTGAGTGATTGAGAAGCAAAGGGGTCAAAGGCAAGAGCAGATGTGTAACTAGGTTTAGGAATAGTACCAAGAATTTGGTATCTGTTGACTAGATTAATTGGGGTGCAACAATGGGTGGACTAGTTGGAATAATAGCAAGTGGTTTAGAGGAAGGCTTCTGACTTGACATCTGTAATTAATAAAAAGAAAATAGGTTAGCATCCATTTCTGACATCTAGCCTATCTGTATAAAAATTGAGAAGATTTGTGTAATGAGCAATTAAATTACGTCAGCTAGCAATTTGGTGAAATTGAAGGAAGGGATCTTGGTCAATTGACTTTAATTGGCATTTCACCCTATCTCATCCAAAAAAGTCAATCACCTTCTACAAAGATATCCTCTTCCATCATAAGTCCATAATCATTAAACTCATTTATGATAGAGTAAATACCAATAAAATCATTTATCATTCTTTGTATATACACAACATTGTATCCCTTGATGAATGGGGTCTCCTTTTCTTATTGCGAGATCATCCTAATCATATGATACAATATAGTTATTTTGATATAGTTTTTAGCAGAAACAGAAAATCGATTATTAATATTGGTCTCTTCAAATTGAAGATCAGGTGGTGTGGGTTTAGTGTATCAATTTTTGGTAAGAGTAGTAAGATCAATTTTGGGATCTACTATTCTATTAAGTATATTTGATTTTGATATTGAATATATTCCTGGTAGTCAAAACTTTATCCCTAATTTTCTTACCCGTGAATTTTTACAAGGTGGATAGAGAAAGTCATAAGTATATTTATATTACGAATTTCATAGTAAAAATGCCCACTCCATATTGTTCTACCCACAGACTACAAATCACCCGCTATCGCAAAATTATTTACCATTATACCTTTGAAATAGCCTACTTAAAGTCAATTGACCAAGATCCGTTCCTTCAATTTCACAAAATTGCTAGCCGACGCAATTTAATTGCTCATTACACAAATCTTCTCAATTTCCATACATATAGGCTAGATGTCCTCAGTGGATGCTAACCTATTTTCTTTTTCTTAATTACAGATGTTAAGTCAGAAGCCTTTCTCTGAACCACTTGCTATTAGTCCAACCAATCAACCCATTGTTGCACTTCCAATTAATCTAGTCAACAGATACCAAATTCTTGGTACTATTCTTAAACCTAGTTACATCTCTATTCTTGCTTTGACCCCTTTGCTTTTTAACCACTTACACCCATGCCTCTTAGTTATCCAAACCGGTCAACATCAAGAATGGATTATGTTCTTAAAACTCAATCACCTAAACTCTTTTACAAAGAACCAGTCCACAAAAACAGTCATAATGTCATTTACTTAGTCAAAACCTATTTCCTTCCTAATTAGCATTTCATCCCATCTTATCCAAAAAAGTAAATCACCTTTTACAAAGTTCTCATTTTCCATCATAAGTCCATAGTCATTAAACACATTTATGACAAAGTTAATACCAGTAAAATCATTTACCATTCTTTCTATATACACAATATTGTATCCGTTGATGAATGGGGTCTCCCTATCTTGTTTCGAGATCTTCCTAATCATACGATACAATATAGTTATTTTGATTATATTGATGCATGGTTCAAAGTCCTCTTGCACCAAAATGAAACATACAGTCACTCTTGGTTTTTTTTTTTTTTTGCTTTGATCATCAATTCAAGTCGGAATTTCCTTCTTGGTTTCTGTAACGCCCTCAAAATAAACCCATAAATCATACAATATTGACATGCTGAGACATAAGAAAATAAAGCATAATTACATTCCATCAGAGTATTCATTACAAAATGTATTACATGTTGACAACAACAGTAAATGCCCTACAGGCTTATAACTTTCCAAGTCAACACTTGGTTACAAAAAGAGAGTACTAACTCTACACAAAATAAGCTCTTGGCTTGATATACATGTAATACAAAAGAAATAATCACAAAAGATGTCCCAGCCACTAAGCCTCTCAAGCTACGTCCTTGGAGGTGGCATGCTACCTGTACCTAAAAATGGTGTCCCATAAAGGGTGAGCCAACGCCCAATAGAGATACGCTAAACATGATATAAGCAATAACTAAAACATCCGCATTTGATAAATGTTTAACTCATATAAATCAATCATAAACCATCTCATTTACATGACAAAAATGTCCATGTTTCATTCCATTTTCCATTTCTTATCCAATTCTCAATTCATAACTATGGCTCAAAACTTGGCCAAACAATTTGATTGAGATCACATCCCATATCAACAGTATTTCGATTTCAGATGAGATAATAACTCACATTAAACATTTCACACTTCATAACAGATACACATTTTGGTGCTGTATTAATAACACGTACCAACATTTCCATACTTCACAAATGATACACATTTTAGTACTGTATCACTGTCAAACAAAACACTTCCATACTTCACAAATGATACACATTTTAGTGCTGTATCAATGGAGTTCATCCCCTATCTCCTCCCAAACAATATCCGGTTTAGAGGTCCATCCCCTATCTTTCCCTAAACCGTGGAGTACATCCCCTATCTCCTCCCACACAACACAATGTATATAAACACATATCATATACATAATCAAATCAATACATAAAATTCATGTATTATATCAACCGCCATATTTGATAGCATACTCAATTGATTAGTTTTAGTTTGCCTAATCATCATGCATTGTCTACAACAATCAAGACTACCCTCCACCGGTAGCCCAAAGCAATTATTTCTAAACAGATAATAATTTCATCCAACAGATAAATTATCAACAATTTCCAAGGTGAGTGATTAATAATTTCCAACTTCACCATTCTATCTCATAATGAGTCAATTTCATATTCTTCAACTCAATTTCATATTTCCATAACATTTCCAAATTAATTGTATAAATTAATTTATAACAAAAATTAGGGTTTTCTTCCATCTTTCTCAACATTGGTCCAAAGGCACAAATATCAACAACCAACAACAATACCAACATTTTAAGACCCAAATTACATATTTATGAGTCAAAATAATAAAACCTCTTTTTCAAAATAACACATTTCAAAACTCTAACGTTTCCCAAATCAAACCATTTAAACAAAAGCTCAACATCTAGGTTAGAGCGCATAAAGATGAGTAGGAATCCCTACCTCAAGAGATGAACCCAAGGAAGAAGATGAAGAAGAACGAAATTGCTCCAAACCCCAAGATATTCGGATCAAAATGTAGCCCTCAACGATCCCCACACTTTTTACAAAGGCCGAAGGGTAAAGGATCACTCCTACTAGATCAAATCCTAGAGAGAAGTTAAGGTTTTAGAGTAAGGTGCTCTCAAATGGTGGTTTTCGAAAAGTAAGAGAGAGAAAGGATGTTGAAAAGTGATCCAAAAAGTGGAATCCCAAAGTGATATAAAAGTTGTCCCGCACGAGCGTGAGACACAGACTCACGCTCGAGCGTGAAAAGCGCCGCTCGAGCGTCGATTGCACACCTGCAGAAGTTTTGTAGACATGGTCCCCGTTCGAGCGTCAAACTCCCCGCTCGAGCGGAGGAACAAAATCAAAGGGTCACGCTCGAGCGTCAAACCTCCCGCTCGAGTGTACGAAGACCTGCAGAGAAAAAATACTGGGAGATGGAAATTCACGCTCGAGCGTCAGAATGCTCGCTCGAGCGGAGAAGCAACAACAAAGGGCCCGCTCAAGCGTGAAGGCCAAATTCTGGGCATCAACTTTTGGTTCCAAAGCACAACCAACCTATTTCAAACCTGCCCAACATAACCCAAGACTCAGATACAAAGAGTAAGGAAAGGAAATGAGAATGAGACAACAACACAACCACGAAACCAAGTCCGGAATACAATATACAAAGGAAAGGAAAACCGGGATCGCTATAACCTTCCCTCCTTAAAGAATTTCATCCCCGAAATTAAGTACAAGTTTTCGAAAACAAGTTTTTCTCAATTCTCAACAATATTACAATTCATTACCCAACAACTTGAGCCATTACCGGTTATTCCATCTCTATTCAAGAGGCATTTCACAATATATACTCAATATGCATTATTAGCATGCTTTCCCTTGAAATTTACCAATTTCAACACATTTTTCACAATTCCATATCATATTCAATGTTCATGATATATTTCCATTTCTACAATACATTCAACATATGCAATGTTACATTAAACTTCCATTTCAAGGCAAGTTTCAAAATACTTCCATTATTCAAAACATATATGATGTTTTACAACTCAAGACATATTTAATGCTCTTAAAGTTCATCAATATTACAAAATCCCAATACATGGTTAAACATTTACAAACAAGTCCAGATACTTCTCACGGACATCCACCTCACGTTCCGAAGTGGCTTCCTCCACTCCGTGATGTTTCCACAAAACCTTTACCAAGGGAATGGTCTTGCCTCGCAAGACTTGATCCCGCCTATCCAAGACCCGAACCGGTCTCTCCTTATACGAGATATCCTCGCCAACCTCCAAATCGGTCCAATCCAGCACATGGAACGGATCTGGCTCATACTTCCGAAGCATAACATGAAACACGTCATGCACTTCGGACAACTGCGACGGTAAAGCTAAACGGTACGCAACCTCCCCAATCCTCTCAAGGATCTCAAAGGGACCGATAAACCGAGGGGACAACTTCCCACTCTTTCCAAACCTCATCAAACCCCGCCTAGGTGATATTTTCAGAAAGACATGATCACCCATCTCAAATGCCAAAGGCCTCCTCCTACGGTCGGCATAACTCTTTTGGCGACTCTGGACTGTAACAAGCCTCCTACGGATAAGCTCAACTTTCTCCGTCGTTTCCCTCACCAACTCCGGGCCTAACAAAAGTGCATCACCCACCTCGGCCCAACAAACTGAAGACCTACACGGTCGGCCATACAAAGCCTCAAACGGTGCCATACCGATACTCGACTGAAAACTGTTGTTGTAGGCAAACTCCACCAAGGGCAAGTGCCTCTCCCACGACCCACTAAAGTCAAGGACACAACCTCGAAGCATATCCTCAAGGATCTGAATAGTACGCTCGGACTGCCCGTCAGTCTGAGGGTGATAAGCCGTGCTAAAGGTCAATCTAGTGCCCAAGGCACTCTGCAAACTCTATCACAACCTAGCAGTAAAACGAGGATCTCTATCTGAGACGATCGACACTGGGACCCCGTGCAACCTCACTATGTCCCAAATATACAAGTCGGCAAGATGGTCTACCGAATCTCTCACACGCATAGGGATAAAGTGAACCGACTTAGTCAACCGGTATATAACCACCCAAATAGCATCACTACCCCGCTGAGTCCTTGGAAGACCTACAACGAAGTCCATAGTGACATGCTCCCACTTCCACTCAGCAATAGGCAAGGGTTGCAACAAACCCGCTGGCCTCTGATGCTCGGCCTTCACTTGCTGACAAGTAAGGCACTTTGATACGAAAACGGCCACATCTCTCTTCATACCCCGCCATCAAAACTGGCCACCCAAATCACGATACATCTTGGTGCCTCCCAAATGCATCGTAAGGCATGAATGGTGAAACTCTCGAAGTACCTCCTCTCGATAAGACTCCGGCACAAACAAACGGTCTCGGTATCTCACACTCAGGTCGGGATACACAGACAAACCCTTCTCAGCCTTCCCACTGGAGATCTTCTCTCGAAGGGATTCTACCTCAAGGTCACCTCTCTGTGCCTCTGACACTCGAGTCATAAGTGTAAACTGCGCAACAACTGAAAACAAGGCCGCAGCCTCAACGGATTCGCCCAGAAGCAATTCAAACTCCCCAAGTACACCCAACATTTCCCACTCCCAGATGGCTATGCAAGCTACATCACTAATGGATTTCCTACTAAGGGCATCGGCCACAACATTGGCCTTACCCGGGTGATAGTGCAACTCAAAGTCGTAATCCTCAATGGACTCCATCCACCTCCTCTGCCTCAAATTCAAGTCTTTCTGTGTAAACAGGTAGTTCAAACTCTTGTGATCCGAGAATACCTTGAATCTCTCACCATAAAGGTAGTGCCTCCAAATCTTTAGGGCAAAAATGACTGCTGCTAACTCTAGGTCATGTGTAGGGTAATTCCTCTCGTGTATTTTCAACTGACGTGAGCCATAGGCTACCACTTTCCCCTCTTGCATCAACACACAACCCAAACCCTCTCGTGAGGCATCACAATAAACCGCATAACCCAAACCTCTCTCCGAAATAATCAAAACCGGAGCGGTGGTCAATCTAACTTTCAACTCTTGGAACGACTTTTCACAAATCTCACTCCATACAAACTTGACCCCTTTCCGCGTCAATCTAGTCAACGGTGAAGCTAGTCTGGAGAATCTTTCACAAATCGGCGGTAATACCCAGCTAATCCCAGAAAACTGCGGATCTCAAACACACTCTTAGGCTGTGCCCAATCCTGCACTGCCTCTATCTTGGATGTATCAACAGACACCCCTTCTCCAAAGACTACATGGCCTAAGAACTTGACCTCTCTTAGCCAAAACTCGCACTTCCCAAACTTGGCATACAGCCTATGGGCTCTAAGCAACTCAAGCACCACTTTCAAGTGTTCCTCGTGCTCCTCCTCAGAAAGTGAATAAATCAAAATGTCGTCCACGAAAACGACCACAAAGTGATCTAAGAATCCCCGGAATATCCGGTTCATCAAATCCATAAACACTATCGGTGCATTGGTGAGCCCAAATGGCATCACCAGAAACTCGTAATGGCCATACCGCGTACGAAATGCTGTCTTCGGAATATCCTCCTCCCTGACCCTCAAATGGTGGTAACCCGATCTCAAGTCTATCTTAGAGAAACAACGGGAACCCTTCAATTGGTCAAACAAATCATCAATACGGGGCATAGGGTACTTATTCTTAACCGTAGCCCGATTCAATTTTCGGTAATCGATGCAAAGTCTCAAGGCACCATCTTTCTTTTTAGCAAAGAAGGCCGGTGCTCTCCACGGCGAAACACTCGGGCGAATGAAGCCCTTATCCAGCAATTCCTGGAGTTGAATCTTTAACTCACTCAACTCGGCTGGGGCAAAACGGTAAGGTGCCATAGAAATCGGCACTGTGCCGGGCACTAAATCAATAGAGAACTCTATCTCTCGATGAGGTGGCAAACTAACAAGATCCTCGGGAAAGACGTCCGAGTACTTGCAAACCACTCTCGGCAATACAGTCTGGATCTCATCACACTTACTACTAAAAAGGCTAGCGAGAAGACCACTAAGCTCACTTCACCCTCGCGGATCATACACCGGTGGCAACACACTACCAACCCGATCCCCCAAGAAATGGAAACAATCCCCGTTCAAGGTACATATTGTGACCCTTTGGTGGTAGCAATCAAGAACAGCCCGGTATGACGATAACCAGTCTATAGCCAAAATAACATCAAAACCCGACATAGGCGTAACTACAAAAGGAAATGGAAGTCGGCGATTTGCTACTTCTATATCACAACCTCTACATCCTTGTTTCAAAATCAACTCACCCCCAACAGGTAATACAACACAAATAGGAAATGCTAACTGTGCCAACTCCAACCCCAAAACAGATGCAAATGTAGCAGATATAAAAGAATGGGATGCACCCATATCAATCAACACACTGGCAACCGAGTTGCAAAACAAAAAGGTACCTCTCACAACAGATGGAGCTGGTACTAGATTCTACGCGGTAACAGCATACACACGCCCTGTAGGCCACTGATCTACCAGCTCACCTCTAGGAGCAAAAGACTGCTGCACAGACTGGGATGATGAAGCTCCCTGATTGGCCCTCAAGGCCTGAACTGACTGTGCGGGCTAAAAACTCTGCGTCTGTCTAGAACCAGACGCCCCCGAAGTGACACTCAACTGCGGGCAGTACCTTTTCAGGTGCCCCGCCTGACCACACTGATAGCAGGGCAGTGGCTGACCTCTGTCCTGACTCTGGCCCTGAGGTCGAGCCGATGATGAAGCTGCTCTCTGACCTCCTCCCCTCTGTGGGCAAGCCGGAGACTTGTGGCCCAGCTGACCACATTTGTAACAAGTAACGTCTCCCTAACTATCTCTCCCAGAACCTGCACTTGGCACTGGAAAGGTCGATCTAGCAAAACCACCCTGAGACTGCTGAGGGTTAGAACCCCTCTGTCTCCTGCCATCACCCTGGCCATCCTGACTCCTCTAGGAGCCTCTCTACCTCTCGTCCTCCTCTTGCATCATAATCTCCATATGGGTTGCAGTATCTACAAGACGCCCATACTCCCGAGTCATAGAACCCCCAACTCTCATCTTGAGGCCATGCCTCAACTTCCTCTCAAACTCAAGACAGTGGCGTTCCTCAGACGCCACGAGGTCAGGTGCGAATCTGGATAAACTAGTAAATATGGCCTCAAACTCGGCCACTAAAGAACTCAGCTGCTTAAGCTGGCAGAACTGATCCCTCAACTTCTCCTTGACAGCTGGAGATAAAAACTTCTCCTGGAAAGCATCTACAAAGGCCTCTCATGTGCCACCAATACGGCCTCTCATGAACTTCCACCACTGACCCGCATCCCCCTTAAGCTGGAACGATGCCAAGGTCACTTTCAATGCCCCGTCTTCGATGCCAAGCATCTCAAACGTCTTCGTCATCTGTTCGAGCCATTCATCAGCTTTCAGTGGCTCTTTCGGATCACCCACAAACTCGTCTGGGTTAGACCGGAAGAACTCCCTCTTCAGAAATGAAGGCCCTGCCTCAGCAACATGGGCCTGGACCTGAATCTCAACTCTGAGAATGCCCAAGGATTCCCTCAAAGCTCCTGTCATCTTGTGGGCTAAGGCGCCCATGGCTTGCTGACCTACTGGCTCGGCCACATTGGCCTGACCAACCCCCTCCTGTTGTTCCGGAATCTCATCTGGTATGGGCATCTCTTGCCTCCTAGGCCTACCTCGCCTACCACCACGTCCTCGTCCTGACATCCTAATAAAGGTAACGAAGAACATTAGCACATTCACAAATATGCCGAAGCTATAACACTCGCGTCCTATTGCATGGACAACAGTAATTCACTCCACGTAAGCACATAATCACATAAGCACTTACGAATTTCATTTCCGGATAATGATAGTCCCGCGTTATTAGAGTTCCAGTTAGAAATAGCATTGATCAAGTGCTTTTCCAACAAGACTCACAGAAACCCAAGGATCCAATCAACATCATAGAAACTAAATCTCATACCCATATAGTCACATAAACATGTTATCACATAAGCACATAACATTACATATAAGTCTCCAACAAGCGAGACAAACCCATTGTGATACTAATCACTTCCCACGTACCCAAAGTATTCAAACCCGGTGAGCTCTGATATCAAGTTGTAACGCCCTCAAAATAAACCCATAAATCATACAATATTGACATGCTGAGACATAAGAAAATAAAGCATAATTACATTCCATCAGTGTATTCATTACAAAATGTATTACATGTTGACAACAAAAGTAAATGCCCTACAGGCATACAACTTTCCAAGTCAACACTTGGTTACAAAAAGAGAGTACTAACTCTACACAAAATAAGCCCTTGGCTTGATATACATGTAATACAAAAGAAATAATCACAAAAGATGTCCCAGCCACTAAGCCTCTCAAGCTACGTCCTTGGATGTGGCATGCTATCTGTACCTGAAAATGGTGTCCCATAAAGGATGAGCCAACGCCCAGTAGAGATATGCTAAACATGATATGAGCAATAACTAAAACATCCGCATTTGATAAATGTTTAACTCACATAAATCAATTCATAAACCATCTCATTTACATGACAAAAATGTCCATGTTTCATTCCATTTTCCATTTCTTATCCAATTCTCAATTCATAACTATGGCTCAGAACCTAGCCAAACAATTTGATTGAGATCACATCCCATATCAACAGTATTTCTATTTCAGATGAGATAATAACTCACATTAAACATTTCACACTTCATAACAGATATACATTTTGGTGCTGTATCAATAACACGTACCAACACTTCCATACTTCACAAATGATACACATTTTAGTGTTGTATGACTGTCAAACAAAATACTTCCATACTTCACAAATGATACACATTTTAGTGCTGTATCAATGGAGTTCATCCTCTATCTTCTCCCAAACAATATCCGGTTTAGAGGTCCATCCCCTATCTTCCCCTAAACCGTGGAGTACATCCCCTATCTCCTCCCACATAACACAATGTATATAAACACGTATCATATACATAATCAAATAAATACATAAAATTCATGTATTATATCAACCCCCATATTCGATAGCATACTCAATTGATTAATTTTTGTTTGCCTAATCATCATGCATTATCTACAACAATCAAGACTACCCTCCACCGGTAGCCCAAAGCAATTATTTCTAAACAGATAATAATTTCATCCAACAGATAAATTATCAATAATTTCCAAGGTGAGTGATTAATAATTTCCAACTTCACCATTCTATCTCATAATGAGTCAATTTCATATTCTTCAACTCAATTTCATATTTCCATAACATTCCCAAATTAATTGTATAAATTAATTTATAACAAAAATTAGGGTTTTCTTCCCTTTTTCTCAACTTTGGTCCAAAGGCACAAATATCAACAACCAACAACAATACCAACATTTTAAGACCCAAATTACATATTTATGAGTCAAAATAATAAAACCCCTTTTTCAAAATAGCACATTTCAAAACTCTAACTTTCCCCAAATCAAACCATTTAAACAAAAGCTCAACATCTAGGTTAGAGCTTATAAAGATAAGTAGGAATCCCTACCTCAAGATATGAACCCAAGAAAGAAGATGAAGAAGAACGAAATTGCTCCAAACCCCAAGATATTCGGATCAAAATGTAGCCCTCAACGATCCCCACACTTTTTACAAAGGCCGAAGGGTAAAGGATCACTCCTACTAGATCAAATCCTAGAGAGAAGTTAAGGTTTTAGAGTGAGGTGCTCTCAAATGGTGGTTTTCGAAAAGTAAGAGAGAGAAAGGATGTTGAAAAGTGATCCAAAAAGTGGAATCCCGAAGTGATATAAAAGTCGTCCCGCTCGAGCGTCAGACACAGACTCACGCTCGAGCGTGAAAAGTGCTGCTTGAGCGTCGATTGCACACCTGCAGAAGTTTTGCAGACATGGTCCCCGCTCGAGCAGAGGAACAAAATCAAAGGGTCACGCTCAAGCGTCAAACCTCTCGCTCGAGCGTACGAAGACCTGCAGAGAAAAAATACTGGGAGATGGAAATTCACGCTCGAGCGTCAGAATGCCCGCTCGAGTGGAGAAGCAACAACAAAGGGCCCGCTCGAGCGTGAAGGCCAAATTCTGGGCATCAACTTTTGGTTCCAAAGCATAACCAACCTATTTCAGACCTGCCCAACACAACCCAAGACTCAGATACAAAGAGTAAGGGAAGGAAATGAGAATGAGACAACAACACAACCATGGAACCAAGTCCGGAATACAATATATAAAGGAAAGGAAAACCGGGATCGCTATAGTTTCTGATATGGTGGTTTCAACATGGTGCCATCCCAGAAATCATCCCCTCAAACCTCATGGATCAAGTCACTCATTTTTCCACAGTTTACAAATTGAGTCAACACAAGACTCAATTTCCAATATTACTCCATTTCATATCCAAATATAAAATTCCTTAGATATTCAAATGACAATATTATATTGAAGATAACATAGCCATTAGACAACATTTTGTCAAATGGTGGGATGCATTTAAAGTTAGCGCATTATTGATCAAGTCCAAAAAAAATTTCCGGTCAATATTTATGCTCTTACTCCAGCATGGCCAAGTCTTCTTAGCAAAACCCAACTGCTTCAGTCACTCAAGGAAAGCCTACTTCCTCTCACAATAGTCATACTTAGAAGCCCAACAACCAACTCTAGGCCTCCCAAATCCAAGTCATCCAAGTCAAAGCCCAAAACAAAAGCAAACAATGAAGAACTCATCCAGATTGCAAAATTACTATTGGCCCAAGCCAAGTCACAAGATGAAGAAAATACTTCAGATAGATCAGCCTCTTCTGAAGTCTCTACTAGTCATGATCCATATGGCTCCCAATACCAAGATGCTCAGGACCCATATGCTTAACACAGTCATCAACATTGGATGTCAAATATATTCAAAAGCTTCAATCAATACTCTTCTTTTGAGAAAAACTGTTTCTGAATAAATTCGGATTCCCAATCAGTCACAATGACAATCACGCCTCTCCAGCTTTTGATTAAAAAAAAAAGAGTAAAAATGGTCTTTTCAATCATTCACCTCAAAAAGTAAAAACAGACCTCGTGACCCTTCACAGTAGTAACCAGAACCAATGTGACTACACAGTTCACATTTGGCTTTTTCTGGCCCGTGAATTTTTCTAGGGGAAATGAAGGAATTCAAGTCACCTGCATTTCTATAAAAAGGAAACTCCTCAGTCTTAAGAGGACACTCGAAATTCTGGAGATTTCTCTCAAAAATTCTCTCATTGTAATTTGCTATTTTGTAATCTATATTTTGAAGAACTTGTATTTTGAAGTAATGATTTCCAGTTTCCAGTAAACAATAAACAATTCTAAGTTACTCTTATTTCAGTCTATTTTAATCTGTATTTTGTTTTGATTAAAAATTTATTTAGTTTTTATGCTTTTCTGTTTATTTAGTCTAGTTTTATACTACTCTTCACCTATTTTTTTCATTTCCTTTTTCAGATTCGTTCCTAAATTCCTCAACTAAACACTGCGTAAGATTATTTGGAAAGAGTAATGCTAGGGATACTAACATTTTTATTAAATATATGACCAAATGTTTCACATACACCCACATTTATGTGAGACATTTGATCAAATATTTGATAGAAATGTTGATGCCTATAGCATTTTCCTTTTTTGGAAAGTCAATTTTTTAACTTTCTTACACATTTTTATTTTTATAAAAAATTAAAAAAATCACTTTAAAAAAAGTCAATTCTCAAAATAACTCTTAGGGTGCACTAAAATAGCACACTAAAATAGTACACTTTTTATCTTTTTGTATTTTTTGAGTCACATTACCTCTCTACATTTTACATATTTTTTCGTAAAATGTCAAAAAGTGTACTTATTAAGATCATTCCAAACAACTCTAATATATATATATATATATATTTATCTTTTTTAGGTTACATCATCTCTTTACTCTTTTGCACATTTTTTTCGTAAAAAATCAAAAGGTGCACTTATTTAAATACTTTAGTTAAAAAGTCAAAAAATATTACAAATTATCAAATTATTTCCTTTGTTTTTCTATACCTTTTTTCATATAAAGTCAAAAAATTATTGACAAAATCAATTCCTAAACGAGGTATCACAAAAGAGAACCCTTTTTTTTTTTTCTTAGTAAAAAATTATTTACAATATAAATAAATTACATTTGGACAATCAAAATTGAACAATTACATAAATTCAACAATATGTTTCTTATAATGAAAAAGAAACAACTAGTTCAACAAGAAATTAACGGTTTAACAAAAACCATGGAAGATATTATCAATCCCTACTAGACCCTCTTTCAAATAGAAATGCATGGATAGTTAAAGAAGGCTAATTTTTTTTACCCCAAGATTGTAGGATGTTAGGATGTTAATTTGTTGATAAAGTCATATTACAACTAATGAGGTCGTCACTGCTCCATCCGTTCGAATTTCTAACCTTTCCCTCATAACACCATAGGCTATAAGACCAATGGGTCAAACCCAAGGTCTAAAAGGAAACTTGTTATACTAGTATATTTTTTACCTATTTTAGCAATTATTATAAGGGTGTATTCACATTAGTTAATAAAACATTAAATGATCGCACATTTGTCAACAACTAATTTCTTAAGAAAATGTATAACCATATTAAGCTTGACCCGTTACGAGGCCTTTTATTGTAACACAACAAGAACAATAATGCTCATCAAATTTGAGTACCAAATGTTAGATAGATATTAAATTGGTAAATAGCATGAAAAAGTAGAGCGCATAGTGACATATTTTATCTAAACTTTCATACCAAGTTTGATAATGGCAAGAAAATGATCAATTGTCTCGATTAAATCTTTACACACAAGAAATTCAAATATTGGCAAAAAAAAAAATTAAATGACGCACAAATTATGAGATTAAAAATTTACAAGAACAATTTTATAATAATTTTTTAAAAGGTCAAGCTAATAACAACTCTATAAAATATCATTGAGAGAATGTCGATCTAGCAAGTATGAGTAGTTCATTTGTTTTTCTTCTTCTTTTTTTATTTTTTTTATTTTATCAAGCATAAAAAGAGTAAAAATAATTAAAAAAAAGTTAATTTTCACACACTTGTGATACTCTCAAATATTTTACACATTGGACAATCATTAACAATTCCAATTATTATAACTCAAAAAAGAGCACGGATCAAGGTTTAAGGGTCGGATCAAGGTTGGTCACATTGGATGCTTTTAAACCTTTTTTAAAAACTTTTTATTTGATTTTTGTTTTTAAAAGTACCTTTTTTCATAAACTTCACAACATTTTAATGTGGAACCAGGGCAAGTTTTTTTTTTTTTTTTTTTGGGGCAAGAGAACACGGGCCAGGTAAAATGGAGTATTTAACAAATTTTAGGTGAACAGAAGGCCCAGCCCAAACCATTTAAGGCAGATCAGGATTGTGGGTATGTTTTGGATCTTAAATTTGTGTTAGGAAAAAAAAAAAAAAAGGTTCTAATTCACACTTGAATTAGCCTATGAAAAAAAACTTTGGATTATTTTCAAATTGTGTTTGGATCGTAGATTTGAATAAAAATTTAGAAAAAGAAAAGGAAAAATGTGAGTGCAATATAATTATATTTCACCCACCTTTTTCTTTTCCTTTTTCGTTTTAAAATCCCTATCCAAACACAGCCTCAGTGGATGAAATGAAACTATAGTTTGATTTTCGCTGCGTTATTGTTTAGCCCTTTCGGAAACTTATCTACTTTCTGATGCAGGAACATGGACCAGAGTTCTAATGTACATTTCTTCTCCAATTTTGAACGGAGAACCTTTTATTTTATTTTTAAAAAAGAGAATAGAGGAACGAGAAGTCCCAGAGCGCAATAAGGTATACAACAGTTTTTTGGTTTTTTCACTAAAAAAAAAATATAGGCAAATTTTTAGGATTGCGACACCACTTGGGCTCCGTCAGTGAAGAGTGGGTGTGGATCACTCTGAATTCTCATCCATTTAATACAAAATGGGCTCGAGCCCGTAGTTTTGTAGTGGAATAGGTTTGCAGCCCTAGTCAGCAGGCCCAAAAAAGCAGATCAGCCTGTTATCAACAAAAATTGAACAAACATTGCCCCAAGCCCAGTCCACTCCCGTGGTGTGCTCTGTGTAATTCAAGTTGAGTGCTTCCAAATCAAAAAATTTCATCGCACTCATATCATTGTGTTATATAATATAAGTAAAAGTCTCAAAAGTCTAATTTATTTTTCTATGATATTTGATTTTTTAAATACAAAAATATATTTGTAATTATTCTAGAAAAATTTAGGAAAATTTATATATAAATCCAATCTTGAGGGATGATAATCCATTTAGTCCCAAGGATTTTCTTATAGACCAATCAGTCTCATTGATTTTGAAAAGGTAGATGTAATATATTATTTAGAAATTAGATTTACGGTTATACCCTTATTTGTATTATGTTTCCTTCTTGTTTTTCTTTTGTGCTTGAAAGATAATGTACACAATCTATGAAAATCAAATTTGAGATGAATTTTTATATGAAAATTTTTTTTATTTAAAAAAATTTTGAAAATGAATACAAAAATGATTTGAAATACGGGATCCTTCAAACATTCCAAAAGCATGTAGATTCTTCAAACATTTCAAAAGAAATACAAAAACCTCTTAGTAAATTTTGAGAAAATGTATAATTTCAAACTGTAACACTCCAATATAATACTCAAGCGTAACACTCCAATATAATATTCAAACGTAACACTCCAATATAACACTCAACAAAAATAAAAATAAAATCCTAGTGTACTTTTTTCAAATGTAACACTTCAATATAACACTCCAAAAAAATTCTTTAGTGTAACACTCCAATGTAACATAAAAAAAAAATTTTTAGTGTACTTTTCTCAAACGTAGCACTCCAATATAACACTCTTAAAAAAGGATGCGAAATTCTTCAAACCATTCCAAAATGAGTACAAAAATTCCTTAATAAGTTTTGAACAAATGTATAATTTGAAATTGTAAGTGTTACGTTTGGAAAAAATAATTAATTTTTTTTAGCATTTTTGTGTGTATTATATTAGAGTATTATGTTTGAAAAAAGTACACTAATAAGTTCTTTTGGAATGTTATGTTGTTACGTTTAGAAAAATGCACCAAAAACTTTTTTAGTGTGTTATATTGAAGTGTTACATTTTTATTCGAAATGTGAGATTTATTCTAGAAGAAGGGAAAATTCAAAAACTTTATAGTGCGGATTGTTCAAATGTGTAATTTTACATTTACGGAAACCCACTTTATTCCTAGAAAATTAAACCAAAAAATGTATGTGACTAACTTTTTATGTAATTTTCACTTTAATGGGACCTTTGTGTTTATAAGAAAAAATGGAGGACTAAACAGTTCAGAAGATTATATTTTGAGATTTATTGGTGCTTTATCCAAAAATTTATATATAAATCCAATCTTGAGAAATGAAGATTTATTTAGTACTAAGGATTTTCTTATAAACCAATTAGTTCTATTGAGTATCGGCCTGTAAACTGATACCCTCAGGCCGATACTCAAACTTGCAAACTGATACATGCATTCCTGTAGAGGCACACTCTAAAAGCACATAGCAAGCAAGTAAGAGTCAAAACACCCCTATGGAAGGGTAAGGTTTCCCTGTCCTATTTTGTCAGGAGCTAGGGTTTCACTACGCACACAGTGGTTTCAAACAACCTACAATCGGGTAAACAACCTGTCCTAGTTTGGAATAGTCACTATGGATTCCGATATGCACTAGGTCGAATGGTCAAAAAGGGTGCCTCGGTAAAAACTGAGGTTTGTGTTCCCATCGTGGCAGAGCCCGTAATCGGTCAGCCTTATGGCACGCTTCTCAAAGCGAGCCTCCGACAAACCGTTCAGGAATAGCATATGGCAAACACGGTGTCTTAAGCGCATCAATGCAAATGCAATGCAAAGAGACACATAAGTGTAATCAAAACAAGATATTATGAGTTCGAGTCAAGTTCTCTAAATCCCCAGCGGAGTCGCCAAAAACTGTAGACACATTCGAACGTCCCGGGAAAATCCCGTTTTGTTCATTGGGCTCACTACAGGTCGGACTCAATGTCATGGTTCTTAATCTGATCTTACAAAGTGCAATGCGAGATTGATAAATCACCAAAAAGTCAAAATCAGGCAAATCGTTTTGAAAAACTGATTTTTAGAAAGAAATGCCAAATATAGACTGCTTTGCCAGATACAGAGTCGCCACCTAAATATTTTATTTTTGGAAAATTTAGGAAACCCTGACTCGTGCCTAAGGCTACGTGTCCGTCATCACCAAAGTTGCCTCGGCTCGGGAACTTGGATACGAGAGGGGAAGGTCATACAATGAGCACCCCCGCTCGCCCGATCAAAGATCGGCCTTTACTAACATGATATCTTGTTTTTGAAAACACATGTGCTCTTATTCCGGTTATTAACCTAGAATTACTATGTGATGAGCACAGCATACAAGTATAGACTGGATCGCCTAAGTTGGAACAAAACATCTCATATTTGTTTTTGAAAGCGGTTTGCTACTCGTAAGTAGACTAAAATGCGGATTTTGCCACCCTCAAGTGGGCTTGGAAAATATGGTGATTTACCACTCTCAAGTGGGCTTAAAACTTGCAATCAATGAATTGTTCCAATTCAAGTAATCCAACCTTCACCCACAGGCATTCAGGCAGTTATATCACATAAGCAGTTAGTCTCATGGCAAACATGCTATCATGGCAGTCACTCACACACATGCAAGGATGCTAAAGCATAAACACTTACCGAATACTCCGAGCCAAAACAAAAGCTATATTAGAAATCAATGCATGATCCTAGCTATGTCAAGAATGCCTAATACAACACATACAAAGTGCAACTAAGATAGGCTCGGCTATTCTAAAATGTCATGTGAAATGCAATTTGATACATGTATTCAAACAGGAATTGAAATACAATACAGTTAGTATAATTCGCCGAGCCCGGTGCATGCAAGACAGATGAATAGATGCAAACATGTGAGTATAAGGATGCTAATTGAAACATGCCCTAAAACTAACCATCGTAAGCTAGTAAATAAAAAAGAGAAAGAAATGGGGGTTGGAAGACATGCATCACACACACGCACACTTATTACAACAGTTGTGCCCTCTCGACGGAGGGTCCGAATAAATAATACAGAACCAACTAATTAACCAACTATTCTAATTAAACTAGTCATTACACAACAAAATGAATAACAAGCTACAGCTAATTATTACACAACACTAACTAGTTAACAAATCAACTAAATTAGCAATTAAATAAGCATGCAAACTATATGAAGTGGGCTGCCTCAGCTCTACCTTGGATGATGAAGGATGCATGCATGCTCGAATTGCCTTGCTCGGAAGTCCATCGCGATGCCCCGACTTGCCTCTATTTGCAATTGATCTCAGAACACTGCACAAAGCTCCAAAAGGCTAAAACTCCACCAAGGGAACCTATGGGAAGGCTGCCGACCAGTTGTTGGCTTTGGAGACCACCTGCCGACCACTTTTTGTGGTGAAAACTAGAAAAAGTGGTCGGCCTGCCACTTTATCTGGTCGGCCGACCAGTTTTTGCTGTTGGTTTCTGGTTTGCTGCAACAGAGAGCAAGAAAGGGGCATGGCAAAGTATTTGCAAAACATGTATGCACAACCATCCTCCTTATCATTACATAAGCTCGAGGGAATATAGTTCTCGACCCTCGGGCCACCAATTGCGCATCTTGATGCATGATGGCCGATGAGCCAAATTGCACAACTCAATGTGACATGAATGCACGCACGAACATATAAAGCCCAAAACTCCATCATGTATAGTCAAGAGTGTTGGTGACCAGGAATCGAGGCACGTTTCATCACTTCGAGTATGAAACGTCCCTCGTTTCCCGTGTTTGGACTAACACCTATTCCAAACACAATGCAACAAATATGGCATGCACAATGCGACTCAATCATGCAACTTAATGCAATACAACTTAGACATGAAAACGTGCAAAGAGGTAAACATGTGAACATACAGCTAGCATACACAATGCTATGAATTCCATGGCATACACAATGCACATGACACTAGCATACACAATGCATGTGGCAACTAACATACACAATGCAATGAATATGGCATGCACAAATGCAATGTTTGATCATGCAACCACATGGCATACTCAATGTTATAGACTACATGGCATAATCAATGCACAATGGACTTATACCAAAATGGATAGGCCTCGACCATGTCCAAATCAGCGGCCATACATGCTAAGATAGAAATTCAAAATGCTATACAAACATGCATGCATATTGGCCCAAGCTCAAGGCACAAAATACAACTCTCCAAAGGCATTGAAAGGATGAAACATGGAGTACAATGTCATATGCTCCAACACTGAAATGGCATGCAAAATGACTTAGAATCATGCGAACAACCCATGTAATGCATGTTGAAAAGCTAAGCGTCGAAGCTAGTGAAGTGTATTACACTAGAGGCATGCAAGACAATGCTCAAATAGCCAAACCAACCCCAAACAGACCCTATGCAGGCCAAAACAGTAGCAAAGATGGGTTGAGATGATGGCTTGAAAGACACGAAAATGAGGCTCATGCAATGGTTCACAAACAAGGCATAAACGTACAACTCACAAACACATTGAAGGAGTGATAAACATGAGAATATGGCAAAGATATAAGCTCTGAAATATCATTCCAAATGATGTTAAATCATGCAAATAGCCCAAGCAATGCATGCTAGTGGCTTGGAAACTCAAGTTAGTGAGCTAAAATACACTATGGTTATACAAAGCATGGCATGCATGACCAAAACAACATAAATCAGACCTTAAGTATGTTAAAACATGAACAAAGTCTTCTCAGAGCTAAGCCAAAAGTATGCTAAAATGATATGTCGAAGTATGATGCATGTTAGGCTATTTCATGAAAATGCACTACAAGTGCATGGAGCATGCATGGGGCCATCAAACCAACCCAAAACAGAGTTATGACATGTCAAATGATGGCCAAAAACCCACTGAAATGAAGCCAATACATGCTAGAAAGACATGCTACTTTGATGAGCCACAAATGGGATTACACTACACATACAAGAAGCATGCAAAAGGTGACCAAACCAACCATGGACAGAGTGAAGGAAAGCCCTAGAAGTCACAAAAAAGTGCCTGAACTAAGCCTCAAAATGGTAGAAACACATGCTCCTTTGATAGGCCAATAATGCAAGCAAACAAAACAAGAAGAGAGGGGATCACCCCCTTCTGATTTAAGGCCTCAAAACTACATGCCTACCACTGAAAATCCACTAGATTTTAGTGGCTAGGAGGCCAAGCAAGGACTAGCTCAAAGGCTAAAAGGGATGGCTCAAAACAAGGCCTAACAAGGCCTAAGAGGGGATGGACCACCCCCAATGCAAAAATGACCTCAAACAAACATCATAAGGACTGAAAAACAGAAATTTTTCTAGTAGAAAGTTAAGCTCAAATCAGTATGCAAATATGGCTAGGAGAGTAACCAAAAAAACAAAGTTTAAAGAGGAGAAAATGGGTTACCCTTGAAGCACTACAACAACAGCAATTCCTCCAGCCCAAAACCAACTCTTATGACCCAAAAACCACCTCCAATGATCTTAGCTCAAATGTGGTGGTGTGTGGTGTAACAACCCTCGTTACCGATTACTGATTAATCATTGACCACTGATTTATTACCGATTACTGTTAAATTGAGATTGATTATGATTGATAATTAAAATGATCGAAATACTGAACTGACTGACTGAGATCCGAAATTAAATTGATTGACTGTAACCGTTTAAATGCATAATTTATTTGATGACCGCCAAATTACCTGTTCTCGTCTTATGCATTAAACTGCGAATTGAAGGCCTTATCGGCGGCCAAATCTGAAATTGATTGATGTTCTGTGTTCATCATAATTAATGTGATTTTATGGTATATTTAATTGAAAATTGATTTGGGATGATTAAACTAGTTTAAAACAAGCTAAATTACATAGTTAACTTAATTACAACCTTGCCATTGTGAGTGGACCACTATGTAAACCTTTTTGAAGCCTTATTTCATTACAACAAACATTTGTTCAGCCACATTTCTTGTGCTCAACCGACTAGAGAGAGGGAAATTGGAGAGAGAGCTTGATTTCTCTTATTTTGCTTAGAGACTTGAAGAAATTGAAGATTGATTTCATATTTGAGCTCCTAACTTGTAATTGAAGAACCTAGGTAAGGAACTCACCCTTTGGTTTATGAATTTAAGATAGTTCTTGTATGATTCAAGTCAACTTGTAGAGTTGGAGCATGAATTAGTGCATTAATGTTGAAGTAGAACTTAATTGTTGCATGCATGACCATCTTGGTGCATTTTGAAGTTAAATTCATGGAAGAGATGTACATGCATGTCCATGTTTATATTATAGTCCATGTTTTCAAAATGTTTTCCAACTATTGAGCTCTTTAGAGCAAGAATGGAAGCTTGAATTTGGTTTAAAGTTCATGCATTGCATGTTTAAAGATTGTTCATGAAATGGGTTTGAAAAATGGTTTTAATTGACTTACCCTTGGGCTTTGAATTCTCAAATTGAGCTTTTAAACTTGTTGTATATTGTTTTGGGATGTGTTTTCCAGAATTTGGGCCCAAGAGGTCGAGTTTTGAGTGTTTGAATGCTTGGTTTGAGCTTGGGAGGCAAATCTGGAAATTCCAGATTTGGCTTCTTCGCTCGAGCGAAGGATTCCTCGCTCGAGCGACCATCGTTTGTTCAGAGCTCCGCTCGAGCGAAGAAATGGTGGCTCGAGCGTAAAATTTCGGCATCCAGTATTTTTACTGTTTCTTCAGACCGCTCGAGCGAAGGATTTCTCGCTCGAGCGAAGACTTTGATTTTGGAATCTCGCTCGAGCGAAGGGAAGCTCGCTCGAGCGAGGCCCTTATTTTCAGCAAATTTTGTAAAGTGCTTTCTAAGTGCATCTTTGCATCCTCATCCCATTCTAGGCATTCTTAGGCCTAGTTTAAGGCATCGTAATGAGGATATTGATGTAGAACACACCGAGGCAAATTAGGGATTAAACTATGATATCTCCCAACTGTATAGCTTAGTGTGTGTTCATCCTGTATACTGTGTAGGGTTGGCTTACCGAGGAGACGCTCTAGCTTACTGTAGCCCAGAACTCTGTGAGTAACAATTGTGTAAAGATATGTTCAAAATGGTTATCTTTCGAATACTGAACCGAACTGTTTACTGAACTGCTTACTGAACTATTTACTGAACTAGAATTATTTACTGAATGAATGTATGTCCTTTATTTCCGAATTGTACTGTGGCATCCTTAGCACCTACTGTTTACTATTACTGTTACAGAGCTCTGTCGGTTCCCTTGTGGAACCATACTGTTTACTGAATGACTGGCCATCATTACTGTTGGGTCTGTTAAGACCCGGTCCTTTTGGACCTACTGTTTATAGGCTAATAGATGTACCACATATCACTGTTTTGACTGAATAACTGTTATGGCCTGAAATATGAGCCACAAACTGAATGACTGATTGACTGAAATGACTGAAAGACTGAAATACTGTTTAATGAACTGTTTCATTACTGTAAGGACATTCATTCATAACCTCTTTACGCTTTATGTTATTCACTGGGCTTTAGCTCACTGCTCATATATATATGTAGGTGTTCAGGCACCGGACCGCCGCTAGGAGCGTCAGGCAAGCTTTAGTTTTGTCAAGCCAACCACTGTGCCTCACTGCGAGGTTCCGAGTACAATCAAGCTTAGACTGCTTTTGGGGTGTCTTAGCTTCACCCAACTATCATTGTTCTGTATAGACTGTTACTGTACTGTTTGGTCTGTTATCACTGTGCTGCACCGTTTACTGTAATGTTAATAGGGATTAGGTCCCTGCACTGAATGTTTGTAATTGTTATGCACACTGTACTGTACTGAAAGTATAGATGTATAAAAAATCTTTTTGCATACAGACTGTCACAGCTCATTGGACATTGTTTATTTACTGTATTGGCTTCCGCCATGCCCCTGTACTCTATATTACTGTTTTTCTGTTAAGCAGGCCTTCGGTAATCTCGGATTACTGGCCGGTTACGGTGCTAAACCCATAGGGGCGGGTTTGGGCTGTGACAGAGTGGTATCAGAGCGATACTTAACCACGAGTTATACCGCACACACGTGTCCAAATGAGCTATAGGGTGTCCTAGAAAAGTGATTAGGGCATTTCATGAACTTGAAAAGTGTGTGGTTATGATATGACTGAATATATGCTACCGTGTTAAATTGTTTAAACGAGTGACTGTTTATACGATAAACTGTTTAAGTATGCAACTGTTTATGCTTATGATTACTGTACTGCCTATGCGAACCGAAACGAAACCTATATGCATACCTAAAGAAGTTAAATGGAATAACATGTGATGTTAATGTTGCTACCGACTGTGGAAATCTATAAGAAGTGAACGTGTGAAAGTAAAGGGTCATGTGACCATACCTGAACTGAAATGAAAGTATACACACGTCTGATATGGAATGAAATGTGAAATCAGTGAGAACTTCCCTGTGTTGATCAAAGAAACATGTGGGAACCTAATTTGTGGAATGTTAAACCGTAGAGTCTCATGCCTTTGTTGAATGACCTGGAAAGTCCGATTGGAATCACGTTGGCCAGCGTTGCTTCGAGTCGGAAATTCTTGGTAAATTCCTGGGGAATGAATAGGTTAACTGAGAATCTGAAATAACAACAACAAGGGCAAGGATTGTGAACGAACTGAAACTTCTAATCTGAGGATTAACTGGCTAGAATGAATGATTGAAGCCTTAATTGAAAATCCGAGAGAATAAAGGCAGACATACGTGCCTGAACCAACTGAATATGAATTGATGATACTAATACTGAAAACCCAAATAAACTGAAACCACCGGAATTTCTGGGGGTACTGAACCACTGAAAATTGAGACTTGGGTTTAGAAACTGAGAAAATATGTGAAGTTCGCTTCGAAAGAAAATGCTTTCCCCAATACATCTGAAATAGGAAGGTATCCGAGTTTGAACACTTGAGTAAAGTGATAGGACTGTGGTCGAATATGAGGTGAAATTTACCCAGCTAATCTGATAGGCAACCCACATGATAGACACTGACTGGAAAAGAACTGGAGGTGGGAGTGACCTAGATGTGTTTGACATCGTCAACTGAAATTAGAAAGAATGAAACAGTAGTAACAGAAAGTGGAAACGACCGGTAAATCAATGACCTCCGTGAATGGAAAATCTCGGCAATAGCTTTGACCAATGAAGGTCAAAGAAGTAAGTGAACAACGATATACTTATCTGAACCGTGTGTGGGAAATACCAATGGGGCATTGCCACCGCCTATCTGAAACTTATTCTGGGCATGGACAGGAGGGATATTGGCCTAAGTCTTGCCCACAAATGCTCGGAACACTAAAAAGACTGACGTAGGTATTACCTGAAACAGATGAAATTGCTTATACGAACGTTTGTGTGGGGAATTGTATATTCTGTAAATTGGCATAGACTGCGAACATATTGACTGCGCTAATTGAACTACTGGAATTATGAACCATACACTGAGAACTGTTAGAACTTGTGAACAGCGAGAACTTGCTGAGTTAGGTCCTTGTATTGTAATGCAATGACTGAATGTGAACTATTAGATGTGACCTTTTGAACTGTATTAGAACTGTTGAACATGGGTATACCTTATGATTGACTGTAATTCGAGAAATTTGTACGACTATGATTTGTACCGAACTGTTACATATTGACGGACATTATTGAATGAACGAACCCTTGAACTCGAATTATATACGTAAACTGTTTGTGTGTGGGACTGCTGAAACTGAGAACCCATATTGCTTTGTAAAGATGAACTTCTGCTTATAAATTTGTGAACGAGTGCCTACGTGGAAACCGATTTTGAACTCACACCTATATGTATGTTCCCATGCTTGTAACACTGTTAAGATTGAGAGGAATAGACTGTGAATAATGGACCTTTTGAAATCTACTGTTGATGCGGACTATATGTGCGACATCGTAAAACCTTATGTTAGCAATTACCTATGCTCTGAAAACTGTTTAGACTTATGTACAAACCTGCATACCTTTGCTTAAGGATGTTGCTAGACTGAGTAGACTTCGGACTTGTTATCTTGACTATCGTATCTGGAGGAACTATTTTGTATTGTACATTGAACCCGTGAACCTGTAATGGGACTATTAGTAGATTCTGAACATGCACATATATGACTGTACCTTTGCTCGGAATGACTGATTAATTTGTTTGATAATTTAACCGTTAGGGCTATGACTCTGTAACTGCATGACTGAATAAAGACCCCGACTGTTAAACTCTTGACTGTGAATCGTGATTGTGGAAAATTGACGTGACCGTTTGAGTTAACCTGTGAGTCTATGTTTTAGTGACTATATGACTGATTTGGAACCCTCGTATGACAACTCACTATTATGCGTCACCAAGAACCTGGCGTGATGTATTACCGTGTACCGTGTGCCTTATGAAAGATTTATCTGGAGAATTGTTATATTGACTGTGATGTTTACCTCTCGATATGAATAACTGTATGCCTGTGCATTTGTCTGTAAACTTATTGGGAGGAACACATAGTATATGACCTGTACTGCTCTGATATGAATTGTAATGGTATCGGACTCTAATGTAAGTTTGATAATTGATGAACTCAGACAAATTGTGAAACTACTGACTGTGTACCTAACGAATGGAGTACGAACTAATGTTAACTGATCTGGGGATGATAAGAATGGAACTCTGGTCTGAACTGTTGTCTGATCTGATAGAACCATGGGTTAATGAAACCCTTTTGTGTAAACCGATGAAACTTGTGTTTGAATGCTGGTGCTTCGAACTTTTACTTGATATGATTGGGCAGAACTTGTATCTGATATGACCTGGTCGAACTTTCATCGATTTGATCTGAGAGAACCCTTATTGAGAGCTATTTCCTGCCTTGCTTACAATATGGGGGAAAACTGGGCACATTGATATGTGATTACTTGCCTGATATTACCGTTATGACCATGAACTTGTTCGACTAGGAAATGATTGTTTTAGTGATTACTGTACTTCAGAATTGAGGGGATCTGTTGACCACAGACTGGTTTTGATCATAAACTCTGACTGTCTGGAAGTATATGTAATCTGTAAGACTGTTTTCGTACTGACATGTGTTATGACTGAATCTGTGAAGACTGGGACTGATGAATAGTGAATGAATACTTACTTCGGAATTCTGCCTACTGCTATGGGAGTAATGTACAAAATCACCTTATGTCCCCAATAATTCCCGAATGAACTGGACTGACTGTGATGGATTACTGAACTGAGAACTGGATTGAACAAAGACTGAATGAAAGACTTGAAATTGAATAGATCGAATCTCTGTAACTTAACGGGGGAAATTATTTATGAAACTGAGACCAGTGCAAATCTCTAACCCCGATAAGTACTTGATAGAAGTAGTGTGAATACTACTATATTGCTACTGTACTGTTACTGTATTGTATCGTTACTGTTACTGTATTGTCACCGTCACCGTTACTGTACTGTCACTGTACTGACACTGCTACTGCTACTGTACCTGTTGTGTACTACTGTGCCACTTTATTCATATGTCGTGTCACGAAATAAGTTTTGTTTCGAAAATGCTATATGCTGCCTACTGAATGATTGATCGATCCCTGTTATATATTCGTGACTCTTAGTATTATGTAATATATGTTAGCTGCCCGGTATCGGAGGTTCCTTTATGGAACTTATATCTGTTTGCACTCTGTTACCCGTACCGGAGGCCTCGTCATGAGAGCCCAGCTTCTGTACTGTTCTGTTCTGTTACCCGGATTCGGGATTCCCTTATGGAATTGGTTATTCATAACCATTATGTAACTGTATCTGTTCTACATTGTATCTGTCCTGCACTGTATCTGATCTGCACTGTATCTGCTCTAGTAGTACTAATGAATGCCCCGCATATGCTTAATGCAAGAATTGTGGCTTCTATGTGTACTTTGGACAAGAATATGAAAATGAACATGTATCCGAATCTGTCATTGACTGAAAACTGAAAGTGCATAAGATTCTGTTTTAATATGAACCCCAATCCCTATATGTGATTCCTGATTCTGTTATTGTGCATTGTTAAGATTGGGAATGGGTCATGAATCCGTTTTTGTATATGATTGTGCTCCTGTTATAGAGTGAAAGTTACCTTTATGATAGGCGTCATCTCTGTTATTATATGTTACCTCGAGTTTAGAGGACTAAACTCTTTTTAAGGAGGGGAGACTGTAACAACCCTCGTTACCGATTACTGATTAATCATTGACCACTGATTTATTACCGATTACTGTTAAATTGAGATTGATTATGATTGATAATTAAAATGATCGAAATACTGAACTGACTGACTGAGATCCGAAATTAAATTGATTGACTGTAACCGTTTAAATGCATAATTTATTTGATGACCGCCAAATTACCTGTTCTCGTCTTATGCATTAAACTGCGAATTGAAGGCCTTATCGGCGGCCAAATCTGAAATTGATTGATGTTCTGTGTTCATCATAATTAATGTGATTTTATGGTATATTTAATTGAAAATTGATTTGGGATGATTAAACTAGTTTAAAACAAGCTAAATTACATAGTTAACTTAATTACAACCTTGCCATTGTGAGTGGACCACTATGTAAACCTTTTTGAAGCCTTATTTCATTACAACAAACATTTGTTCAGCCACATTTCTTGTGCTCAACCGACTAGAGAGAGGGAAATTGGAGAGAGAGCTTGATTTCTCTTATTTTGCTTAGAGACTTGAAGAAATTGAAGATTGATTTCATATTTGAGCTCCTAACTTGTAATTGAAGAACCTAGGTAAGGAACTCACCCTTTGGTTTATGAATTTAAGATAGTTCTTGTATGATTCAAGTCAACTTGTAGAGTTGGAGCATGAATTAGTGCATTAATGTTGAAGTAGAACTTAATTGTTGCATGCATGACCATCTTGGTGCATTTTGAAGTTAAATTCATGGAAGAGATGTACATGCATGTCCATGTTTATATTATAGTCCATGTTTTCAAAATGTTTTCCAACTATTGAGCTCTTTAGAGCAAGAATGGAAGCTTGAATTTGGTTTAAAGTTCATGCATTGCATGTTTAAAGATTGTTCATGAAATGGGTTTGAAAAATGGTTTTAATTGACTTACCCTTGGGCTTTGAATTCTCAAATTGAGCTTTTAAACTTGTTGTATATTGTTTTGGGATGTGTTTTCCAGAATTTGGGCCCAAGAGGTCGAGTTTTGAGTGTTTGAATGCTTGGTTTGAGCTTGGGAGGCAAATCTGGAAATTCCAGATTTGGCTTCTTCGCTCGAGCGAAGGATTCCTCGCTCGAGCGACCATCGTTTGTTCAGAGCTCCGCTCGAGCGAAGAAATGGTGGCTCGAGCGTAAAATTTCGGCATCCAGTATTTTTACTGTTTCTTCAGACCGCTCGAGCGAAGGATTTCTCGCTCGAGCGAAGACTTTGATTTTGGAATCTCGCTCGAGCGAAGGGAAGCTCGCTCGAGCGAGGCCCTTATTTTCAGCAAATTTTGTAAAGTGCTTTCTAAGTGCATCTTTGCATCCTCATCCCATTCTAGGCATTCTTAGGCCTAGTTTAAGGCATCGTAATGAGGATATTGATGTAGAACACACCGAGGCAAATTAGGGATTAAACTATGATATCTCCCAACTGTATAGCTTAGTGTGTGTTCATCCTGTATACTGTGTAGGGTTGGCTTACCGAGGAGACGCTCTAGCTTACTGTAGCCCAGAACTCTGTGAGTAACAATTGTGTAAAGATATGTTCAAAATGGTTATCTTTCGAATACTGAACCGAACTGTTTACTGAACTGCTTACTGAACTATTTACTGAACTAGAATTATTTACTGAATGAATGTATGTCCTTTATTTCCGAATTGTACTGTGGCATCCTTAGCACCTACTGTTTACTGTTACTGTTACAGAGCTCTGTCGGTTCCCTTGTGGAACCATACTGTTTACTGAATGACTGGCCATCATTACTGTTGGGTCTGTTAAGACCCGGTCCTTTTGGACCTACTGTTTATAGGCTAATGGATGTACCACATATCACTGTTTTGACTGAATAACTATTATGGCCTGAAATATGAGCCACAAACTGAATGACTGATTGACTGAAATGACTGATTGACTGAAATGACTGAAAGACTGAAATACTGTTTAATGAACTGTTTCATTACTGTAAGGACATTCATTCATAACCTCTTTACGCTTTATGTTATTCACTGGGTTTTAGCTCACTGCTCATATATATATGTAGGTGTTCAGGCACCGGACCGCCGCTAGAAGCGTCAGGCAAGCTTTAGTTTTGTCAAGCCAACCACTGTGCCTCACTGCGAGGTTCCGAGTACAATCAAGCTTAGACTGCTTTTGGGGTGTGTTAGCTTCACCCAACTATCATTGTTCTGTATAGACTGTTACTGTACTGTTTGGTCTGTTATCACTGTGCTGCACCGTTTACTGTAATGTTAATAGGGATTAGGTCCCTGCACTGAATGTTTGTAATTGTTATGCACACTGTACTGTACTGAAAGTATAGATGTATAAAAAATCTTTTTGCATACAGACTGTCACAGCTCATTGGACATTGTTTATTTACTGTATTGGCTTCCGCCATGCCCCTGTACTCTGTATTACTGTTTTTCTGTTAAGCAGGCCTTCGGTAATCTCGGATTACTGGCCGGTTACGGTGCTAAACCCATAGGGGCGGGTTTGGGCTGTGACATGTGGCTAGGAGTTGTAGTGCAAAAGTGAAGGAATAACACTCTTTAAGACACAAAATATAGAGAGAGAAAAGAATATAGAAAGGGAGATGAATCTATCAATCTTAGCAAATTTCAGAACCTCTGAAATGGAGAGGGAGGCTCTCCCTTATAGAAAAACATAAGCTAAAGCTTCTTGGAGAAGCTTAGAGCTTGGATGCAATCCCTCCATACACGTGTATGGAGGATGCAGTCTGTGCCCTCCAGCTGGCACAGCTGGCATCCACAACACCTGTAGAATATGCAGGAAAGCTGCCGACCAGCTGAAGTGGTCGGCTAGCTACTTTTACTGGTCGGCCGACCACTTTTTCAGGAGAAAGTGGTCGGCCAGCCACTTTTCTGGTCGGCCAGCTCATTTTTCTGGTCGGCAGGAAAATTCTGCTTCCCAGGTCCAATTTCAAATGGGCATAACTCCTTCATCTGGACTCCTTTTCAGGTCATTCTTGTGTCCAAATTGAAGCTCCGGAAGTAAGCTTTCCAATGGTGGTAGCCTTGCATCAAAATTCCAACTTTAAAAAAAGTTATTCCTGTTTTGGTGAAGCCGCGTAGTTTTGGTCCTACCCAGATTCATGCCGAACTTCTCCTAAACTAGTTTTCTTCTCTCCTTTCCTCTTTTCTTCAACTCCAAACCCCTAAACAAAGTATTTTGAAAGATTTTTCAAAAATTTCATCTCTCTTTCATTCATTTGCACTTTGTCCTTGCTCGGTTTACCGAAAAGCGCAACATTTAACGAAATGCGAGCATCGGAACATCGTAGGAACTTTATTTTCAAAACATTTTGGGAGAGAGGGTTTCGAGATCTAAAATCTTTTCATCAAGATTGTTTTGGTCCAAAAAGGGGTATGAAGTTGAGATTTGACTCTCTCCTTGCCGAAGAAACTGAACCTTTGCCCTGCACACCTTTTACCACCAAGTAAAACATCAGTAGTACCCAAGTCTTAAGGGCGGTCAAAAATGGGGTGTCTACAGACACCAGTGAATTTTTACACAAATATGCTCCTGAGTTGGAGTAGAGGCATTCTAGGAGTTGGTATAATTTTCAATGATCAAACGAGTGCAAACAGAGGCATTCGATGGCAAGGCAATGGCATTTTTGGGTGGATCAACCGAGCATGCATGCGTCCTTCGCCCTTGAGGCCATTTAGTCGCTTTTGTTAACTTAGAACTAGTTAGCTATTTCATTCATACAAGTGTTGTAATTAATTAAGCTTAATTCGTTTTGTAATATTTTATCTAGCTTAGAATAATTAGTTAATTTATTTCAATTGTTGTAATAATTAGCTTAGAATAGTTAATTAGTTTTGGTTTGTAATAGTTAGCTTAACTAGCGTAGCTAGCTTAGCTTATTCATTCGGATCCTCCTTCGAGATGGCGCAATGTTGTAATAAGTGTGCATGCGTATGTGTATGTCTTCCAACCCCACATCTTTCTCCCTTTTATTTAACCACTTTCGATGGTTAGTTTAGGGACATGTTTCGATTAGTATACATTATGCTCGCATGTTTGCATCCATTCATTTGTCTTGCATGCACCGAGGCTCGGTGCATCATTCAAACTACATTGTCAATTCAATACCTATTTGAATACGTGTTTCAAAGCATATTATCAAATTGTATCATATGTCATATTAGTAGCCGAGCCTATTAATCGCATTATTACATGTGTCGCATTAGATAATTAACATAGTTAGAATCATGCATCTTTCTAACTAACTTTTGTTTTGGCTTGGAGTACTCGGCAAGCTTTTTACTCTTTAACATGCTTGCATGAGTGTGATTGCCATATTGCCACGCTTAGCATGCATGCCATGAGGCTATTTACTTAAATGATTAACTACATGAATGCCTGTGGATGAAGGCTTGATTATAGCGATTCCAGTTTTCCCTTTCTGTATTTGTTGTACTCCGGACTTTGGTTCCGTGGAGTTGGTGGTTGTATACCTTGTTATCATCCTTTAATTTCATATGTTTGAGTTTTAGGATGTGTTGGGCGTATTTCGAACAGGTGGGTTGAGTTTTGGTCTCAAGTGTAGTTGTCCAGGTTTTTGGTGTTACGCTCGAGCGGGTCATTCTGCGCTCGAGCGGAGTTTGGCTTTTGATTGTCCGCTCGAGCGGGCCTTCTTGCGCTCGAGCGGGTTTCTTTACGCTCGAGCAGGTCGCGTTCGAGCGGGTATGTTGGCGCTCGAGCGGGTAGTGCTTTGTCTGTGAAAGTTCTGGGAGGGGAAAATCTACGCTCGAGCGGTCTGGTTTTCGCGCTCGAGTGGATTTACTTTATTCTTGTGTCTTGGCGCTCAAGCGGGCCTTCTTGCGCTCGAGCGGATCCAGTTTTTTTGTTCTTCACGCTCCAGCGTCCTGTTCTCCGCTCGAGCGGACCTGTCGTATATCAGATGGCAGCTAGGCATTTTTGAATCACTTTTTACACTCACACTCTCTCTCTTACTTTCTAAAAACCGATTTTGAGAGCTCCTCTCTCTAGAAAATGCATTCTCTCCAGGGTTTGATCTAGTTAGAGTGTTCCACTCCCTTAGTGCCTTTGTAAAAAGTGTGTTGATCGTCGAGGGTTTCGTTTTGATTCGAAAGGTTTGGAGTTTGGAGCACTTTGGTTTTGGTCTTCTTCTCCATTTGAGCTCTAACTTCGAGGTAGGGATATCTTACTCCATCTTATGAGCATTGTCTTTGAATTTTGGTATTTCGATATGTTGGGGGTTGTTGGGTAATTTTGAGAAAGTTTGGGGCCTTTGTGTAATTTTCAAAAGATGGGTTTTCAAACATATAAACTCTTATGTATGTAATACATTGGAACATGGACTTGGTGTTGGATTGTTGATGAAAAAGGAACCTTAGGGTTGGTATTGTGAATTTGGGAAAAAGCCCTAATTGCATGATAAATTAATTGGTATAATTAATTTTGGGAAATAAGAAATTGAATAGGAAATATTCAACTTGGAATGGTATGGGACTAAAGGGTGTAGTTGGATTAATTTATCGCTCACCTAGGCAAATGTTGATAATTTATCCATTTGGTGCATTTATTTTCTGTTTAGAAATAACTGCTTTAGGCTATCGGTGGAGGATTGTCTTGATTGTTGTAGACAATGCATGGATTAGGCAAACTAAAACTAATCAATTGAGTAGGCTATCGAGTATAGCGGTTGGTTTAATACATCAAAATCGTGTATTGAATGATTGAACATGTATATGATAAGTGTTTATATACATTGTGTTGTGTGGGAGGAGATAGGGGATGTACTCCACGGTTTAGGGGAAGATAGGGGATGGACCTCTAAACTGGAAATTGTGTGATGTTGATACAGCACTACAATGTGTATCATGGTGAAGTATGGAAATGTTTGTTTGATTTGATATAGCACTAAAATGTATATCATTATCAATTGTGAAGTATAGAAGTGTTCCTATGTTATATTGATACAGCACTAAAATGTGTATCATTTGTGAAGTAAGGAAGTGGTTTATGTGCTATTGATACAACACCAAAATGTGTATCCATTATGAATTTCGAAAGTGGTTTGTAATGAGTTATAATCTCATTAAATTATTTGGCCAGGTTCTGAGCCTTATTTTCAAATTCAAAGTTGAATAAGAAATGGAAAGTGAAATGTAACATGGGCATGATTGTCATGAAACTGTAATATGATATGGGTTGGAATATAAGTGTGGACCATCTACCGAATGCTATCATTTTAGTCATTGTTTATAGTTGGTTTAGTATATTTCTACTGGGCTGTAGCTCACCCTATATGGGACATCATTTTCAGGTACAGGTAGCATGCCACCTCCAAGGGCGTAGCTTGGAAGGCTTAGTGGCTGGGACTCCTTTTGTTGTTTTGTTGTATTACATGTATATCAAGCCAAGGGCTTTCTTTGTATAGAGTTAGTACTCTCTTTTTGTAACCAAGTGTTGACTTGGAAAGTTGTAAACCCATAGGGCATTTGCTTTTGTTGTCAACATGTAATACATTTTGTAATGATTACTCTGATGGAATATATTTATGCTCCATTCTCTTATGTCTAAGCATGCTATTGTTGGATGATTTATGGGTTTATTTTGAGGGTGTTACATTGATTGTTTGAATTGGAACGATTCAATGAATGAATGTTTTAAGCCCATTTTGCGAAGTGGCAAACCATGTTTTAAGCCCATCATGCTTGATGGAAAATTCGCGTTTTAGCTCATTTAAGGGTAACAAATTCAAACCATTTTCGAAAACAAACATGAGTTGAAATGTTCCAATTCTCGCGATCTTAGTCTATACTTGATTGTGTGCGCGTCACATAGTAATGTTAGCTAATAACCGGAGTAAGAACACATAATGTTTATAAAATGACATATCATGGTTAGTAGAGGTCGATACTTTGATCAGGCGAGCGAGGGTGCTCATTTCATAACCTTCCCCCCTCGTACCCAAGTTCCCGAGCCGAGACAGCTTTGGTGGTGACGGACACTGTGGACGCGCCCCGCGTGAGGGCCTCACCCCACAGTTCAGACTCAATTTGTCACGGTTCTTAATCTGAACCAAAGAGTCCAAATCCGGCAAATCGTTTTGAGAAAACAGATTTTTAGAAAAGAAGTGCCAAACATAGACTGCTTTGCCAGATACAGAATCGCCACCTAAATATTTTTTAATGGGAGAATTTAGGAAACCCTGACTCGTTTGCCTAAGGCCACGTGTCCGTCATCACCAAAGTTACCTCGGCTCGGGAACTTGGGTACGATCGGGGAAGGTCAGCTATGAGCACCCCCTCTCGCCCGATCCGAAGATCGGCCTCTACTAACCATGATATCTCGTTTTTGAAAACACATGCGTTCTTATTCCGGTTATTAGCCTAGATTTACTACGTGATGCGCACAGCAAAACAAGTATAGACTAGATCGCCTAATTTAGAACAAAGCATTGCATATCCGTTTCGTTTAGAAAATGGTTTGAAATTTGATACTCGCAAGTAGGCTAAAACACGGATTTCAATGAGTTGTCCCAACTCAAACAATCCAACCTTCACCCACAGGCATTCAGGCAGTTAATCAAATAAGCATCTAGCCACATGGTAAACATGCTGTCATGTTAACATTCACACTCATGCGAGATGCTAAAACATAAAACACTTACAATGTACTCCAAGCCAAAACAATAAACATGTTAGCAATCATGCATGATCTAAGTCCATGTTAAGTGGCTAATGCAACGCATACAGAATGTCACTAGAATAGGCTCGGCTAATCCTAGGATGGCATGCGGGATGCAACAAGTAGCACGTATTCAAATTAGATTTTGAATACTATGCTATTAGCATGATGCACCGAGCCCGGTGCATGCAATACTGATGAATGATGCACACATGCATAGCATAAGGATGCTAAATTAAACATGTCCTAATACTAACCACCAAAAGTAGGTAAGTAAAAGGGAGAAAGAAGTGGGGGTTGGAAGACACGCACACACGCACCCACGCACCCACACTTATTACAAATTCGCCCTCGCTCGGAGGGACCAAAAGAATAATACAAATCAATTAGCCTACAAGCTAATTAAATATTACAGACCACTTAAACTAGTTAAGCAAATTAACTAATCTAATGAAATAGAAAACAGCCTCGGGAAGAGGGCCCAATGCCATGCGTGCTCGGCTCCGCTCGGAAGTCCACTGCTATGCACAAGTTGCCTTTGTCCACACTGTTTTCCTTCTCTAATCATTGCACGGATCCCAAGATGCACTACATGAACCCTGTGAGATGCCATCGGCCAAAATGAATGGTCACCGGCCAAATGGAATGATCACCGGCCACTGGAAATGATCACCGACCACCAATTGTTGGTCGGTCGGCACTAAAGATGGCCGGCCGGCCAAGTCTTCCTGCAGAATCCTGTTTTGACAGCAGCAGAGGGCAAAACAAGGCATAGCAATGCATTCCAAGCAAATGTGTGCACCAACATATCCCTTATCATGTTTATGACTCAAAGGGACATGGTTCTTGGTTCTCGAACCACCAATCGCGCATTTCAATGCATGCTGGCTCAAGAAACCAAGTATGCACTTTGATTTCAAATGAGATGCACATAAACAAACAAGGAGCTCAACCTCTATCATACTCAATTCAAGAGGCTAAGCATGCATGTCAATGCGATGCAACCTAGACATGTGATCTAAACATGCAACATGGCAATGCAAATGAACATGCAAGGATGCAACTAACAAGCATGCAAAGTGTAATGTCAACATGCACACATGCAAGGCATATAACATGTTAGACAACTTAGCAAGAAATGCTTGCCAAATGCAACACCATTCAAGCATGCAACAACATGTCATGAACCAAGTATCTAAACATAAAATCATGCATGCAAACATAGTCCATCACTTAGGCATATGGAAGCAACTTCTAAGCACACTTAAAAGGAGGTAATTATGGACAAATGGCATGCATTGTAAGCTCTGAAAATTATGTTAAGAATGGTGCCAAACCAAGCAAACAAGATAAACATGGCATTCAAACAAAAGCCCAAAACCCAAGACAAGCCAAAGGGCTTAAATCATGATCATGTGACGCATGAAACAAATGATCAAAATGAATCAGAACAGTCCCAAATCATGTTAAGGCAAGCCCCAAAAATCACTTAGATGGCATCTAAATAATCTACACATGGAGGCATGCACAAATGCTTAAACATGGAGCACACAACACAACCTCTTGAAGCATCAAAGGAGCATTAAATGCAAGCATGCAAGCATGTTAAAAGGACTGAAATGACATGTTAAATGGTTCCAAACCACTGGAATAATGCAAGTAATGGATGCTCATGGTTCATACACTTGAGGCTTACAAGCCAAGAATGCAAAGAGGCTAAACAAAGCATGGCAAGCATGGCTAAGACAACCTACATCAGACCTTAAGCATGGCAAAACAAGCCTTAAAGCTTCACAAAGCTTGGCCAAAACAAGCAAGCATGGTAATCTACATGCTAAGTACATGTTAAGGCAAATGATGGCATTACAAGACATGTATGCTAAACAAGCATAGTGTGCCTAAACCAAGTTGAAACAGAGGTAATACATGACAAAATACTACCAAATAACAGCTAAGGCATGGCCATCATACACTTAAACAAGATGCTCACTCAAGAGGCTAAAATGGCCCTTTTCAAGGACAACAAGGAGAGAGGGTGGCCCTCTCCTTCTTAGGACCTTAAGGCACCATCCTCACCACTAAAATCCCTCAAGATTTCAATGGTGAGAAGGCCCAAACAAAGTGGTCCCGGAGCTCACCAAAATAGGACAAAAATAGGGCCAAACAGGGCCTAAGAGGGGTCAAACAACCTCAAAGCTCAAAACACCCTTGAGCAACTATTTAAAGCAATGAAGAAAAAGAATTTTATTAGTTATATACAAAGTCTAAAAATAGTTGCAAGATAGGCTAAAAAACTATGCAAAAATAGGGTAAAAAGGGAATAAGTTCTTACCCTTGTTAACCCTCTTCAAAAATGGTGTTCCAACAGCTCCTCCAAGGTTGAATCAGCTCCAAAACTTCAAGAACAGCCCTCCAATGCCTCAGCAGCTAAGGGAAGGTGTAATGGTGGGTGTTTGTGTGCAATAGTAAGGACAAACACACACTAAATACACACAAGAGAGAGAGATATAGAGATAGGTGATACACAAACCCAAACCCTAACCCTAAAACTCAGAGCTCTGGGAATATTGTCTAACCTAATGGAGGGAGAAGAGGCTCCCTCTTATAGACAATCCCTCTTGTAAAGCTTTCCAAACAAGCTAGTCAAGAGGGAGATCCCTCCATACACGTGTATGGAGGGGAGCAAAGTGTATGCCAGCTAGCACAGCTGGCATAAAAATATCTTCAAAAGCAGATGAACAGTGGTCGGCTAGCCAAAAATGCAATTTGACCAAAATATATGGTCGGCCGGCCACAAATAGTGCCGGCCGACCACAAATAGTGCCAGCCGGCCAAACATTTGGCCGATGGAAACAAACCAGTGGCCGGTGGCCTCAAACCATGGCTGATGATGCGTAGGGATGGCCAACAAGCCATTCCCTGCACCTCAAAGGCAAAACACAAGTGTTTGGTGCAAAACCAGACACAAAACAGTCGAGTCGAGAGATCCTGAGGCAGGGCGCGTGGCCAAGACCTCCGGGAACCCAAGACAAACACAAACATGGATGATTACTAAGTGTTCAAGCGGTGACGTCCAAGTCTTGAGGACGGTAAAAAATGAGGTGTCTACAGACACGTGGCCTTTGACATTAGTCAGAATTTCCTAAATTTTCCAAAAATAAAATATTTAGGTGGCGACTCTGTAATTTGGCAAAGCAGTCCAATTTTGGCATTATTTGATTTAAAATCAATTTTCCAAAAAGATTTGCCGGATTGGACTCTTTGGTGTTTATCAGTTTCACATTGCACTTTGTGAGATTAGATTTAAAACCGTGGCAGGAGTCCGAACTGTAAGACCAATTCGAGCTCTCCGAAAGGGGGCTCGGAAAAGTCGAGCTACAGAGTGGAAGCCATTAGCAGATTTCCAAAACAAACACAATGATTGTAAGTCCTTGCTCACTATTAATCTAATCTTACCTTCCATATTTGCAAACAAACCGGGCCAAAAGGTTCAGATAATGAGGAGTAAGAGAAAGGAATGAGGATTTCAAAAGTTTCGTAGGTTAAACATGAGAGGAAAGTTGATATTAAGAGGTTGTTTAGAGTGCACTAAAAAAATACATTTATTTATCTTTTATATTTTTTAAGTTATATCATTTTTCTATTTTTTATACATTTTTTATAAATAAAAAAAAAGAAATATATTTATTTAAATCATTCTAAACAATTCCGAAGATTCATATTCAAAAATAATAATAGGTCAAAAATTTAGACTAGTATAAGAGGAAAGAAAAAGTGACGACTAATAGCAACACCTACCTTTATTCGTCGTTCAAATTGCACACGACACCTGCGCCTTAACCGGAATCTTGACGAGATTGTCGCATCTCATAAGAAAACTACGGTACAAATTAATAAATATAAGGAGAAATTTCAATTCAATATAAATTTTTTATAAAAAAATTATAAAAAAATAATAAATTTTATACACATTGATAATTAAAATTATAAATATTTTCATAATTTTGTAATAATTTTTTGATACTTTCACATATAAGTAATTTCCCCTAAATATTATAAGAAAAACTACATGTAAATGGGAGAAGAAAAAAAAAAATTACAAACACATCAAAGTGCAAGTGTGTTCATAGTGAAATATAAATTAAAGACTGTGGGATGCGTCTGCATATAGTTCCCCATTATTATAAGCTTTATTTTTACTTCAAATGTGACAACTCATTTGACTTTTTAGACACTGGGAAATTACAGCAATACACACCCCCAAAGAAACATATGATATGTAATTACAAATTCAGTTGCTTGGGTCATAAATAATACAATTAAAAGGATGATAAAACATTATGTTGAACAAATAATTAGATCTAACTAAATATTAATTATTCATTTTAATCACTATTTCCACACGAAAATTACACATTTAATCCCAACAACGTATGAGATTAAAAAAGAAATTTAACATGATAATAAAACAATCAGTTAATTTAACTATGTACTAAGGTGTAAACCCATCCATATAAATTTTAATTTTGAATTCATAACATATTTTTTATGTTATTGAAGTGATAAAAGTGTTCTTTAAGGCTCGTTTGGCAAGTTAACATTTTAGTCAAAAAATTAAAAAATTATCAAAAAAGTCAAAAAACCTATAACTTATACCAAAAAGTCAAAAATTCTCTTTTCTTTCTATTTTTTGCACATCTTTTCATAAAAAGTCAAAAAATCATCCCAAACATACTAGTTTTTTTTACCTCATATTTTAACTAAAAAGTTACTAAAATAACCTATTCCCAAACGAGGCCTTAGTAACTTAAGTGAATTGTTTTAAGTTCAAGTCTTGTGCCTTTCTTTTAATAATTATTTTTTTATTTTTTTCTTTTTGAATAGAGAAATTGACACTTGGTGCAAAAAGAAAAGGCTACTTGACAGAAGGAGAGAAGGAAATTTATGTATTATTTTTTATTTTTTTCCTTTCGGATGGAGAGATTAACATTTGGTGCAAAAAGAAAAGTTACTTGGCAAAAAGAAAGAAGAAAATTCATAGACACTTAATAATAGTATAGATAAAATCATCATTTTCATATTAGAAAATGCTTATTTGATCCCCGAAGTAAAGTTTACCAGCATGAAAGTATTAAATTGTGTGAAATTATATTGATCAATAAAATTAAAATTAGAATTTAAAAGAGTCATCCCAAACAATTAGATTTAACTGTTACACGAGCGTTGAAATTTTCAGTTTTTTTTTTTTTTTCCTCTGGAATTTCGGCCAAGTTTGGGAAGACTAAATAAGTGTACTTTTTGTCTTTTTTGACTAAAAAATTGAGGTTGAAAATATGAATGTTTGGGTTAACTTTTTGACTTTTTATGAAAAAATGTGTAATAAAAAATTGTGAAAATTGGTTTTTAGAGGCAAATTTGAATTGGGAGTTGTGCAGCCGTAGTTGTTAACTTTTGGTAAATAATATTAACTTTTTAACTTTTTAAGTAACTTTTTGACTTTTTAAATTATTTGGGAGTACCCAAACAACGCCGTCGTATTCAGTGTAGTTCTTATTTGAAAAATCTCAGCAAGAAAAATTTGAAAATATTGAAAGAACTGGCATCCTTGTTGTTCCCAAAGTCCAAAAACGCGTTGTTCAAAAAGAAAAAACCGAAAAAAAAAATGTTCAAAAGCGCGTCTTCATTGATAAAAGAACAATCACACCCATAAAGAACAATTAATGAGTGTATCGATATTAATTATGACATTATTATTGATCACATTTATTAATTATATTACAAATATTAAAAAATTCTTAAATTATACTATATTATTAATTGATACATTAATTAATACATCGATTGATACATATAGCATTATGCTATACAAAATAACGTGATTAATTAATATTTCGAAATAAAATATTGTCAATAGATCATTCTGAATTTTTGATAATAACGTTGTTGCTATCTCAATTAGGGGTGTGCATAATACCGCCAAAACCGCACCGAGCAGCACCGCCAAGACAAATTCGTTATTATTTGCCAATCGAACTGCCGGTTTTTGGTAAGAAAAATGGCAAATTCTAGTGACACTTTTATCAATCCGCTGGTTTCTATTTTTCTTCCAAACCGCACCGACCCGCACCGCTATTAAATTATATTTTATAAGATTCTAAAAATTCTTTTTTACTTAAGTTTGCTTATTGTTCTATACCTTAGAATATAGTATTACATTACTGCTCGAGGGGAATTCAAGATGTCAGTAATCCAAAATAAAGTTGGATTCCAATTCACTTTTCAATCTTTTTTTTTTTTCTAGCCATGTTGCAAACTTGCATCAGCTCACTTTTCAATCTAAATACTTTTCAATAGTAAACATTTTCAATGTATTGTAAACCCTGAATTATATTAATTTTATGTATTGTATTTGATCATTGTAGCATTCACAGATGCTTATAATGAACTGATGGCATAGTCGTTGATATTATCATATTGTTACTACACTTGCTGCATCAGAAGAAAGCTTCGCAAGATGCTTAACATCACGATATCTCTCGTCTTTTTTTCTCTTTGATTTAAGTTTTGTAATTTAAATTATATTTTTTATAAACCGCCAATCTGCCCGAACCGCCAAGGCAAATCCGTCATTATTTACCAACCGAACCGCCGATTTTTGATAAAGAAAATGGCAAATTCTAGTGACACTTTTATCAATCTGCCACCCGCCATACGGTTTCTATTTTTCTTTCAACCCGCACCGACCTGCACCGCGCACACCCCTAATCTCAATAACCACGTGTCTGTCTGAGAAAATTGTACAATAATCTCGTAATATCATATTTTTTTACTAATTATTATTAATTATATTTATTTATATTTTTTAATAATTTAATACAAATAATTAATATTTTATATTTTTTACCATAAAATATATATGACATGATTATATTTAAGACTATGGAATAATCACCCATCTGCCCGATGTTACGCGTCTGGTTTGTCTCTTCAAGTGGTTGTTTGGAATAATCTAAATAAGTATATTTTTAAATTTTTTACGAAAAAACGTGAAATATGAGTTGAATTTGAAGTGATATGCTAGAGAGATGATATGATTGATGGGTCGTTGAACACACAAAAAATAATCACTAAACTATACCAAATTCTTTTAGAATAATGGCAAGTCCAGGTATCGATCCACAGGGACAATTGTAAAATTAATCTAATTTAATTGTTAAATTCCTAAATTAATTTTGATAAAAAGATTGATGGTTCAAAACCTAATTTAATAACAAATAAAATAAACTAAGGAATTAAATTATCAATAATAATTGAAATTGGGTTGACTGAATTGGGAAAAAATCCTAGGGTAGAGAATTCACCACTAACCACATAATTAGGGTTTCCAATTGAAATCAATTATGTTATGGTTTGAACGGATTAATGTTTCGCAACTACAAGTTCGAAGCATTTGACAAGAAGATCATCACATTCAATGTACAAGTACGAACCATCTCAAGTAATACGAATCATTCACTCTAAACTAAGGTAGTGATACGACTCGTTCCTCGTAGTATGGTTCGTCTCATACCTTGAATGTGAAGGAATAGAAAACACATGTATGGATAACATTCAAAATCACAGAAAGTCAAATATTCGAAGAGATAATGAAAAATATATAAAAGAAACTTCTAAATCACCATACAAATGTTCAAACCTTTACATAATTAAAAATCAAAAAGAAAACAAACTAATTACATAGCTAGGGTTTCATCAAAACCCTAGAAAAGACGACTAGCCACTCATGGAGGAGTGGAAGAAGGTAGATGGAGAAGAAACCACCATGGGAGACATCCTTGAAGCTTTTTGTTTCTTCCCTTCCAAATTCTAGCCTCTCCCTTTAGGTCAAAACAATTTCAGAACCCTAGAAAAGCCTTTTCCTTTTCTTTTTATACTTCTACTCACTTCCAAACAGGTTTAAAACATCGGTTTGACTTTTCTAGAAAAAGTCAACTCTGTCCAAATTTTGTCTTTTTGCCCATTTTATACTCCGATGATGTACAACCTGATTGACATTCAACACACATAAAGTATACAGTTTGACCAGCAAGTGAAGTTAAGAGATTCTAATTAACGGCCTCAATGATGTACATTTCGGCCTTAATCACATCCCTCAACTTACTACTTGCTAGTCCTCAAGCAAGTAAAATAAAATAAAATTAAACAAAATCTATCTATTTCCTCTTTCGTGAGAAAACGGTTGCATTTAGCATATGCAACAAGCCTTTAAACCACAAGGTTACCCCAAGTGAACGAGTAAAGTTTCGTGAGAGTTTCCAGAAATGATACCCACAAACATTAACATATTCATATATACTTAACAACAAATGACCACACTACTCCACTTAATAATCAACTTATGTGCCACTACAGTGTGATATTGAGACATAATGAGTCATTAAAGACACAGTGGACAAGCATGAAGGAACCTATTGAGTCAAAACCACAATTCAGTTAATACAAAAGTAAAGTTTCCTATACTTGTGCATGCTAGTAGACAAGTCATGAGTACCCTCAGTATAAAGTGCAATCTCCATATTAGTTAACTGTCCACTATAATAGCCCAGTGTAACTCATAATAACACCCAACATATACAAAAAAAACTAACCTGTTGCAGCCAAAATTCTCAAAATAAAAAATTTTATTTTTTATTTATTTATTTTTTTTTTTTTTTTAATGACTGTGCAATGTCCTGATCCATTAAGCTTTCTAATCAACCCTTAGAAAGCCCATATAGCAAGTTTTGGGCCAATGACTCCCAAACCAGACGGTTTTAGGGCATTAGGTGTAAAGACACCCCTACGGGCTTAATAACTCGAGTTGAAAAGGTTACGAACCCGAACTAGTTATTCTTCTTATTTTTCCTTAACTGTGCAATGTCCAAGTCCATTAAGCTTTCTAATTAACTCATGTAGCAAGTTTTGGGCCAATGACTCCCAAACCAAACGGTTTTAGGGCATTAGGTGTAGAGACACCCCTACGGGCTTAATAACTCGAGTTAAAAAAACTACGAACCCAAACAAGTCAAGTGTTTTTTTTTTTTTTTTTTTCGAAGATGAACACTAGATCACAAAAAATAAAACTAAAAACAAAATCAAAAACTTCACAAATTGACTCTTACATCCACAAATCTACACATAAAAGGCAAAAAAATTACCTTGAAAAGGTGGAGAAAGAGAGAAAAAGAATGGAGGTTCGCCGGAAAAAATGATGGTTCGCCGGAGATTCGTCGGACGGAGAGGGAAGTGATGCTGACGGTGAGATGATTGTGGTGAGGAAGAAGAAAGAAGGAGAAAAGTTGGTGATGATGAGGTTGGTGGAGTTTGTGGGTGTGTGTGGGGTTTAGAGAGAGAGAGAGAGAGAGAGAGAGATGGATAAGGTAGGGAGAGAGAGTGAAATCTGAGAGTGAGAATGATTGGGAGAGAGAGTTGGATAAGGTTTTTTTTTTTTTTTTGGTACGAAAATAGAAAATAGGAAATAAAACTAATAAAAAAATAATAATAAAATACGAGTTTTTTTTTTTAATATAAATAAAATAATTGTATATTTATTTATTTATTTTAAAATTATTTATGTATTTATTTAAAATTTATTTACTTATTTATTGGTTTTGAAATCAGTAAATAAAAAAAATGAAATTAAAAATAAAATAAAATAAAATAAAAATAGAAAAAGACAAAACAAAACAATTTTTTTTTTTTTTTTTTTGAAAATTCCCGCACGTGCGGGGCCCAAGCCGCACCTGCCCTCCGCACCTGCTTATTAAGCAGAGTGCAATGCCTCAAATACCAAACTTCCCGCACGTGCAGCAGGGGCCCCTGCCGCACGTGCGGCGATTTCCTCCATTTTTTTTTTTTTTTTTTTTGAAAACACGACGCTCCGCACATGCGGGGCCCAAGCCGCACGTGTGGCGATTTCACGCCTCGCGCTAAATTTTTTTTTTTTTTTTTTAAACAAACTAAGTAAACTAAACATGGCTAAGTTAGTAGATTACTACATGGCTAATTAAGCATGGCTAAATAAATAAAAGAAAAGAAGAGAAAAAAATAAGCAACTAACAAAAAACATGGCTAAACATTTTTTTTTTTTAAGATGAAAACGAAAATAAATAAATAAATAAAAATAAAATAAAATAAAATCACTAACTACACAAGTATAATAAAAATAAAAATAAAACCAAAATCCACTAACTAATTAAACTAACCAGAAACAGTACGAAACAATTTAAACTAAACAAATATAGCAAATAAAAAAAAAAACTAAATTAGGATTATTGTTAGGACCATGATTTCTAAGTTTTTTTTTGTTTAACACAGAAAATAAACATGAAAGCATGTTTTTTGTTTTTTTTTTTTTTTTTAACTAACTCTTAGCACCTAACAAAAGGTACCAGAGTTATGGCATAAAGTTGCCACTTCAGAATCCCCCAGGTAATAAAACCCAGCGCAGTTTATAGCCTTCGGGCTAGTACAACCCGAATATACTTAACCATTTCTACCTTCAATTGACATCCGAAATAAATATAGCACATAAGAACATAACGGAATGCCCACTAAAGGTATATTTTTCACGCGAAAACCACGGGTATTACTTTTCTCCCTAACTGTGTTTGTAACTTTCCCTATTCTCTAACAGGGTGACAGACTAGGTTGATTCGGTATCCAGAATCGAGGCGCATAAAGCTACCTCAACCTATGGGGCTGCCATACAGAGTTCAAGCCGAGATAGTTTTGAAGCAATCTCCACATCCCTGGCTATTTAAACCAGACTCTAGTCTCTGAAATCCCAAACCTTTGTGTTCTAGGCTTTGCCTTTCGAACTCTAGTTTCCACCGTCTCAGTTGGTCTCCTAGGAACTCACTACAAACACGGTTAGGTGGCTATACCAGATCGTCAGATGCCGTTCGGGCACGGCTAACACCAAAGGAATTACACCTTTAGAGGATTTAAAGTCTCCTAGACGCAAATAAAGCATGACGAGAACAAAGAAAAACAAAATAGCATAGAAGGGGAAAAAAAAAGAGAACAAGAAATTAATCTATCAATCGTAGTAAAATGGGTCCATCAAAGCAATGGACTCAATCATATCCCCATTCCCAATCCCCTCTATGTATGGTTTCAATCTTTGGCCATTCACTTTGAAAGTGTGGCCAGTCTTTGGATCTCGCACCTCAATGGCGCTATGAATAAATGCCTCGACAACTACAAAGGGGCCATCCCATCTTGATCTTAGTTTACCCGGAAAGAGTCTCAATTTTGAATTAAAAAGCCATACTTTTTGGTCGAGTTCAAAAGATTTCCTATTAATGTACTTGTCATGGAATTCTTTAATCCGAGCTTTAAAAACTCTCGAACTCTCATACGCATCATTCCAGATTTCCTCCAACTCATTAAGTTGCAATTTCCGGTTGAGCCCAGCCGCGGCCATATCAAAGTTAAACTTCTTTATGGCCCATAATGCTCGGTGCTCAAGTTCAACTGGGAGATGGAAAGCTTTGCCGAACACCGCTCTATATGGTGACATCCCAATGGGCGTCTTATAAGCAGTGCGGTAAGCCCATAATGCATCAATTGACCGTTGTGACCAATCTTTTTTATCCGGCCTCACCGTTTTTTCAATTATGTGTTTTACTTCCCTATTTGAGACTTCCACTTGGCCACTAGTTTGAGGGTGGTATGGAGTGCCAACTTTATGAGTGATAGAGTATTTCTTAACTACCAACTCAAAGAACCGGTTACAAAAATGTGTACCCTGATCACTTATTATGGCTCTAGGAAACCCAAAATGACTAAAGATGTTTTCATGCAAAAACTTGATTACCACTCTATGATCGTTTGTTCGGGTAGCTATTGCATCCACCCCCTTAGATACGTAATCTACTGCCAAAAGAATGTACTCAAACCCGAATGACGACAGGAAAGGGCCCATAAAATCAATCCCCCACACATCAAATATTTCTACCACAAGAATAGGGGACATTGGCATCATGTCACGCCGAGACATCGAACCCATTTGCTGACAGCGCAAACAAGTTCTACAAAATTGATGGGCATCTTTAAAAATTGTGGACCAATAAAACCCACTCTGTAAAATCTTGGCAGGCGTTTTATGCCCACTAAAATGACCGCCACATGCAGAAGAATGACAAAATGTAAGAATGCTATGCACCTCACTCTCCGGCACACACCATCGGATCACTTGGTCGGAGCAATATTTAAACAACTCCGGATCTTCCCAAAAGTAATACCTGACCTGCAAAAAGAATCGATCTTTGTCTTGCTTAGACCAATTCTGTGGAATTTGCCCAATGGCCAAGTAATTCACAATATGTGCAAACCACGGGGGGCTCGCTTGTGACAGCTTAAAGAGTTGTTCATCCGGAAACGAATCATGCAAAATAAGAGGGTCACTATTATACTCAACAAGGATTCGGGAGAGATGATCCGCCACCACATTCTCGGATCCTTTCTTATCACGGATCTCTAAGTCAAATTCCTGAAGCAACAAAATCCATCTAATCAACCTAGGTTTGGTCTCTTTCTTAGATAATAAATACCGCAAAGCGGCATGATCAGTGAAGACTATGACCTTGGAACCTATGAGATAAGATCGGAATTTGTCTAAGGCAAAGACCACAGCTAGCAACTCTTTCTCGGTGGTAGTGTAATTCAATTGAGCATCCGAGAGAGTGCGACTAGCATAGTATATAGCAAATGGTGCCTTATTGACCCTTTGGCCTAACACAACCCCAACAGCATAATCAGAGGCATCACATATGATTTCAAAGGGAAGCGACCAATCTGGTGATTTCATGATTGGGGCGGTGGTCAAGGCCATTCTCAGTGTTTCGAATGCCTTTAAGCATGCCTCATCAAAGACAAAAGGTGCGTCCTTAACTAGTAAACTACACAAAGGACGTGATATCTTACTAAAGTCTTTGATGAACCTACGGTAAAAACCTGCATGCCCTAAGAAAGACCTAATTTGACGCACGAAATTGGGTGGAGGAAGGCCTGCAATGAGGTCAACCATAGCCTCGTCAACCTCTATACCTCGATGGGACACAATGTGTCCCAATACTATACCCTCACGAACCATAAAATGGCTATTTTCCCAACTCAAGATTAGGTTTGCCTCAGTACATCGTTCTAACGCTTTAGTCAAGTTCCTAAGGCATTCCTCAAAAGACGGTCCAAACACCGAAAAGTCATCCATAAAAACCTCTAAGAATTTCTCCACCATATCGGAGAAAATGGCCATCATACACCGTTGAAATGTCGCCGGTGCATTACATAGCCCAAAGGGCATGCGCTTGTAAGCAAAAATGCCAAAAGGGCATGTGAATGTGGTCTTTTCCTGGTCAGCGGGGTACACCGGGACTTGATTATACCCCGAGTAGCCATCAAGAAAACAATAGAAACCCTGCCCCGCTAACCGCTCTAAGATTTGGTCAATGAAAGGTAAGGGAAAATGATCTTTCCTAGTCGAGGAATTTAGTCTCCTATAATCAATGCACACTCGCCACCCAGTAGTGGTTCGTGTGGGGACTAACTCTCCTCCCTCATTCTCAACAACGGTGATGCCCGATTTCTTGGGCACCACTTGTGTGGGACTCACCCACTTGCTATCTAAGATGGGGTATATGATACCCGCATCCAACAATTTCAAAACATCCTTCTTCACCACCTCTTTCATATTAGGATTCAGTCTCCGTTGCATTTCGCAAGAAGGTTTGGTGTCCTCCTCTAAGTGTATATAATGCATGCACACGGAGGGATCTATCCCTTTCAAATCAGCCACTGACTACCCTATAGCACTCCGATGTGCCACGAGAACACTCATTAACTGACTCTCCTGCTCCGTAGTCAAGTCAGATGCAATGATAACTGGTAAAGTCTCCTGGGGCCCTAAAAATACATACTTGAGTGTGGCCGGAAGTGGCTTCAACTCAAGTGTAGGTGGTGTGACCAAAGATGGTGTGGCAGGCTCTCTCAACAGAGGAGGAAGTGACTCAAACCGGGCTTTCCATGGAGGAAAATCCGGTGTAGAAAAAAAATTAAGCAAGACATTCACCTTCTCAACTGACCCATCTATATCAAAATTTTCAAACCCAAAATAAATTAGATAAACCTCTAAAGGGTCCTCTACAAGAATAGAGGGCAAAGCCTCCTCAACAATCTCATCCACAACATTCACTAATAATCACTCCTCTCTCTCATGAGGTTATTGTGATGCTTGGAAAACATTAAGTTTCACTTGCATGTTACCAAATGAAACTTCCATAACCCCGGTCCGACAATTAATGCATGCATTGGCCGTAGCCAAGAAAGGTCGACCCAAGATCACCGGGATTTGTTTCCTCGAACTGGCTACCGGTTCCATATCTAAAACCAAAAAATCAACAGGAAAGTAGAACCTATCAACCTTAATTAGCACATCCTCAATCATGCCAGTGGCACTTTGAGGGACCGGTCAGCCAATTGAAGAGTAACAGTAGTGGGCTTCAACTCGCCAAGCCCAAATTCCTCGTACACAGAGTACGGCAACAAATTGACACTCGCCTCTAAATCCAATAAGGCTCTATCAATGAAATGATCCCCTATAATGCATGCAATGGTTGGGGCTCCCAGGTCCTTAAGCTTAGGAGGTGTGTCATTCAACAAGATGGAGCTTACTTGCTCCGTGAGTAGGACCTTTTGGGACACATGTGTCCTAGATTTACGCTTTTGCGTACAAAGGTCCTTCAGAAATTTGGCATATGATGGTACTTGCTTAATTGCCTCCAACAGGGGGAGGTTGATTTTTACCTGTTTAAAGACCTTCATCATTGCCTCCATAGATGCCGCCTTCTTATTAAAAGGGGACGATGTATCAAGGCACTAGGGAAAGGGTGCCTTAGGCACATATGGTGCCTTGGGCTCAAGTGAAGTACTAGGGACTAAGTCATCCCTCTTAATTGTTTCCCCATCACCATTGCTCTCATTAGGTGAACCACCGTGGTCACCCTTCCTAACTCTAGTTGCATCAGACGCAACTGACTGAGGCTCTAACTTCCTACCACTTCTTAAAGCAACCACCACCTGCACTTGTTCATGTTGCTTTCCATTCCCACCCGAACTCTCTGCCCCGTATTGTCCCTTAGGGTTGGCCACAGTTTGACTTGGTAATTTTCCCTCCTCTCTCCGATTTATGTTGTTAGCCATTTGACCCAATTGGGTCTCTATCTTGGCAATAGAGTGAGTGTGGGAGTGAACTATCGGTGCTAACCCCTTAAGTTCTGAGAGAACTTCCAACACCTGAGTCTCAAAGGCAGAGTTGCCCTGAGGAACAGGCGGGGGTTGTGGTTGTGGTTGCCGGTATGGTTGTGGGGGTCTATAAGGTTGCGGTGGTCGGTAAGATGATTGGTTGGCAAAATTATTGAAATTCTGCCTTGGTGCTGGAGGATTGTAAGAAGTGCCTTGTGAAGGGGGTCTCCATGAGAAATTAGGGTGATTTCTCTATCCCGGATTGTATGTGTTGGAGTATGGATCATTACCCGGGTTGGAGAATCCTTGAGCTGCATTCACATGCTCTTGGACTAACTCTGGAAATTGTGATGCCGAAGGGCACTCACTCAAGTCATGAGCAGGGCTCGCACAAATAACACATGCCTCGTGAGATTAAGGCTGATCTTGCGGGGTAGGGGCATGTCCCGTAGCTAATAATTGGTCCATCTTGCGGGACAATGCCTTTACTTGTTGGGCTAACTCTAGGTTTTGCCCGACCTCATAAATGCCCCCTCTTTTCGGGGCTCCAACTACGGGTTACCGGACTTGCCAGGCTGCGGAGGCATAGTGAAGGGAATTATCACTTAAGTTCTCAAACAATTGCCATGCCTCGGCATTATTTTTAGACATAAATGTCCCACCACAGAACGAATCCACCATTTGGCGGTGTGGCTCAGTTAAGCCATAATAGAATGTTTGAACAAGTTGCCAATCAGGCACTTGGTGGTGAGGACACTGTTGGAGAAGGTCTTTAAGTTTTTCCCACGTCTCATGGAATTGTTCGCCATCCATTTGAGCAAAGTTTGTGATGGCTCGCCTAAGTTGGTTGGTTTTACCTATGGGAAAGTACTTCTCTAAAAACCGTTGTTGTAATTGGTCCCAAGTTGTGATTGAATTAGCAGGTAAAGAATTTAGCCAGTGTTTGGCTTTATCCTTTAACGAGAATGGAAACAATCGCAACATTAAGGCCTCATTTGTGAAATTCTAGATCCTCACTATCGAGTAAATTTCCAAAAATTCATTCAAATGCTTATAAGGGTCATCATGAGTTAGTCCATGGAATGATGGGAGCATTTGTATGGTGCTGGACTTAATCTCATAATGAGCAGCAGTGGTGTTGGGCAATTGGATGCATGATGGTGATGTATGTGCAGTGGGTGTAAAATAATCCTTAAGGGTCCGGTTAGGCACATTCGGGACATTAGGATCTGCCATCTCTAATGGCTCAATATATGGATATGAATACTCAAGCCTAGGAACATGGGCAGAAGCCCTAAGTCTCCTAAGGGTCCTTTCTAGTTCAAGGTCCAAACACCACAATTCAGGGCGACAAGAACGACGCCCGTGCATACACTACCCACACACACACAATAAGTTCGACTCGGTGCACTAAGTTACGAAAGCAGAATACTAAAAGAGAAATACTCACAGCGGTTTAACGAAAACGCTTTACTCGTCTTGCGGATGCTTGGCATGTAGACGTTGTCTCCAACCCCCAATTGAGCTTTGACTTTCGTTTTAGCACTTTGGTGCTTTGCTTGTGAGTGTTTGCTTCTGTTTACTCACTTTAGTGCTACGATTTTATTTTTTTTTAAGCTCGGCTGCGCTCCGCTTACACTTCAATGATAGCTCCAATTTTAAATGCTCTGCACACTTAGCAACACCAAAAGTATAAAATCCTAAACTAAAAATTAAAATAAGAATGTAACTTTAAATTAACTAATTTCGCCAGAAGTTCCCGGCAACGGCGCCAAAATTTGATGGGTTGTTGAACACACCAAAAATAATCACTAAACTATACCAAATTCTTTTAAAATAACGGCAAGTCCAGGTATCGATCCATAGGGACAATTGTGAAATTAATCTAATTTAATTGTTAAATTCCTAAATTAATTTTGATAAAAAGATTGATAGTTCATAACCTAATTTAATAACAAATACAATAAACTAAGGAATTAAATTATCAATAATAATTGAAATTGGGTTTACTGAATTGGGAAAAAATCCTAGGGTAGAGAATTCACCACTAACCACATAATTAGGGTTTCCAATTGAAATCAATTATGCTATGGTTTGAACGAATTAATATTTCACAACTACAAGTTCGAATCATTTGATAAGAAGATCATCACATTCAATGTACAAGCACGAACCATCTCAAGTAATACGAATCATTCACTCTAAACTAAGGTAGTGATACGACTTGTTCCTCGTAGTATGGTTCGTCTTATACCTTGAATGTGAAGGAATAGAAAACACATGTATGGATAACATTCAACAATCACAGAAAGTCAAATATTCGAAAAGATAATGAAAAATATATAAAAGAAACTTCTAAATCACCATACAAATGTTCAAACATTTACATAATTAAAAATCAAAAAGAAAACAAACTAATTACATGGCTAGGATTTCATCAAAACCCTAGAAAAGACGACTAGCCACTCATGGAGAAGTGGAATGAGGTAGATGAAGAAACCACCATGGGAGACATCCTTGAAGCTTTTTGTTTCTTCCCTTCCAAACCCTAACCTCGCCCTTTAGGTCAAAACAATTTCAGAACCCTAGAAAAGCCTTTTCCTTTTCTTTTTATACTTCTACTCACTTCCAAACAGGTTTAAAACATCGGTTTGACTTTTTTAGAAAAAGTCAACTCTGTCCAAATTTTGTCTTTTTGCCCATTTTATATTCCGACGATGTACAACCTGATTGACATTCAACACACATAAAGTATACGGTTTGACCAGCAAGTAAAGTTAAGAGATTCTAATTAACAGCCTCAATGATGTACATTTCGACCTTAATCAATGATTTAAATAAGATAATATGACTTAAATAAAATAATAACTTTTTAATTTTTTGACTTTTTAAATTATGCCAAACTATGTCCAAAATAATGGCTCGTGTCGTGGGTAGTTAGCTCTCTTTTTCTCTTCCCGTATCATCTTCTTCACATTCTGTGGACTCTCCAACCGTACACCTTCGGACAAAAACCCCATTATTAAACTAAACAATAATAATAATAATAATAATAAATAATAAATAGAGCAGTTAAATATACTACTCTGATCGGGTACTCGGGCCCCATAGCTCTAGCCCTCTATAATTTTTCAACAATGATTCATCCCATTAAAAACATCACCACTAATAGCACTAATGCATTAAAAAAATAGAAAAAAAACAAAAAAAATACAACTCCAAGACCAAAACATCACATCATTTCTGGCGGGACCCACTGCCACCTAATTAGTGGGAGCACTAATTAGTGCTCCCAAGCATTTTTCATAATTTTTTTATGAAAAATGCTTGGGACCTCTAATTAGAGATACCACTAATGATGTGGCAGTGGGTCCCACCACTGCCACAACCAATCCTGTGTTTTGATTTTTTTTTTTTTTTTTTTTCCCTTTTCCACCTCATTAGAGGTGTGTTTAGAGGTGTGTTTTTAGAGGTCTCTAGCATTATTGTTTTTTTATAATCCTCAAATATACTATTCTGATCGGGTCCTCGGGCCCCATAGCTCTAGCCCCTATCATCTTTTTTACAATCCTCATAAATGTCAATTTGGATGGTGACGCGAAACTCCCAACCACTCAAAGAATTACTCCTTTCCCTGTTTATAGTGGTGTTTTAAAAAATTGATAAAAAATTAATTTTTTAATTTTTTTAATTTATTTTATTTTTTTATATATTAAAAATGTGAGAGGTGATGTGATTAAAATAGATAAAAAATTAAAAGTTTATTTTTTTTTACTTCTCAAAAGTTCCCAAAATAAATAAAATTTACAACTATAAAGTGATATAACAGTTTATATTTTAATTTCTTAGCTGTCATAAATGGGTGGTTTGAGATGGTTTAAATAAATATATTTTTTGACTTTTTACAAAAAGATATGTAAAAAAGTAAAGAGATGATATGATAGAAAAAAGATAAAAAGTGTGTACTTATTATCATAAATTTATAGATAAATTGTGAAATTTAAATTATAAGTATTAGACCATTTTAATATCTTTTATTTATATATATATATATATATTTTGTTCATAAATCTTCCTTTTGTCTTGTTCATGAATCTCATCTTGTTTATGAATGAAGATTCATTATTTTAGTAACCTTTTTGTCTTGTTCATGAATGGGGATTAATTGGAGTTCATGAATTTAGTGGTGAGTTAATATTTGGAGACTCTCTATTTTCTATAGGTTCATGGTCATTATTATTTTTTGGTATATTTTGTAAGTCTTAGTGGCCTATAAATAGTTCCTCTCATCTACTCTTTTCTATACTAATACATCAACTATTTTCTATTCAAGAGAGATTACTAGCAAAAAATGATGTTTTTCTTGGTGGAGCTTTGGATTCACTATCTTATGCAGAGTTGGCCTGAACCATACGACAAATGGTTGGGCTGTTGTATCCTGGAGAGGACAAGTCATAGTTTTATGACTGCTGTATCGGTACTTAGGTTCTTCCTACCGCAGTAGACTTGATCTCCTTAAAGAAAACGAGATATCCGTGCCTCAGCCTCATCTATTTGTATCTCATTTTCTTTGCAATTTTTTATCAATAAAATATAATTTTTCAAGTATTTTCACCAATAATAATTCTCTAGTATTTGTTGTCGTAAAATGAATCTTTTTTTTTTTTTTTTTTTTTTTTTTGCTTAAGGATGTTTGGCATATAGTTAAAAAAAAGTATAAATAAATAAATAAAATTATCTTTAAAATCTTTTACTTTTAAATCCATCTTGTGTAGACAAATATAAATATATATATATATGTATTTTTGAAAAAGTTTCCAAAAAACCTAAAAATTCAAAAAAAAAATATGTATATATATTTGTTTGTCGCTTCCTCTTTTTTTTTCTTTTTCTTTTTCTTTTTTTTCTTTTGTTTTGTTTTCCTTTCTAGATTTTTATTTCTTACTTTTCTAATTTGTCTAATCAAGTAGAACTCAAAAAATTGCAAGTTTTTTTAAAATTATAAAAAAATTCACTAAAGACGAAAAAACAAAAAATAAAAAAGACAACTCCAAACACCCACTTACGTTGGTGCGGTTTGGTAATACTTACGTTTTCAGTTTTCTATTTATATTTACAAAAATTTTAAAAACTCAAATAAAAACTTGTTTGGTAAATTTTTGATTTATAAATCAGTGGTCTTAATTTATAAATTTGGTCAAAAAATGTAAACTCAAAAAATGTGTTTCCGTTTTGAGTTTTGAGTTTTTTTTTTTTTTACCACCCAACACGGCCACCACCCGCCACCATTTTCTACCACCGTCTTCCGCCACCACCACCCACCCCCCACCACTACTTGCCACCACCACTCACCACCCACCTGCCACCACCACCACCACCACCCCACCCGCCACCACCACCCACCCACCACCCACCTGCCACCTGCCACCCACTCGCCACCACCACCCACTCCTCGCCACCACCACCCACCACCCGCCACTACCATCCACCGCCCGCCACTACCATCCACCGCCCGCCACCACCGCCCGCCACCACCACTATCCACCACTAGCCATCCACCACCACCAGCCACCTGCCACCCACCCGTCACCACTATCCACCACTAGCCATCCACCACCACCACCAGCCACCTGCCACCCACCCGTCACCACCACCAATACCACCACCATCACCCACCACCCACCCGTCACCACCACCCGCCACCACCACCTGCCACCGTCACCCACCCACCCCACCACCCGCCATCCACCTGCCACCACCACCCGCCACCACCACCACTACCACCCACTCGCTACCACCTACCACCCGCCACCGTCACCCCACCCACCCACCCACCCACCATTACCACTTGCCACATACCCACCACCACCACCCGCCACCACCACCACTACCACCCACTCGCTACCACCTACCACCCGCCACCGTCACCCCACCCACCCACCCACCATTACCACTTGCCACATACCCACCACCACCATCCGCTACCCACCTGCCACCACTACCCGCCACCGCCACCACCACTCACTCGCTACCACTCACCACCCGCCACCGTCACCCACCCACCCACTATCACCACCCGCTACCTACCCGCTACCACCACCCACCTGCCACCATCCGCCACCACCCACCACCACCACCACCATCACTACCACCCACTCGCTACCACCCACTACCCGTCACTGCCACCCACCCACCCACCACCACCCGCCACCACCCACCACCATCCGCCACCCACCTGTCACCGTCACCTACCACCCGCCACCACCACCATCACCACCACCCACTCGCCACCACCCACCACCCGCCACCACCACCCACCACCACTCGCTACCCACCACCCATCGTCACCTCTTTCCGCTACCATCTTCCGCCGCCACTTGCCACCACTTGCCATTTCTCACTCTTTTTTATATTTTTAAATTTTTTTTAACATTTTGTCAATTACCAAACGCGTTTGTAGTTTATGTTTTTCTAAAAATAAACAAAAAATAAACAAAAATCAGTTTATAAAAATTTTGTAAATATAAACTGAAAACACAAACGTTACCAAACAGACCCGTTATGTTTGATTGGGAAATTTGATAAGAGAAGGAGAAAAAATGTGTGAAATTAAGTAAAAATGTAGGTATATTTTATTCACATTTCACCTACATTTTCTTTTTCCTTTTCCTTTTTCAAATCTCTTTTCAAATCTCCCAATCAAACACAACGTTAGTATGTTAAAGGCTTATTTTAAGTTCAACTCAAAAAGTAATTAAGGCCTCATTTGGGAATAAATTATTTTAGTAACTTTTTTATTTTTTTACTAAAATATGAGGTAAAAAAATTAATATGTTTGAAATGACTTTTTGATTTTTTACGAAAAGATGTGCAAGAAGTAGAGAGAAAAGTGAATCTTTAATATTTTGATATAAGTTGTTGACTTTTTAATTTTTTTAGTGACTTTTTGACTTTTAAACTAAAATATTGAATTGCAACGAGGCATAAGCCAAGTTTAAATATAAAAAAAACTTTCAAGTTAAACACTTAGGACTTGTTTGGGATGTAGCTAAAAAAATTACTTTTTGACTGAAGTCAAAAAACAACTCAACTTTTTCACTCACAAAAATGTAACTTTTTTAGCAACTTCTCGAACATTTTAACTTTTTTTGCTATTATAACACCAACTCTTCGTTTTCTCTACCTCTTCTTATACTAATGATGTTCTCACGATTTGTCGATTACCGAATTTGCACACCTGCGAGTGGCATAAAATAGTAATAGATGCCGAGATCGAATCTTGTTCAATCTGCATCTGCACTCTGTGTCTGTTAGTGAAAGGCTCCATTCCAACTGTCAAAAGTTATTCAATTCAAATTGCTAACATGCTAAGACTACTACTCCTACTAGGCGAAATGGCCAAACCCTAGGATGATCTATAATCAGCTATGGGTTAAATGGATTCGCAACGAATTTGGATTTGTCTTAATTGGATCAAATTCAAATTTTGACAAATGCAATCCGAATCCAATTCATTTACAGATTTAGGATAAACTGCACATGACCCAAATAAGGAGATAAAAGGAAAATTTGCCCAAAAAATAAACTGATCTTATAATTTGTCCAATTAGCTCTTCATTGACAACTCAGGCCAACAGGACATAGATGCTTGATAACAACGTTGTTTCTTAATCCCCATTTACAATGCAAATGCTTGGCCTCTCTCTCTCTCTCTCTCTATATATATATATATACATATATTTATAGATAATAAGAAGTAATTAACAGTAACCATTGCTCACTCAGAATATTTGCTAAGAGAGCCTTCCAATGGCACCGGCAATTGAAGAAGAACATGTTGATTCTCTCTCATCTAACGGTTAGAAACTCTGCATCAAAAACTTCATTTGGTCTGACTTAGAATGGCCCCAAATCAACTACGACCACGACATCCCTCTCATAAGTCTCCAGGTATGGGACCCACTTAATTTTTTTATAAAAATGTTTACGTATAATTATGCATTTTTTAAATTTTTTTTTAGAGTTTTAGAAATTGAATACAGTGGAATGATTAGAAGAATTAAAATTGGGGTCATTTTTTATAATTTCTTTTTTAAATCATCTTACCTCTCTATTTTTTTTTATATAAATTTTTAAAAATTCAAAAAAAAAATACACTTATTTAAATTATTTCAAATAATTCTAAAAATTCATATTAAAAAATAATAATAGGTCAAAAATTTAGACTACTATAAGAGGAAAGAAAAAGTGATGACTAATATATAGCAACCACTACTTTTATTCCGCATTCAAATTGCACACGACACCTGCTCCTTAATAAGAAGTGGCCGAGATTGTCGCATCTCATAAGAAAACTACGGTACAAATTAACAAATATTAGGAGAAATTTCATTTCATTTCAATATAATTTTTTTAAAAAAAATTATTAAAAAAATAATAAACTTTATACACATTAATAATTAAAATTATAAATATTTTCATAATTTTGTAATAATTTTTTGGTACTTCCACATATAAGTAATTTCCCCTCAATGTTATAGAGAAAACTATTTGTAGGTGGGAAAAAATAAAAAAAATTACAAACATATGAGGATGTAAGTGTGTTTGTGGTGAGTATAAATGAAAGATTACAGGATGTGTTGATAATTTTTTTCTTCCTTCCCTTCCCTTACCTATGTATAGTTTCCCTTTATTATAAACTTCATTTTTACTTCAAATGTGACAACTCATTTGACTTTATAGACGAAAGGAAAAATTACCACAATACACGCCCCCAAGGAAACATATGATATGTAATTAAATTCAGTTGCTCGGGTCATAACTAATACAATTAAAAGGATGATAAAACATTATGTTAAACAAATAATTAGATCAAACTAAATATTAATTATTCATTTTAATCACTATTTCCACACTAAAATTACACATTTAATCCCAACAACCTACGAGATTAAAAAAGAAATTTAACATAATAATAAAACAATCAGTTAATTTAACTATGTATTAGGGCGTGAACCCACCAGATGGGTGTGCTTAAAATATAAATTTTAATTTTGAATTTATAACATATTTTTTATGTTATTTAAGTGACAAAAGTATTCTTTAGTGAGTTAAGTGAATGATATTAGGTTCAAGTCTTGTATCTTTCTTTTAATTATTATTTTTTATTTTTTTGAAAAAATTGACACTTGACGCAAAAAGAAAAGGTCAATTGGCAAAAGAAGAAAAGGAAGTTCATGAACACTAAGGTGTTCAACTTTAATAATAGTATAGATAGATATAGATAGTATAGATAAAATCGTCATTTTCACATTAGAAAATGCTTATTTAAACCCCGAAGTAAAGTTTAACAGTATGAAAGTATTAAATTGTGTGAAATTATATTGATCAATGGAATTAAAATTAGGATTTAAAAGAGTCATCCCAAACAATTAGATTTAACTGTTACGCGAGCCTTCAAAATTTCAGTGTTTTTTTTTTTTTATCTTCTGGAATTTCGTATTCAGTGTAGTTCTTATTTGAAAAATCTCAGCAAGAAAAATTTGGAAATATAAATTTTATGAAAAACAGATGTTGAGAACTGAAGTTATAACATTTTAAAATTGAAATAAAAAAACATGCAATGACTAAAAGGGTAAAACAGTAATTAAAAAAAATATTGAAAGAACTTGCATTATTGCTCCCAAAGTCCAAAAGCGCGTTGTTCAAAAAAAAAAAAAAAAAAAAAAGAGTCTAAAAGCGCGTCTTCATTGATAAAGAACAACCAACAATCACAGAAAGGTGGCCTATACAAACAAAAATGTTAGAGGTCCTAAAAATTCTATTAAAAGTTTTATCAAATATTTCACATGGGTGTGGAACCTATATGGAATTCACATTGTGTGGGTCCCATACCCATGTGAGACATTTGATAAAATTTTTGATAGAATATTTGGAGTTGCTAGCATTACTCCTGTACAAAATAATGTGGTATATTTCGAAATAAAAGCAATTCCTATCTTTGAAATCTTCAAAGTCGTTGCCATGGGATTGACTAATAAATACTGCTCCTATAAAATTTAGCCAAATTGACGAAAAACACTACAAAACATACAAAATAAACCTCATGTTGTAACACACCTTGCTTGCAGTCACAGCACCATCTTCAATGGCTTCTTATCCTATCTCTAACCTCTTCCTCCTCCTCCTCTCTCTTTTGCCTTTTCTACCTATTTTTTCTGCTTCCAACGTAACTCTGGGCTCATCACTGTCCGCCAATGGTAACAACTCTTCATGGATTTCACCTTCTGTGGATTTTGCTTTCGGATTCTACCAACTCAACAACACAAACACCTTCTTGCTTGCAATATGGTATGCCAACATACCCGACAAAACCATCGTCTGGCACGCAAACACAACTAATCCAGTGCAAGCAGGTTCAAAGGTTGAGCTTACCGCCAGTGGCCTCACACTAAATGATCCCAATGGCCAAACAATATGGACGTCACAACCTAACGGCACTGTATCATATGGTACGATGCTCGACACGGGTAACTTTGTGCTTTCAGATACTAAATCTAATTTTGTATGGGAAAGTTTTAGTTATCCTACAGACACCATCTTGCCAACCCAAATTTTGCCACTAGGTGGCATGTTATATTCTAAGTTTTCTGAAACCAACTACTCAAAAGGAAGGTTTGAGCTCCATTTCACTAATGGAGGAAATCTTGAGCTAAATCTTGTTGCTTGGCCAAGCGAATTGATTTACACGCCGCCCTATTACAGTAGTGGAACGGCTAATCTCAATTCTTCTGAATCTGGGTTTCAACTGGTTTTCAATCAATCAGCAGATATTTACATTGTGAAAGGGAATGGAGGGGTTGTCCAACTCTCATCATGGCAGAACATCGTTCAAATCTCAAACAGCTACTATCGCGCAACGTTGGATTTTGATGGTGTTTTCAGGGAATATATTTATGCGAAGACTTCTGTCAGTGGCCAGAGCTGGTCAATTGTTCGACGCATCCCTGACAATATATGTATGGCACTGATAAACCAGCAAGTAGGCAGCGGTGCCTGTGGGTTCAATAGCTACTGCAGAGCAAACGATGGCACTCCTAGTTGTCAATGCCCACCCGGGTATTCGTTCATGGATCCGAACAACAATTTTGGAGGCTGCAAACCAAATTTCCCTCAAGGTTGCGGAGTAGATGACGGAACGAAAAAACCAGAAGACGTGTATGACTTGGTCGAGATTCAAGGCGTGAATTGGCCATTTGGAGATTATGAGAGTTTGGGACCTTATAATCAAACTCAGTGTGAACAGGCTTGTTTGAACGATTGTTTTTGTGATGTTGCCATATTTAGCGGTACAATATGTTGGAAAAAGAAACTACCGCTATTTAATGGGAGAATGGAATTTGGACTAGCTATTATCAAAGTAAGGAAAGGCAGTGTTCCGCCTTCGGGAAGTTCTAGTTTTCCAATTTCCAACTCAAAGAAAGACAAGCAAATTCTCTTGTGGAGCTCCGGGTTTGTCAACGTTCTATTACTAGTTGTAATTCCCCTAATGTTTTTCTCAATTCGATGGAAAAGATCAAGAAAGGCCGAACATGATTCAAGTGTTCCCGAAACAAATTTGCATCTTTTCACTTTCGAAGAGCTCAAGGAAGCGACAGAAGGGTTCAAGGATGAATTAGGGAGCGGTTCTTTCGGGATTGTTTACAAAGGTGTATTGAAATTTGGTTCAAAGAAACAAGTTGCGGTCAAGAAGTTGGACAAGTCAACACAAGAAGGAGAGAGGGAATTCAAAGCCGAAGTGAGTGCAATTGGGAAAACCCATCACAAGAATCTGGTCCAACTGTTCGGATATTGTCAAGAGGGGCCTCACAGGCTTCTAGTGTACGAGTTCATGAGCAATGGAAGTTTAGCAAATTTCCTCTTCGGCCTTCCAAGACCTGATTGGTATCAAAGGACTCAGATGGCTCTAGGGATTGCAAGAGGACTAGTTTACTTGCATGAAGACTGTAATGCCCCGATCATCCACTGCGATATAAAGCCTGAAAACATACTAATTGACCAAAATTTCACAGCACGAATTTCTGACTTTGGATTGGCAAAATCATTATTGCTCAACCAAACTCGAATTCATACTGGGATAAGGGGAACTCGAGGATACGTGGCTCCAGAATGGTTCAAGAACGTACCTGTGACGGTTAAGGTGGATGTCTACAGTTTCGGTGTCATGTTGCTAGAGATCATTTGTTGTAGAAAGAGTGTGGCAAAGGAGTTTGGGGAAGAAGAAAAAGCAATACTCACAGATTGGGCTTATGACTGCTATCTGAATGGGAGACTCGACATTTTGGTGGACAATGATCAGGCAGCCATCGAAGATAAGGTGACCCTGGGCCGGTGGATCTTGACAGCATTCTGCTGTATAGAAGAGGATCCTTCAAAAAGGCCTACAATGAAGATGGTAACACAAATGTTAGAGGGATATGTTGATGTCCCTATTCCCACTAGCACTTCTTTCAGCTATTCATCTTCATGAAACATGAAGATAGGCCGATCTAGATAAGTCTCTTCTTTTAATTTTCTCTTTGTTGTTTTAGTTGATAATATGTGAAAATATTGTTCCAAGAATAATTGTAAGGGATGATATGTTTTACTTTCAGTAAACCTAATATCAGAATAAGAACTGGCAGTGGCATCATTAAATAATTAATTCAACTCCAATTCATGATGAAAATCTTTTAGAAGAGCAACAATGTTATGTACTAAGAAAATTGTCCATAATTTGACATGTGTAGATCAGATTCATTTAGGATGTAATTCATACCACATCACGTTTAAATCTAAACTACATATTCAAATTATGAGTATTTTTTCTAGGTACATAATTCTATTAGAAATGGACACAAAATAAACATGAATATACACATCTAAAAATCTTATCCATTCATATTCATTTTGTATCTAGTTTAGTAACATTTCTATATTCTTAGACTTATTCGACAAACATTTTGCTTCACATGGATTGTTTAGTAGTATTCTATCGTCCCCTTTACCATTTCAAATCAAACACCCCTTGCAAGTTCTTCCACATATTCGTCAGTAATTCATTGTTGCATGAAAGCAGCTTTGGTCAAGCGTTTGGTGGTAGTAACTTAATTTAATGAGTTTTATTGCCTTAAGAAATTATATGATTGGACCATGGTTGTTAGAATTGTACGATTCACGATTCAATTCATACGATTTGATACGAGTTTCAATAAAAATTATTCAAATCATGCTATTTAATCGGAAATTCAGTGAATTGTACAATTCAATTTACGATTCACTACGATTCATTAAGATTCACATGATTCACTACGATTCAATTCTATTTCTACTTTTGTTTACATAATGCATGAAACAGCGTCATTTTCGCCAAACTATGAAGATATATAGAAGAGATTAATTAGTTATATTGATATTCATGATTTTATATGTATATATATATATAATTTAGTCATATTGATAATTTACTTTATTTTAAATATTGCGTATTGTTAGGTTTTTATTCTTGACAATCCCGTTTGACAAAACTTCTTTCAGTTGTACTTGTTTTCGCACTTTTATTTTAGTGAGGCTATGAGTTTGTTAAATGCGAATTCAACCCGAATTGTGCCTTCAAAGAAGTTTGTGATGTTAATACTTTCAAGATTGTCACTTCGCTGATTATGACGGGGATCGAATTGCCCAATCAGCTCGTGGGGGTCCAGGGGGCAGCCCCTTGGCGAGTCCGAGGCAGCGCCACGGCGGGGTCGAGGGGCAACGCCCCCGAAGCAAAATGCAAAATTGCATTCAAAGTTGCCTGTCCGCCCTTGCTCGCTCGAGCGAAGGAGTTCTCGCTCGAGCGAAGGCTTCGTCTGTGTAAAAAACCTGAAAGAGATGAATGTACGCTCGAGCGAAGGGTGCGTGGCTCGAGCGAAGCCACTTATGGAAAACACGCGTTTTTTGTTCCTCGCTCGAGCGAGAGAAGCTTCGCTCGAGCGAGCTTCGCAGTCCTAGATTTCTATAAGTATTTGTTTTAGTCCAAAACAGGGATTACTCCTTCAGATCTTCTTTTTGGATATTAAGGTTTATATCTGGGGATATTTTGCTAGTTTTCTTTGATATTTTGATTGAGTATTCAACTCATGGTTTAAAGAGTATACATCAAAGGATTATTTGTTTGTTCTACACAAAAGAGAGAGTTGTTCTTCGGTGGATTCCGAAGAATTCGAGCCTGAAGCTTTGGTGGATTCTGGAGTGGCTCATCGTCAAGACAATTTCGAGGTGAAGACGGGGTTGGAAGAGGCACATAGGGGTTGGTTCAATTCGGGCGTGGATTCGCTAGGTAATTGAGAGTATACTTGTGTAATTCCTTTATATCTTCTTAGTGGATTATTTTGTGGCTGTTGCCTGTAGTTTTTTATCACAATTGGAGGTGTCCAATTGTGATTTTTTCACGTTAAAATCGTTGTGTCGATTTGTCTTGATTGTTTGATTGGGATTGTTTTATTGCTTAAAATTAATACATAATCACAAATTCAATATCTAGCAGATTTCTAGATTTTTCACGTATTTTTATATGTATATAAATATATAAAATTATATATCATATTAATAAAATGAATCTTACGAGTTATAATTCGATACAATTCACAATTTATTATTTTAACAAAGTGATTCATGATTTGATAAGAATGGATATGACCTCTAATGCTATTATTGTTTTTGTGAAGATCAAATTTGCAATCAATCTTGGCCAACCTGTTTTAAGTCATTGATGACCTAACCCAATATGTTTTGGACAGTAACAAAGAAATATCAAATTTATGGAGAATCTTTCCTATGCAAGTCCTGAATACAAGAAAGACTTGCATCAAAAGGAAAATGCTAGAGATTGTTAAAAATTAACTTTTTCCAATAAAGATCGGTGAGACATAAAATAACAAATAAAAAAAATAATATGAATCAAACAAATCGCACACACAATGACACAGGATTTATGTCATTCACCACAAAATAGGATTATGTCCATAGCTGCTGCAATTTTTTACTATGATTAGAAAATAATACAACTCTGTTAGAGGAAAGAGGTGCCCCTCATCTATTTATAAGTATAGAATTAGGACCATACGAAAGTAACAACAAAATTACCAAAGTACCCTTGGTGGGAGGCCCCTAAACCTCTCATTAGACCCAGTTCTAGGTGAACAATTATTAAGATTTACCCGACTCAACAGACACCTCAAAAGATTTACCTAATGTCTCACATGAGTGTGGGGTCCATACCCATGTGAGATATTAGTTTTGATCAATCTTTTGAAGTCTTTTAACACTAGCTCATGCATCAATATAGGACCGATTCAGAATTTCCATGAATTTTATATTCTTTCCCACTATTTCAGTTGTATGTTTCCCCCATATGTTTTTGGCTGACCAATTCTAAGGGACTTTCGCTCATATTTCTCCAATCCGTATGCAACTTTTTCTTTTCTTTTCTTTTTTTGGTCATTTTTTTCCCCCTATAATAACAGGGAGACTTGAACCTGTGGCCTTTTATTGAGATGTTTTGTCACTAAACTAATCCAGGGGTTCATCATTATGCAACTTTAGCCACCCAATTCTTTACTTTTCCTTTTTCTTTTTTCCTTAAGCTAATTAAATATTAAAATTGCTAATTTCATGGTGCACTCATGAATTGATGGATTCATGGCATTGAGATTTTTAATTTCCATTAAAAACCTCTTGATTTTTTTGCAATCCACACAATTCTATATAATGGATCACATAATTCTTGTATTATTCAATAACTCCCCTACAAATCTTCCACAATATAATAAATAATCTAATATGCATACATACAATTAAACACACACATTTCTCATTCAATGTAAAATTACAAAAAAATCAATCTGTCCAATGAATCCGTCTCAATTTAATGGCAGTTTGCCAGTTAATTGGGTCTCTAATCCCCCTTTGGCTTTGCGTCATACCTTAGAGTTCAACAACTCCTAATTGAAATTGTTCGCTCTGTTTTCGGACAATTTGTGAGAAAAATGATGCTAAACCGCGTTGAGGAGGCCGTTAAGTATCTAGACGTCACATTCATGGTTGGATGGTAAATTACACTTTGGCCTTTATATTTGATCGTTTTTCTATTTTGACTCTTAAATTTTATTTTTTTTCTTACTTTGGCCTTATATATTTTAATTTTTTTTTATTTACTTTTAAAATTAACTTATGTACAAAATTAGATGGAAATTAGCACATTGATAGTCACGTAATATAAAAACATTTTACTATACAACTCACATTTCTTACACAAACTTAAATTTTAATATAATAATATATGTTTTATGTTATTTAACAGTTAACGTGACATTTTCTGTCTAATTTTCAAGGAAAGTCAACTTGAGAGTAAATTAGGAAAAATTTAAAACATGAAAGGCTAAAGTGTGAAAAAAAATTCGGATGTTAAAGTGATAAAATAGCCAAATATAAAAAGAACAAAGTGTAATTTCCGTTGGTTTGAAGTTGGATGATCTAACATGAGAAAATTGCCAAACATAAAGAGAACAAAGTGTAATTTTTGCTCTTTCGAAGTTGGATGGTCCACTTTGCCAACAAGGCTAACGCAGTTGAGGAAGCCGTTATTAAAAGCTCACAGGGTATATCATATTTGATACTTACCAAATTATCATACTTGGCATATTAATGCCTAATTACATTGTCTCAGATGATAAGTCTTGCTATTATTGACAAAGACATTAGCACTAGTATGTTGTGGAATTGAAATAAAATATTAACAATAAAACACAAAATACAAACTAATTTAAAATTGTGAATCTCATATTGAAAAAATACATTACTTCCGCTTAAAGTTGTGAATCTCATTATTTTAAATTAATTTAAAATTTAAAATTTGTTCACACAAAATCAGACTTGTAATTGTGAGACTTACCAAACAATGGAATTAATGTGAATTTATACACCATATCGTTATCATATAATGATACTTACAAAATATAAATACCGACAACATTATTGGTGATCACTTACCCTATATTTGTTTGTGAGCTAAAGATATGAGATTAAGTTCATAATTAAAGGGTATCCATGTTTCATAGATTAACTAGTTTTTTTTTTTTTTTTTTCATGGATTAACTAGGTACTTGCAAAGCTAATCTATTTGTTTGGCTAAAACATTTGTATCTTAATATGAGATCAATGATTCAAATTTTTCTACTTGCGTGTAGGTTATCTTACTCCTATTTACTGAGATTTCTCTCCACAAGTTCACATATGGAAACAAAGTTTATGTCTCAAAACCAAATGAAGAAATTATGATTATTCAAGTAGTAACTTCATTTACATTGGTACATTGCCTAATAGTATCTTGTTGATCAGAATAAATCAAACAGCATAATGAATTATTGCAAGCATGCAAGGAATATCAGACCACAACTTCACAACATAGAATTTCACTATCTGGATTTAAAAACTATGAAATTGAAGTACTGTCCTAACTTAATCCAAGCTTCTGTTTCTCCAGCAGAAGCTTTCATACCCGATGTACCCATTTTTCAAGTCGAAGTTGCTTCAAAGGAGGTCCAAGATTTGGCTTACTCTTCTGGGGACAATTCCATTTTCCAGTGATCCCCAAAGAAACATCAGTCGTTTTGGAAATTGGTTGTTTCTGATAATGGCTTTCTTCTTCGAATAGCTTCCTTGTCAACAACTGATGAATCCGTCGCTTTACCTCTCAACCGATCAAATTGAACCTCCATTGACCTTTTCAAAGAACTGTCATCATTTGGCCTTGCTCTTCTGTTATTCCTTGTTGAAATGAAACCATTTTCTGCAAACATATTTCCTTCATTTTCTTTGTCGTTGCTTCCACAAGTTGGTTTTCTTATTGGAATTCCATTAACTTTAATCAAATCCAAAACCCGTGCTAAAACCCCATGTTTTTCTGTCTGAGCAGGGTTCTTATCTACAGAATCCCTCGAATGAGTCAACATTTTCTGAGATGAACTGTTGTTCGTGCCTGAACTTCTATTGGTATTCAATGACATGATATTTGCTTCTCTGTTCTCTCCTTGACCATCTAAGCTTGATTTTTCAACATTTTGGGTTGAATCAACATTATGTTTTCTTGTTGGTTTTCCTTCCAATACTTGTCCAGAAATCATTTTGACAAGCAAGTCATTGATAGATGACCTTTTGTTCCCTTCGACAGCATTGATGTCCTGAAAGTTACAAAGAATAAACATATGTTAACTACAAACACAAACATTTTGTTCCCTTCAACATCTTTGTTAAAAGGAACACTTTTCCAAAATTGTGAGCATTTCTGATTGTGGAAGAATTAGCTTCTGCCCATGATCAATTATCTAACAAATAAGTTACCTTCAACAATTCTCAATTACTTGTTTATAGCCATAACAATTCAAGTCCAGAATGTTTGTTGAGAGAGAGAGAGAGCAATACTCTTTTCCTTTCCTTCCTACTCAACCAAACAGAAGTGACAAGCGAGGAATCCATCTTCCCTTCCCTGAGGATCTACTTTCCTTCTCTCCTCCGTTCGCTTCACTCTTAATTTTTCTCCTTAGGCCATCTCCAATCCTAATCAAATCAGATATTGTTGGTGATAATTACAAATAACACACCAGAAAATACAAATAATAAAATTACAATAACTTATTATCAGGGCTGAGGCGCGGGAAACTCGCTCTCTTTAAGGAGATTCAAGCCCTCTGCGGTTAGGCAAAGCCTCACACCGGTGAGGCAGAAAAAACCTTGACCTGTCCCCCCCAGGATACAACAGCCCGACTAAATCGTATGGTTCACCAATACTGCACAATTGGTTGAACCCAAAACTTTATCACACACACCCTTTTTATTTGCCTGATAATCTCACTCAAGACATAACAACACAACCAAAACTTCTTCACCCTTGCACCAAGATAGGACATTAGCTCAAATATATAGGAGATAAGGCTTGGAGGTGCCTTGGTGGATATGAAACGGATGAGGACTTAGATGGATAAGCATGGTGGACTTGAAAAGGATAAGTCTTGGTGGACCAAGACCAAGACTTTGGAAACTTACCTTGGAAGTCTTGGAGAGGATAAGAATTGGTGGACTTGATGAAGACTCGAAGAGACTTGGAGAGAAAGAAAAGAAAAACCAACCTATAACACATTATAATATTAAAATACCTACTAACAGATATCAAATTCAAATTTGATGAAAAAAAAGGAGAAAACCCAACTCCAATCGTGTCATCAAATAGATATCAAATGAAGGGAGAGTAACTTTTTTCATCCAATCAAGGGAGCTTTATCCTTTCCTCAAATTTGTAAGTGGCTGTTGGGCCGGACATCCTTCCGTACAACTGAATTTTGGGATGAATTAGGTATTTTTTACTCTTCATCGGACAACCGGCAAGACGACTGGCCGGATGACCAGCCGAATTAATGAAAACCATTGGAGTACATTTCATCAAATTTGATGAAAAATTTGACGAAGCGTTGGAGATGTTCTTACTAGACAAGTGCAACTGAGTTAAGCCACAAAAACAAACCATAGCCTAAAACTCAGAAGCAATGGACAAAGTGGTAAGGTTGCAGTTACCTGTTCAAGCTCCAAAATTTAAGCTTTCATGAAACAATTAAGAGTTGTGATTTTGCCATTAGTTGTTTCAGAATTTTTCTAGCTATAAACAACAATGAGAACTACTATCCCAATGAAAATAGCGAGAACAAAAAAAACTACAAAAAAGATGAACTAGAGTACCTTGCTATTATACCGGTGGTGGTCATACTCGTTATCCCTATCAGAGCTGTTACATTTAATAATGCCATTTGAAGATATCTTCTCATCAGCAGCCAATAGATCCCTTCTAGTAATTCTTCTAACCATCAAATTCTCTCCTTTTTCTTTGCTGCAGTTTTCAGCATTACACCCCACCCTCTCACATCCACTTTCTGTAAAAATAGAACCTTTGAAATCATCACTTGTATCCAATACTGGAGATTCATACGCATAGCTTGAAAACCATCTTGTAATGTCTGGAGGCTCTGAAAGAGTAAAAATTACAATCACAATTTAAAATTTGTTAAGACTGATTAATCCCCTATTATTTTGTCATGTAAAATAAAAGAAGAAAAGATAAATTGGGATCTTAAACAGCCATTCCAAGCTCAACTTAAGATAAGATTCCAACTTTCTTTTTTTCTTCTTTTCCTGCAATTTCTTAGGGACCAAATGAGGCTTATATGGAACTAGACAGAATTTCTGGAAGAGTTGATACAAACCTGAAGAAAGTGAGAGGGAGTCTGAAGAACCCAGAACCTATAACAACGAAGAAATTAAGTGTAAGGTTTTGAAACTTTAAAGCTCACTTTTGTACAAATAGCATGGGAAGAAAATAAAATTGTGTAGTTAGTAACTGAAGTTTCGAATCTCACAACAGGCACATTAATATAAGGTACTGAGTTTTCATTTCTTAAGCTTTCATATTAAGCAAATAGAAAATAAATGCTACAGTAGTCAGAAGATTGATTATCGTAGAAAGAAAGAGCTGATGACTGAGAATGAAACTATTAATGAGAGAAGATCACAGGATTGGGGGGTGTATAAGTTGTAGTGTTCTGCATCTGGTTGGTAAAACTAAATAATGACTAAGAGGGTTAGAGATATCATACATTTTCCAATTACCCAAGTAATAAATAAATACAGCCAAGTTGTTTCAATAAGTGCAAAAACTTAACAAGAAAAAGAGGGAGTTTGGTAAGCTTCTATTATCTGTTCAGCATTTGACCGATGATCTAAATCTTTTAAATACCTAATTGCATTCAAATTGAAGGCAATGTACATTTCTCACAAACACTGGTAATCCCCTAGCCTCAACAAGATCAATGATATTCTTGTAATTTCATGTGAGCTTTGGACATATTTCATGATGGATATAATTTAAAAGAAAACAAATTAGGAAGGAAAAAAAAGTATACGATTTGGTGTGAGCTTGTGAGGTAATAAGATCACAATTCTAAGTTAATTAAAAAATATATATATAAAAAAAAAAAGGTGCCAAAGAAGCAAAATATACAATCTTTGGCTTCAAGACAACATCCACAGCCAAAGGTGCATGTAAATTCAATATAGAGGTGAAGCAGATTAAAGATGGCTACTTTTGAAGTCTCAAACCATGAAACTCTCAGCCTTTCACACAATAATGAGTTTAAAGAAACTTAAATTAGCCCAAATATATTGGGTTGTGCAAACAAATGAGAAACCAAGAGTAGAATAATAGAAGGTGAATAACCTAAACAACAATTAATTCAAATCCTTATAACTACAAATGTGGCCAACATTTTTAGCACATCCATAATCTTATGGCAATTGAATCACATATAATCTAATCAAATGCCAGCCAAATTCCTTAAATTAGACTGATCATCACAAAAACTAATTGAAACATACTGAAAATTTTCAACTCAAAAAAACAAATTCATAAATGGGAGAGGGGGGGTAGCTGATCAAGAAGAGTACCTGACTCGCGTTCTTGTTTCCCTGATTGTGACATTCAGCAGTGTTGTTAGATCTCACAAACCCAATTGGATCTATTTTCTCACCAAGAACTAATTCATCCTTGTTTCTAATTTTCCTAAATACCCCCAAATTCTCTTTCATATCTTTGCTCTTCTCTTCACAGTAAAACCCCTCTTCCACAAATTCACTTCTTCTAAGAGGATAGCCTTCGAAATCGTCGCCTGTATTGAATTCCGGAGACTCATACACATAGCTTGAGAACCAGTTTCTGATGTCAGGAGGCTCTAATAAACCAAAAAACAAAGGAATCAAACTCGAAATTTTCTAAATAAAATGATTTCCTAGCTGGAAAAAAGGTGAAGAAATTTATCAATATAATCCCAAGATTTCACCTTTCTTTTCTTTAGGTTTTCTGATCAAACAAACAGGGCTTATGATTCACTATAAACCTGAGGTTGTGTTTGGATCACAGATTTGAGTAAAGATTTGAGAAGAGAAAAAATGGGTGAAATACAGTTACATTTCATGTACCTTTTTCCTTTCTTTTTCCAAATCTCAACCCAAATTTATGATCCAAACACAACCTAAGTCATCTTTTGAAAGAAGAAATACGTACCAGAAGGAAATGAAAGCGAGCTCGCAGTACCCAGAACCTGCAAACGATAGCTTTTTTGTTATAAGTTTCAATGCTCTGTTTGGTTGATGAGAAAAAGGAAAGGCAAACTTGGAACATCCAAAGGATTTTCATTTCTAGGCAACCAAACAGAAGGCAAAATTACAATTACCTGAGAATTTGAAAATTGGGTATCTGGGTTTGAATGTTTAGCCATCTTTCTCTCTCTGTAAACGAATTTTGTCTCGCAGCATTTGTTCTCTCTCTCTCTCTCTCTCTCCAGGTTTTCATAGAAAGACGAGAGGTTTTTGTGTAATTTTTCAAATCTCGCGGGTATCGTTGGCGCCAAAAGCACCTTGAAAACTTCAATAGTGGGAGGAAAGACAGTGTAAATTACATTTTAGTATCCTATATTTCCAGTTTTTTTTGGGTGTTCGAGGGAGATTGGAACTAACAGTGAAGTGAAATCTATTAATATTATGTTTATTTTGAGAGATAGAGAGGGAATTAATAGTGAGTTTTGAATTATAAATCCTTTTGGAGAATGGATTTGGATGGGCTTCCAAGACTTGGAATTAGAAAAATAATCCGCCATACTAGGAATTTTTTATTTTTTATTTTATTTTGTACATATATTTATTTTATATAAAAATAATTTAACAATTTCTACACTAATAACTATTATCAAAACAAAACACAATTTTACTTAATCCCTTCACTATCAATCCCCTCACTATTAATCCCCTCATTATGAATCTCTTCCATTCTACCTCTGAAAGCAAACGGGACCTTAGATAAATAGTGCTATTTTGGATAAAATTGGAAAGAATTACATGCCAGTAAGAGAAAAAAAATTATAAATATATGGAGGTGCAAGTGTGTTTATGCTAGAATGCAAATGAAAAGTTGTGGGATTATAAGTGTGTTGGTAATTTTTTTCATCTTTTCCCACCTGCATGTAATTTTCCCATGAAATTGAGGGGAAATCATTGATAAGTGGAGGTCAGAAATTTTATTTACAAGAAAAAATGATAAACATTATAAATATTAATAATTAAAATTATAAATTTTTTCACTTATTTGTAAATAAATTTTTTCTATTTCACTGATCATTAATTTCTCCTAAAATTTACCCTCTTGTAATTATTGGTAATTATACTTAGACCTCTTGCATATCATAATATTACACTTAGACTGTAGTTGGTTCATATATTTAGATAGGATTGCGTAAAATACTGCATAATCCGCTAAAACCATACCGATCCGCATCAATCTACACTGTTCTAACCGTTAATCGCGATTTAAATTTTAAAATTTATAATCCGCCAACCAAACCGCTCTGCTCCGCTACTTAAATCATGATTCAAAAATTAAACCAAATGAAATCATATACATTTTGAATTGGGTTTCCATGTTAACCACTAAATAGGATCTCAATTGCCATCCCTAGACCTAGGGATGGCAATTTGAACCCGGCCTGATGAGGACCTGACCCCTAACCCCGATTTGAGCCGTTTTCTCTCGAAAAATATCCCCAACGGGACGAGGATGGTATTCAAAAATCAATCCCTGATCAGTTTCTGGTTGGGAACGGGGATAAGTGTCCCAGTCCCGTACCCGGCCCGTCCCCGTTTATCCCCAAAATGAAGTTACTATTTTATCCCTATATATATATATATAAACCAATTACCAAACCCTCATTAGATAAGTAACCATCAGATGAGGCTCATCTCACTTCACTTCTCTCTTCCTCTATATCTCTACTTTCTCTCTCAGTCTCGCACTTCTCCTCCTCCTCAGCGCCACCGCCGCTCCTGTCCACGACGCCGATCGTCCTCCTCTGTCGTCGTCGCAGTTGTCCATCGCCTTCATCGTCCTCCTCTGTCATCCATCATTTCTGTCCTCCTCAAATTTGTTTGTGTATGTATGTATACATGTATATGTGTGTGTTCTGATCCTTTTTTTTTTTTTTTTTAGTAGTGGACAGATCTGTTTGTGTATGTATGTATAAGAGGAGCTAATTTGAGCCTACTAAATTAATTAGGCCCAATAGTCCAAGGTTGGTGGGCCCGAATTTATCGCAAGTCCAAGATTGGTGGGCCCGGATTTTATCACCATCAAACGGGCCGAATCGCTCTAAGCCTTGAAAGGGTTTGGATTCACGAACTTAGAGAGTTACTCAGGCTTGGACTCGAAAGGGTTCGGATCCATGAACCTAGAGATCCGAAGCACTTGGCTTCAAACAGATTCAGATGCAATCTAGAAGCCGCTCCATTAATGAGTCCCAGAACACTTGCGGACTCGGAGCTTTCCAGGATCTACGTACCAGAACCATGGGCGTAATGGAGTCCAAACAAAGGACCCGATCCCGAAGACGGTGAGTGGAGATAATTCACTCTTCGGTTAAACTAGCCTATACCCAGATCGAGGTGGCACGATCTAGGGGGTCCCTGAGACTCGACAATATTTGCGGCAAGGCGCTCTCTTGAACTACCCCTGACCCTTATGCGGCAGGACGTCCTCTGGGACTACCCCTGACCCTTTGAGATTATTAGGGATCATTGGTTAGGCGTGGTTAAGAATAAGGGTTCGCTGAGAGATTGATCTCCTCTTCGAGGTTTTTCTCATCCTCGGAGAGGTCACCTCCTCGGACAAGGTGGTTAGAGAGAATATTCCCCATGTGCCTTGCATATGGGGTCCATCCTACATCATGAGGTGCCTATAAATAGCCCCCATCCATAGCATTACAAGGGATGGATTTTTTGGAGAGATAACTCTTGGGAAAGAACTAATTTCCCTTCTCCATTATCTACCTTGAGAGTGAAAGTAGGAAATCCATGGGAGAGCCTTGCCATTATTCTCTCTCTAGCTACTTTGCCTTCTTCTTCACCCAATCTCTTATCTCCATCATTTCCTTTCTTTTGTGTTCTTAGTTGAGACTATTGAAGAATCTAAGCCTTTCATCATCTTCTAGAGAATTCGAATTTTTCTTCAAGGATCTTCGAAGATCTTCGAATTTTCCAACAACTTTCCTGAACCCTCTCATACAGTATGTATACATATATGTGTGTATGTTGTGTCCATTTTTTTTTTTTTTTGTGGTAGTGGACAGATCTGTTTGTGTATGTATGTATACATGTATGTGTGTGTTCTGTCCAATTTTTATTTTATTTTTTTGGTAGTGGATCTGTTGATTTTGTTGGTTGGTATTGAAAATGAAACAATTAGGGAATAAAGAAAATAGAACAACTACTAAATTTGAAGAGCCCACTGTTCAAATTACAAGAGCACGGGCTAAGGCATTAGCTACGTCAAGAGGATTACCTCCATCAAAGACTTCAATGAAACAAGAACAAAAGCTAATCCTCCAACAAAGTTCAAAAAGATCAGTATCAGATGAGAACAATCCTTCCGTTAGCATCACTGATTGTCTCCAGCATAAGAAAATGGCAGTTCTAAAGGATGTCACTAACATTTTATGTGATAATCCATATATCAACTGCATTAATGTAGTCAAACTTTAGGTAAGGACAATATGTTAGATGGGTTCTTAATCTGAAGTCCATTTTTCTTTTCTTTTTTTGTAAAGCCAAAATTTATTTCCCATAAATTGTGTATTAGTTTTGTCTATAAATATTTCTGAGATGTTATCATTTTTTGTCCATGGGTGTTGTTGAAACAAATTTAGACCGGGGAATTTTCGAGGTCAAGGAAACCCGATCCTGTAGACAGTCCATTTTTGACCATCCTCAAGACTTGGACGTCACCGCTTGAACACTCGGTGATCATCCATGTCTGTGTTCGTCCTGAGTTCCCGGAGGTCTTGGCTACGCGCCTTGTCTCAGGATCTCTCGACTCGACTGTTCCATGTCTGGTTTTGCACAAAACACTTGTGCTTTGCCTTGGAGGGGCAGGGAATGGCTTGTGGGCCATCCCCACACTCCACCGGCCATGGCTTGAGGCCACCGGCTGTGTTTTGTTGCCACCGGCCAAATGTTTGGCCGGCCGGCACTATAGATGGCCGGCCGGCTATCTTTTTTTGGTCAATTGCATTTTTGGCCGGCCGACTACTGTGCATCTGCTTTTGCAAATATTTTTGTGCAGCTGGCTTGCACTTTCCCCCCCTCCATACACGTGTATAGAGGGATTGCCCTCTTATTAGCTTCCTTGGGAAGCTTTACAAGACTAATTGTCTATAAAAGAGGGGCTCTTCTCTCTTGCAAAGGGGTTAGACATTTTAGACAACATTTTTCAGAGCTTGAGCTTTAGGGTTAGGGTTTACATATATCCTCTATCTCTATATCTCTCTTTTTTGTGTTTAGTGTGTGTTTAGTCCCATTTTTGTGCACAAACACCCACCATCACACCTTTTCTTGGGAGCTGAGGCCCTTGAGGGTTGTTTTGAAGTTTTGGAGCTAGGTTTGAGCTTGGAAAGGCAGCTGGACCATCACTTGTGGAGGAGGTCTTCAAGGGTAACAAACTTGCTCTTTTTCCCACATTTTTGCATACTCTTTTTGTCTATCTTGCAACTATTTTTGAGCTTAACATATAACATAGAAAAGTCTTGTTTTTATCTTCTCTAAATAGTTTGTTAAGGGTGTTTTAAGCTTTGGGGTTGTTTGACCTCTCTTAAGGCTTGTTTGGCACTTGTTTTGTGCCATTTTGGTTGAGTTCCGAGACCATTGTGTTTGGGCCTCCTCACCACTAAAATCTTGAGAGATTTCAGTGATGAGGATGGTGCCTTGAGGTCCTAGCAAGGAGAGGGCCACCCCCTCTCCTTGTTGTCCTTGAAAAGAGCCATTTTTTTTGCCTCTTTAGTGAGCACCATGTTTAGGTTCATGTTGGTCATGCCTTGACTGATCTTTATGCTTGTTATGTCATAATATAGCATTGTGCTTAATTGGTTTAGACACACCATGCATGCGTAGCATACTTGTCTTGTAATGCCATGAATTGCCTTAACATGTGCCTAGCATTTAGACTATTATGCTTACTTGTTTTGGCTTAGCTTTGTGAACCTTTTATGCTTGTTTTAGCATGCTTAAGGTCTGTTTTTGGTTGCTTAGGCCATCTAGGGCTTGCTTTGTATAGCTACCATGCAACCTCTCTTGTATGCCTTGAGTATTGACCCCTCTAGCACGCTTTACTTGCTTCATTTCAGTGGTTTGGAACCAATTATCATGTCATTTCAGTCCTCATGGTATGCTTGTATACTTGCATTTGATGCCCCTTTAATACTTTATAAGGTTGCCATCTTATGCTCCATGTGTTGGCCCTTTTTGTATGCTCCCATGTTTGGGCCATTTAGATGCCATCTAGGTGTGCCTTTACCCTTGCTTTGGTCTGCCTTGGGATGGTTTTGAGTCCCTATGGCCCTTTGAGGCTTGGTTGGCATGGCCATGGTTTAAGCCCCTTGGCTTGCCTTGAGTTTTGGACATTGTTGCATGCCATGCTTGTCTTGTTTACTTGGTTTGGCACCTTTTCTAACATGATTTCAGAGCTTTCTATGCATGCCATTTGTCCATGTTTATCCTCTTTTAAGTGTGCTTAGAAGTTGCCTTTTGATGCCTAGGAATTGGATCATGTATGCATACATGCTTGTATGTGCATTTGGCCCCATTTCCATAGCTTTTGGCCACTGTTTTGTGCCTAGTTGAGGGCTGCCCAAATTAGTTTAAGTCCACTCTTTACATGTTGTTACATGTCTTACACTTTGCATGCTTTGATTGCATCATGTCTTGCATGTCCACTAGCTTGCATACTTGTTGATTGTTTGCATTGCCATGTTGCATACTTAGTTCATATGCTTAGGTTGCATTTGGCATGCATGCTTCGCCTCTTGAATTGATTATGATAGAGGTTGGGGCCTTTGATGTGTTTTGTGTGTGCATTTCATTTGATATTGAAGTTGCACACTTGGCTTTTGGGCCATCACGCATTGAAATGCGCGATTGGTGGTCCGAGAATCGAGCACCATACCCCTTTGAGTCACAAACATGATAAGGGATGTGGTAGTGCACACATTTGCTTGAAATGCATTGCCATGCCATGTTTTGCCCTCTGCTGCTATCAAAACAGGTTTTGCAGGAAGCTTTGGCCGGCCGCCCATCTGTACTGCCGACCGGCCATCCATTGTTGGCCGATGACTTTGCAGATGGTCGATGACCATCCGGACATGGCCGGTGGTGTTCCACAGTTTCCATAGAGTGCTCCCTGGGACTTATGCAATTTTCAGAGGAGCAAGCAGGGAAAACAGAGGCAAACTTGTGCATGGCGTTGGATTTCCGAGCAAACCCGAGCACGCACGCATTGGATCCTCTTCCCGAGGCCTTTACTGCTTTCTTAGCTTAGTTAATTTGTTTAATTAATCAGGTGGTCTGTAATAATTAATTAGCTTGTAGGTTAATTAATTTGTATTATTCTTTTGGTCCCTCCGAGCGAGGGCGAGTTTGTAATAAGTGTGGGTGCGTGTGTGCATGTCTTCCGACCCCCACTTCTTTCTCCCTTTTACTTATCTGCTTTTGATGGTTAGTATTAGGTCATATTTAATTTAGCATACCTTATGCTATGCATGCGTGCATCCATACATTTGTCTTGCATGCACCGGGCTCGACGCATCATACTAACTGCATTGTATTTCAATTCCAAGTTGAATACGTGTTAGTTGTAGCATCATCATATGCCATGTTTAGATGAGCCGAGCCTATTTTAGCTGCATTTTGCCTGTGTTGCGTTAGCCATCTTAACATGAGCTAGGATCATGCATATGATTACTAACTAGTTTCTGTTTTGCCTTGGAGTACTAGGTAAGCTTTTATGCTTTAGCATCCTTGCATGCGTGTGAGTGTTTGCCATGACAACATGTTTGCCATGAGGCTAATTGCTTATGTGATATAACTGCCTGAATGCCTGTGGGTGAAGGTTGGATTGTTTGAATTGGAATAATTCATTGAGATCCGTATTTTAGCCTACTTGCGAGTAGCAAATCTTAAACCATTTTCAAACAAATGGATATGCAATGCTTTGTTCCAAATTAGGCGATCTAGTCCATACTTGTTTGTTGTTCGCATAACATAGTAAATCTAGGCTAATAACCGGAATAAGAATGCATAGTGTTTTCAAAACAAGATATCATGGTTAGTAGAGGCCGATCTTTGATCGGGCGAGAGGGGGTGCTCATAGCTGACCTTCCCCAATCGTACCCAAGTTCCCGAGCCAAGGCAACTTTGGTGATGACGGACACGTGGCCTTAGGCAACGAGTCAGGGTTTCCTAAATTTCCCAAAATAAAATATTTAGGTGGCGACTCTATATCTGGCAAAGCAGTCCATGTTTGGCACTTCTTTACAAAAAATCTGTTTCTCAAAATTATTTGCCGGATTTGGACTCTTTGGTTCAGATTAAGAACCGTGACAATTTGAGTCCTGAACTGTAGTAGACCCACAGACGAACAGAACAGGACTTATCCTCCCTAGACGTTCGGGGACGTCTACAGTTTCTGGCGACTCCGCTGGGAATTTAGAGAACTTGACTCGAACTCATGATTTCTTGTTTTGACTACACTCATGTGTTTCTTTGCATTGCATGTGCATTGGTGTGCCTAGGACACCGTGTTGGCCATCTGCTATTCCTGAACGGTTTGCCGGAGGCTTGACTTTGTCAAAGCATGCCATAAGGCTGACCGGTTGCGGGCTCTGCCAGTATGGGAACATAAACCCCGGTTTTACCGGGGCACCCTTTTCGACCATTCGACCTAGTACATATTCGGAATCCATAGTGACCATTCCAAACTAGGACAGGTTGCTTACCCGATATAGGTTGTTTGAAACCGTTGCGTGCGTAGTGAAACCCTAGCTCCTGACAAAATAGGACAGGGAAACCCTACCCCAACATAGGGGTGTTTTGGCTCTCTTTTACATGCTATGTGCTTTTAGAGTGTATCTCTACAGGAAATGCACGTATCAGTTTACAAGTCTGGGTATCAGGCCTACGGGCATCAGTATTTGGGGAATCAGTTTTACCTGAGGGTATCAGTTTTGGGACAGTTATTTGAGGAACAGTGATCAGTATTGAGTACAGTCGTTCCGCTATGCTCATATCTGTTCCAGTGAAATTAAGCTGAGATGCTGTCTGTTTTCTCTTTTGTTAGGTAGTCCTGGGACTATAGCTTTAGAAGGCTCCACTATCCCCCAGGTACATTGGACTTGTGTTGATAGACTTTGTCAGGTCAGAGACTCAGTTCAAGGGGAATCAGGGCCAAAGAAGGCTAGTCAGACACAGACCACCAGTACAACAGCTACTAGATCAGTGATCTTTGAGCAGTCGGGTTGAGATTTCTAAGCCTACTGCAGACACAGATATACCAGTTGCTTAGTTAGATCAGGACAATATGTCGGGTCTGGAAGAGATGGTGCGCCAACTCCAGGACAGTATGAAAGTCATGCAACAAGACGTTGTCCGTCAAGCGGAATTCGCCAAGCAACAGGCCGTGGTCATAGCCCAACAGGCAGAGACAATTGCCAGGTTAGAGCAGCAAACTGGAGTATCTACTTCACACCAGGCTCCTCCCCCACCAAGAGTTCCCATACTCGAGGAGGCAACCCACGTCCAGGATGATATAGACATTCCAGTCGGGCCACCTCCGCCCCCGATCCTACCCCAGCTATCTAAAGCGCCGATCAACCTACCGGATTCACCCTTTGAGTTTGAGTTAGACCCTACGGCGTTAAAAGTGAGCAAGCTTGAAAAGCTGTTCAAGAAATCTCAATGTGTGAAGTCCATTCCGGACATTGAGGACGGGTATACCGACGCAGCTGTGACGTTGCCAAACAGATTCAAGATGCCACACATCGACCGATTTGATGGATCTGGGGATCCCATGGTGCATCTCCGGTTGTTTTTGGATATACTAAGGCCGATGGGCCTCATCAGATTACAGAAGCTTTCTTTATTCGGCCGGACCCTGTCGGGTGTAGCGGCCATCTGGTATGCAAAATTAGAGAACTCTGTGAAACAGAATTGGGAAGAGATGGCTGAGGCCTTCAGTGATCAATACTCCTACAACACACAGATTGAGGTCACGACTCGTGATCTTGAAGTCACCCGCCAGGAGCCAAATGAGGGTTTCTCAGAGTTCGTGACGAGATGGAGGGCAAAGGCCTCAATGATGACTACAAGGCCTTCCGACAAAGACCAGATAAGGATGGTTGTGCGCAACCTCTAACCCAGGCTGATGCAAAAAATGATCGTGCTCCCCTTCCCTACCTTTTCAGATTTGTATGAGATGGGAGTACAGATCGAGGATGCGATGAAACAGGGCCTGATTGACCAAGACCGAGAGCAGCCCAAGAGGGCATTCAACCGCAATTCGAATGCAACCACCAGTGGTGATGCAGCTGCAAGATCTTCTGAAGTTGGAATGGTCACCACCACTCCTAAAACAGCCACCCCCTTTGTTGGTGCATCCAATCCAAACCCCCGAACTTCGGACTATCTACCCCGAGGCAAGAGGGTTTTCACCCCACTCTTTATGCCTTTGTCTAAAGCTCTAGGGGTCCTACTCAGGAAAGGACATCTGAAACCGTTAGAACAACGGCCTCTACCTGATCCTCTCCCTCCAAAGCATGACCCGACTCAGTACTGTGCTTTCCATCAACAAACCGGTCATGACATCGACAGTTGTGTCCGTCTTCGCCACGAGATACAAAATCTGATTGACAATGAGGTTATCGTCGCACCAAGTCCTGTAAAGTCTATCGGCACTTGATCAGTGAACTTGTGAGGGATAGTGTGATGTGATCGGGGGATGAACCACCTGCGAGCGGCGCTCAGTTTACTCCAGATGTGGCGTATGACACACACTGTTTTGAGCATTTACAAATGCTAGTTTCTGACTTGGGTATTTAGGTCAGTTTTGTTGTGTTGTTTTGAGTCTGTCTCTTTGTTTTGAGTCGGTCTTTTTGTTCCGGGTCTGTCTTGATTGTATCGAGTCAGTCCTGTTTTGTTAGAGTCGGGTGATTCCGGGGGTGTTACCTCGGGCATCACTATTTTGTTTTGTGTTTATCTTTTTGCTTTCTTTTGAGTCTGTTTCTGCCGAGGAGCCAATTGTGCCAACATATCTGAATGAAACAGCAATAGTTTTCACACTCTTGTGTCTGCTTCCGCCTTGCGTCAGTTGTGCCAAAAGCTTGAATGAAACAGCAGTGCATTCCACCTGCTCTTTTGTGCTCTAAAATTATTGTATTGACCTAAGTTTTTCAAAACTTTTTCTAAAATTGTGGTGAAAACGAAGAGGACGAAATTCCTCGGGTTTTGCAAAAATTTGATCAATTGAGAGAAAGAGAGGCATGCTAAGCCCTTAATGATTGAGATCATGCTTGTTAATATGAGTACTGAGAAGGATCCTGACTTAATCCAGATTGGCTCCACATTGTCTTCAGCGCAAGCGATTTGTCGCTTTCTTAAAAGATTTCAAAAAATGTTTTGTGCGGTCCTGTAAAGACCTGTGTGGAATCGCTCTTGAGATTGCGCAGCTTAGGATCGCTCTCAGCCTCAAGACTCAACCCATTCATTTTCAAACCTTGAACTTAGATTTAGAATGTTCAGAGGTCAATCATGATGTGAGGCCTGTGTGGCCCAATTTGAAGCAGCCCTCGAACAAGAGGCAAGAAAGGTCAGATCAAAGGAGATCAGATGTCATCAAAAGGAAGCTTGCGAAGCCAGATAAAAAGCACCCCTCGAACTAGGGGCAAAAATGTTAGATGTGCTCAAAGAGTCAAAAATTGGGATGTTGCTCAAGCTAATGAAGATCGGCAAGAATGCCAAACCCCAGAAGGAAGGAAAGAAAAAGACATTGCTGAAGGACAACCGAGTTCCTATCCACAACACTAGGGGCAAATTCAGCCCCCGTTGGATGGACTCATACATCGTCAACGAACAGCAGCCACTCTCTTGGATTTAGACGGATTCGAGATCTCAGAACCATTTGACATGGACAAAGCTGCACTTTTACCCTTGAGAGGCTCGCTGGGCCGAAAACCCGAAATGGCGACCCAGGCAAAAGTTAGAGCAAGAAAAAAAAAAAAAAAAAAAAAAAAGGGCAAAAAAAAAGGAAGAAAAGAAAAGAATAAAAAAAAAAAAAAAAGGGAAGAGAATGAAAAAGAATGAAAAAAGAAATAAAAAAAATAAATGAAAAGAAAAGAAAAGAAATGGAAAAGAAGAAAAGAACAAAGCTCGCAAGGTTGAAAACCCGGAAGGGCGGCCTTGGCAAAAGTTAGAGCGCAAAAGGAGAGGTTAATACCCGAGTGTACCTTAACCCTGAACTACGTAAGGCTTGATTCCCATGTTTGGGATACGTAGGCAACTTCATTCTGAAGTCCAGCCACAAACACCTCTAAAATCAATTGTGTCCATGTAATGGTTTTGATCGTCTTTGTCTTCTCTATATCCGAGAGTTCGGTTGTGATCGTCACTCTGAGGATTGATTGTAGTGTGCCACAGCGCTATCCAAACAAGGGGCAACTTTCCGTTGCCATTCAATGCACTGCGGTGTCGTTCAAACAAGGGGCAACTTTCCGTTGCCATGCAGCTCTCTTCGAGCAAAGGGCAATTTTCCTTCAGATCCGAGGTTGTGCATCTCAAGAGTAGGTTCCGTGCTTGTTGAGCATTGGCCGTTTGCAAAAATAGTTTTTGAGAATTTTTACTGAGGTTGACTAATTTTCTCAAAAATTATTCCATTTTTTCCAAAACTGAACCATTTCTTGGACCCAAAAAAGGAAAATTTTCAGTGCTCATAACCTAACTTGCATGATTTTAAATCAAAAAAATCGAACAAGCATGTTAATCAAACTCTTATGCTAATCAAAATTGTTTTAGTAGAAAACCAAAACAAAAAATGGTCAAAATGATGAACTAGGGGCACAGTTGAGTCAGGCTTCCTGTCTTTTCCCTGTGGTCAATGCATTTGCCAGAAAGGGCACTCTACTTGCCAGAAAAGGGCACAACTGAAGCTAACAACAAAGGGCTGAAAGCTCTCTCATCCTCCAAACAACGAGGTATCGAACCAAGTGCGAAGCACAAACCAGAATGGGACAAGATATTCCACTCCCTTATCTGGACAGATCTGATCACGTCCAAACTCCCCAGCAGAGCATCGTCAACCGATGTCAGCTGCAAATTTGCTACACACCCAATTGTAGCGCAGCCCCTCTTGGGAAGAAACTCACTGTTGTGAGCAGAAGAAAGAGAATCTAGCAGAATGCTAGGGGCATGAGCCCGCAACTTCCTGTTCATCCATCAACGACCCAGGGGAGGGATAAAAAATGAGAGATTGAAGAATAGAGAGATGTACGATGAGAGAAAAAGTGAGAAAAGGGCTTTTTCAGAAAAATAGAGATTGAGTGCCAGAGTGATGTGAGAATCACAAATGAGAAAAGGGTGGGAAATAATACCCGGAAAAACTGGCTCCTCATGCACTGAGAGGTCTCTCGTCTTTGTAACACGTCTGAGTGTCGTGTCTTTTGTTTTGTCTCAATTCTTGCTTTGAGTCATTCCGAGCGTGTCTCGATGTGTTTAGGTTGTTTACCTTTGTTTTCCTTCGTTGAGTCGTGATGCGTTGTGTCCAGTCGTAGACTCAATACCCAGTTGAGAACTCATTTTCAATTTCAATTTCAAAATAAAATCGTTTTGTGCTCAGAGTGCTGTGTCATTCTCCACATTTGTGCAAAATAGGATTTGTTCTTTCATAAAACCGCAGGGTTCAACCCAGGTCATGTCAGAACAGTAGAACTAGGACCTATCTGAAGCTACATGGGTTCCAGGTTGCGAAGCAAAAGAAAAGAGAGGAAAATTTGGAACATTTGAGTATGTTTCACTTTCAGCAAATTCCGAGACTGCATTCCAAGTGCATCTTGTCAAGCCTCGCTTTTCTCTGGAGTATGAGTGTATCTCGACCCCAAATGTAAGCCTGCTTCAAGTCAGAATGGCAGTCCAAGCAGCATCTGTGGTTTTGACATGCAGATGTTATCTTTGGCCAGTATAGACAGGGTATCCCCTTTTGAGCCGAGTGTGTTGCCAAGTCCTCTGAGAGGTAAATCAGAGGCACCAAAGTACATGTTAAATGCCCTCATACTTGCATAGAAAATGCATTTTATCGCACTTCTTTTGTGCACCTCACTTGCGTTGTCACGCACACTCTAGTTACATTGTCATGCACACTCTTTACTTGCGTTATCACGCACGTTCTACTTGCATTGTTATGCACGTTTCAATCGCATTATTATGCACACTCTTCTTTTCTAAAACACCGGGATACGTCCCTACGTTTCTCTCTTTTTGAAACACCGGGATACGTCCCTACGTTTCTCTCTCTTTTCGAAACACTGGGATACGTCCCTACTTTTCTCCCCTTTTCGAAACACCGGGATACGTCCCTACGTTTCTCTCTCTTTTCGAAACACCGGGATACGTCCCTACGTTTCTCTCTCTTTTCGAAACACCGGGATACGTCCCTACGTTTCTCCCCTTTTCGAAACACCGGGATACGTCCCTACGTTTCTCTCTTTTCGAAACACCGGGATACGTCCCTATGTTTCTTTCCCTTTTCTGAAACACCGGGATACGTCCCTATGTTTCTTCCCTTTTCCGAAACACCGGGATATGTCCCTATGTTTCTTTCCCTTTTCCGAAACACCGGGATACGTCCCTATGTTTCTTCCCTTTTCTGAAACACCGGGATACATCCTTATGTTTCTCCTTCTTTGGTTAAGAGCATTTGGAATACGTTCCAATGCTTATACCTTTCCGAAACACCGGGATACGTCCCTATGTTTCTTTGCATTATCATAAGTTATGTTCGGCTTTATGCATTGTCTTGCATTTTGCCCCTGCCTTCGGGCGCATACCTTTATTGTCTTGCATGCTTTGTCTAAGTCTTTGGCCTTGTCAAAAATGGGTCGTCTCTAGGCTTTGACAATCACTCTCGTCATTGTTATGACTTTCGAGTTCTGTCAAAGAGGGGCAACTGTAGACACCCCATTTTTGACCGTCCTCAAGACTTGGACGTCACCGCTTGAACACTCGGTGATCATCCATGTCTGTGTTCGTCCTGAGTTCCCGGAGGTCTTGGCTACGCGCCTTGCCTCAGGATCTCTCCACTCGACTGTTCCGTGTCTGGTTTTGCACCAAACACTTGTGCTTTGCCTTGGAGGGGCAGAGAATGGCTTATGGGCCATCCCCACACTCCACCGGCCATGGCTTGAGGCCACCGGCTGTATTTTGTTGCCACCGGCCAAATGTTTGGCCGGCCGACTACTGTGCATCTGCTTTTGCAAATATTTTTGTGCAGCTGGCTTGCACTTTCCCCCCCTCCATACACGTGTATGGAGGGATTGCCCTCTTATTAGCTTCCTTGGGAAGCTTTACAAGACTAATTGTCTATAAAAGAGGGGCTCTTCTCTCTTGCAAAGGGGTTAGACATTTTAGACAACATTTTCAGAGCTTGAGCTTTAGGGTTAGGGTTTACATATATCCTCTATCTCTATATCTCTCTCTTTCTTGTGTTTAGTGTGTGTTTAGTCCTATTTTTGTGTACAAACACCCACCATCACACCTTTTCTTGGGAGCTGAGGCCCTTGAGGGTTGTTTTGAAGTTTTGGAGCTGGTTTTGAGCTTGGAAAGGCAGCTGGACCATCACTTGTGGAGGAGGTCTTCAAGGGTAACAAACTTGCTCTTTTTCCCACATTTTCGCATACTCTTTTTGTCTATCTTGCAACTATTTTTGAGCTTAACATATAACATAGAAAAGTCTTGTTTTTATCTGCTCTAAATAGTTTGTTAAGGGTGTTTTAAGCTTTGGGGTTGTTTGACCTCTCTTAAGGCTTGTTTGGCCCTTGTTTTGTGCCATTTTGGTTGAGTTCCGGGACCATTGTGTTTGGGCCTCCTCACCACTGAAATCTTGAGAGATTTCAGTGATGAGGATGGTGCCTTGAGGTCCTAGGAAGGAGAGGGCCACCCCCTCTCCTTGTTGTCCTTGAAAAGAGCCATTTTTTTTGCCTCTTTAGTGAGCACCATGTTTAGGTTCATGTTGGCCATGCCTTGACTGATCTTTATGCTTGTTATGTCATAATATAGCATTGTGCTTAATTGGTTTAGACACACCATGCATGCGTAGCATACTTGTCTTGTAATGCCATGAATTGCCTTAACATGTGCCTAGCATTTAGACTATTATGCTTACTTGTTTTGGCTTAGCTTTGTGAACCTTTTATGCTTGTTTTAGCATGCTTAAGGTCTGTTTTTGGTTGCGTAGGCCATCTAGGGCTTGCTTTGTATAGCTACCATGCAACCTCTCTTGTATGCCTTGAGTATTGACCCCTCTAGCACGCTTTACTTGCTTCATTTTAGTGGTTTGGAACCAATTACCATGTCATTTCAGTCCTCATGGTATGCTTGTATACTTGCATTTGATGCCCCTTTAATACTTTATAAGGTTGCCATCTTATGCTCCATGTTTGGCCCCTTTTGTATGCTCCCATGTTTGGGCCATTTAGATGCCATCTAGGTGTGCCTTTACCCTTGCTTTGGTCTGCCTTGGGATGGTTTTGAGTCCCTATGGCCCTTTGAGGCTTGGTTGGCATGGCCATGGTTTAACCCCTTGGCTTGCCTTGAGTTTTGGACATTGTTGCATGCCATGCTTGTCTTGTTTACTTGGTTTGGCACCTTTTCTAACATGATTTCAGAGCTTTCTATGCATGCCATTTGTCCATGTTTATCCTCTTTTAAGTGTGCTTAGAAGTTGCCTTTTGATGCCTAGGAATTGGATCATGTATGCATACATGCTTGTATGTGCATTTGGCCCCATTTCCATAGCTTTTGGCCACTGTTTTGGGCCTAGTTGAGGGCTGCCCAAATTAGTTTAAGTCCACTCTTTACATGTTGTTACATGTCTTACACTTTGCATGCTTTGATTGCATCATGTCTTGCATGTCCACTAGCTTGCATACTTGTTGATTGTTTGCATTGCCATGTTGCATACTTAGTTCATATGCTTAGGTTTCATTTGGCATGCATGCTTCGTCTCTTGAATTGATTATGATAGAGGTTGGGGCCTTTGATGTGTTTTGTGTGTGCATTTCATTTGATATTGAAGTTGCACACTTGGCTTTTGGGCCATCACGCATTGAAATGCGCGATTGGTGGTCCGAGAATCGAGCACCATACCCCTTTGAGTCACAAACATGATAAGGGATGTGGTGGTGCACACATTTGCTTGAAATGCATTGCCATGCCATGTTTTGCCCTCTGCTGCTGTCAAAACAGGTTCTGCAGGAAGCTTTGGCCAGCCGGCCATCTATACTGCCGACCGGCCATCCATTGTTGGCCGATGACTTTACAGATGGTCGATGACCATCCGGACATGGCCGGTGGTGTTCTGTCTTAGCCGGTGGTGTTCCACAGTGTCCATAGAGTGCTCCCTGGGACTTATGCAATTTTCAGAGGAGCAGAGCAGGGAAAACAGAGGCAAACTTGTGCATGGCGTTGGATTTCCGAGCAAACCAGAGCACGCGCGCATTGGATCCTCTTCCCGAGGCCTTTACTGCTTTCTTAGCTTAGTTAATTTGTTTAATTAATCAGGTGGTCTGTAATAATTAATTAGCTTGTAGGTTAATTAATTTGTATTATTCTTTTGGTCCCTCCGAGCCAGGGCGAGTTTGTAATAAGTGTGGGTGCGTGTGTGCATGTCTTCCAACCCCTATTTCTTTCTCCCTTTTACTTATCTGCTTTTGATGGTTAGTATTAGGTCATATTTAATTTAGCATACCTTATGCTATGCATGTGTGCATCCATACATTTGTCTTGCATGCACTGGGCTCGGCGCATCATACTAACTGCATTGTATTTCAATTCCAAGTTGAATACGTATTAGTTGTAGTATCATCATATGCCATGTTTATATTAGCCGAGCCTATTTTAGCTGCATTTTGCCTGTGTTGCGTTAGCCATCTTAACATGAGCTAGGATCATGCATATGATTACTAACTAGTTTCTGTTTTGGCTTGGAGTACTAGGTAAGCTTTTATGCTTTAGCATCCTTGCATGCGTGTGAGTGTTTGCCATGACAACATGTTTGCCATGAGGCTAATTGCTTATGTGATATAACTGCCTGAATGCCTGTGGGTTAAAGGTTGGATTGTTTGAATTGGAATAATTCATTGAGATCCGTAATTTTAGCCTACTTGCGAGTAGCAAATCTTAAACCATTTTCAAACAAATGGATATGCAATGCTTTGTTCCAAATTAGGCGATCTAGTCCATACTTGTTTATTGTTCGCATAACATAGTAAATCTAGGCTAATAACCGGAATAAGAATGCATAGTGTTTTCAAAACAAGATATCATGGTTAGTAGAGGCCGATCTTTGATCGGGCGAGAGGGGGTGCTCATAGCTGACCTTCCCCAATCGTACCCAAGTTCCCGAGCCAAGGCAACTTTGATGATGACGGACACGTGGCCTTAGGCAACGAGTCAGAGTTTCCTAACTTTTCCAAAATAAAATATTTAGGTGGCGACTCTGTATCTGGCAAAGCAGTCCATGTTTGGCACTTCTTTACAAAAAATCTGTTTCTCAAAACGATTTGCCGGATTTGGACTCTTTGGTTCAGATTAAGAACCGTGACAATTTGAGTCCTGAACTGTAGTAAACCCACAGACGAACAGAACGGGACTTATCCTCCCGGGACGTTCGGGGACGTCTACAGATCCCTGTTAGGGGATGGGGACAGGGACAGTGATAGGTTTCCCGTCTGGGCCAAGGACAGGGAGATTTTCACAATCAGGGATTGGGGATGGGGAGTGTGATCCCCAGCCTTGCCCCGGCTCATTGCCATTTCTACCTAGACCCAAAACACTTTAACACCTTTCCATCATTTTTCAGTCAATAATTAACAATAAAAATAAAAAAAATCTACTGAGCATCATGTGCCAATTTATATTTTACATTTAGCCCTCGTTTGGGAAGAAAAAGTTTGGGGTTTTTTTGGCTAAAATAGCCACACACACACACACACACACACACACACAAACTAAAAAGCTAATAAAACAAAATGCCACATTCAAACTATAATCATTTTATTTTTTTTCTCACAGAAGTCAAAAAAATCAAAAAGTCCATCCCAAACGAGGCTTTTTAATCCCAAGCTAAAATAGTCAAAAAGTCAACCCACATCCCAAACGAACCCGTATCTTCTCTAAGAGACTAGTTGGGTCTCTAATCTCTTTATTTTTCTCTCTTCTTATATATGGTATATTTTGAACAATCCTTTTAAATCATTTTCATAACCACCATTATCTGTAGATACTAGAGTATTAATGACTGAGAAAAATTAAGTACACAAAAAGGGTATACAGAATAGGTCACAAACAAAACACAATGGTGGGTTCTGCTTGTGTGAAACTCACATGTGGGACTCATCCTTTGTGTTTTGTCCGTGACCCATCCTGTGCACTATTTATGTGTTTGTAGCAAACCTCTAATGAATTTTTATCTCTAATAATCCTTTTAGATAGTTTCCATATCTACGGTTATCTTTACCAATATTCATAAATCCTATACTATAATCTCCTACATCCGAAAATGTTACAATGTATTTGTACATTGTAAGAAAAGTTACGATTTTTGTGATAAACATTAAGAATTTTTTGTGATAAAAGTTACGATTTTTGTGATGAAAATTATGAGTGGTGAAATTATGATGTGCACTTAAAAATTACGTACAACTAAAGTTATACTTTTTTTGATAAAAGTTATGCATTTTGTGAGAAACAAAATGTTATAATTTTTATGAAGAAAAAAAGTTATATTTTCTTTAACAAAAGCTATAGATTTTGTGATAAAATTTATGATTTTTTATATAAGGTGCATATGGTAGCTTTTCCCCTCATTTTTAGTTTTGGTTTAAATTGACACAGGTAGTTTTTTCCATCTAAACTCACAAACACAATTTTTTTAGAGTAGGTCTCGTTTTTGAAAAAATAAAGTGAAATTAATAAAATAAAAAAAATAAAAAAATTTATCTCCATGTTCTCCAAATTTAAAATTATATTAAAATGTTATTAAAATTAAATTAAATTAAAATATAATTAAAGATTAATAAAATATATATAATTAAAAAAATTAAATTAAGATATTAGGAATTACAACAAATAATTAAAAATTTAGAATTGATTGTAATCTGGAGTAGTTGAAGTGCGCCTACACCATTAACAAGAAATGTTTATTTCTAGTTCAAAAAAAAAAAAATGTTTATTTCGTGAAAAAAGTAAACAAACATTTCCTATTAACAGTGCCAATGACATTTACAATTCTTATCTTTGAAGCAAGTTAAGCAGTATTTTTAAAGCGAGTTAAGCATTAGGAAGACAATTTGTAAGAGTCATAATTAAAGGGGGGATTTACTGAACTTTCCCCTCCCCTTTTATTTATTTATTTAATTCTAATTGAGAATTACATTGAGAGCTTCATTTATGCTATTATTGAAACACAACTCATAGCAAAGAGTACCTATTCACTTTAAAACTTGAAACAAACATCTAAAGTAAAGTTAAAAGTCCTTGATCGGGAGGTGGAGCAGAATGTCCGACACCAGGGCTATTACCTAGTGCCTGGTGGAGTGGATCGAAAAGCTTTCTCACTAGTAAACCTGTTAGCTCCCTTATTGGGGAGTGGAGCAGAATGACAGACACCAGGGTGTAGACACCCTATTTTTGACCGCCCTTAGAACTTGGGCGCCTCATGGTGAACACTCAATGATGAATTAGTACGCTGTGCAAACATTCGATTTCTTCAAGAACGAGCCTTGGTTTTGAGTTTCAGAGCCTAGAACCTTGCACCCCTTTTTGACCAAAACCTACTTTTTTTTTAGCCTGACCACTCAGAGGCTTGCTGGCCAACAGGTGGCTTGCTGGCCAAAACTTAGTAGCCGACCGTCCCCCTACCTAGCCGGCCGGCCAGGTTTCTCAGCTGGCAGATCTTTTGCTGCCAGCTATTCCCCTATGTGTATGCACTACACTAGCTGGCTCAATACAGATATTTCCGAGATAGTAACCTGTTTTTCTATGTATACTTGACCATCCCTTATGGTTTTAGGTTAGAAAAAATTCTCAAAGAGCCAAAGCTGGAAAAGCACTCTTCCTTTCTATCTTATAATATACATACACTACACATACACTTTCTAAACCAATTTTTTGAGGCTCCTTGCTGAGGTTATTGAGCTGAAATTTCAGCTCTTGAAAGTGAGCACCTCGTGGTTTATGAACAAAAGAGTGCCTTCTCTTCAAAGGTATAACTCTTGTCATCATTTACTTACTTTTTTCCCATCTTTTTCTTGGTTTTCTATACTGTTTTGAATTGTTTTTGGTGGGCTGAAACTTGTGATTTAAAGCTACCAAAGGTGAAGGGGTTAACCACCCTTCTTTGAACCTTATTCCATAAGCTTTTATCTTTGTGTTTCCCACTTGTTTCTCAACTTTTGGCCACTGATTTTCAAAGTTTTAAGAGGCTAAAACATGTGGTTTTAAGGTTCAAAAAGTTGAGGGGTTAGCTACCCTTCTTTGAACTTACTTACTAGCCTTATTTTCCTTTTCTTTTGCTTACTTTTTATAGCCTTTCGATTTGATTTTCCAACATTGTTTTTGCTATTTTAGGACTGTTTTAGTGTGTTTACTTCATTCATGCTTCGAATATTAGGCTTTTGTAGTTGTAAGTTCTTATAGCTTTTGTGGTTTAGGCCTTAGACACCAATCTATTTGAGTTGATAGCTTTTATTTCATAGTTTTCATACATATGTTTACACTTGTAATAATCATCTCTACAACCTCTCTCCTTTCTTGATTTTCTTTTCTATGTTTAAGAGTTATTTCAAACAATTGATTGTTGTTCAAGGTATGAGAAAAAGACCTTCCATACTTAATAGTTTAATCTATTTGGAGGTTCATTACCAAGGCATTACATCTCTCACATGCTAAAAACAACTTCTTGTTTGACATTTCTCTTCATTAGTGGACATAACTCTCACTTTTGGACAAATGAATTAAATAATGGAAAGGTAGTTTTAAAAGAGGTATAAAATTGGTAAAAGAGGTAAACCAAGATAATAAAATCAAGTCGGGTTCAATCAGACGTTAATTAAACCTATTAAGCCTTTGATCATTACATACTCTTAGTGATGTTAATGGTTCAAGGAGCAATGTCCACCCCTTTCTCTGAGGTAACTCCACGATAAGAAAGAGGTGTCGTTGGTCTTTCATTTTATTTATTGAGCCTTTGTCCCATTGGTTCATAGATCATCACGCAACAACCTTGCAACGATTGAAGATTTATGGTCCGATTCTACTCCTCCCTTGATCAATTTCATGAAAAGGAGTAGCAGAGAGGACAAACATCTCCTAGAAACACTCTGTATGTGCTCTGTTTCCATTTTGTTACAGCGGGGCAAAGTCCAAAAATAGTGGTTGGCCGGCCACCCTTCCATTCGGCCAACCACTTTTCAAGGCCGGCCGGCCGGCCACCTCATTTTAGACCACCAGTGCTACTTTCATGGCAAAACAAAGCAGAAGATAGGGCAAACATAGAATTATTTTCTGATTGCGAACAGAACAGTTTCTGGCAGCAAAACAGAGGAGTTTTTGGGAGGATGTTCTCAGTTACACATGTGGTTCTTCGACTCTCGTTCGATTAGCTTGTAGCTCTTAAATCAATTGGCGTGTTGTAATTAATTAGCTTTGAATTTGTAATAACTAGTTAACTTAGTTAATTAATTTGGTATTGTAATAATTAGCTAATTAGGACATTTATTCGGACTCTCCTGCCTGAAGGCAAAATTGTAATATTGTGTATGTCTTCCAACCCTCATTTCTTTCTCCCTTTTATTTATACACTTACCTTGGTTGTATAGCATCATGTTTTCCTTAGCATTTTCCATGACTCGCATCCACTCATTTTGCATGCATAAAGGGTTTGGCTCATCATACTAATCAATGTCAATTTCAAATTCCTTACTCGAATACGTACTTTATCGCATGCCTTGAAATGACTCACATGCCATGTTAGTAGCCGAGCCTATTAATTGCATATTCCATGCGTTGCATTAGTCATTTTACATTGTTTAGGATCACACATTTTTTCTAACTATTTTCTTTCTTTTGGCTCGCCTCTGATATTTGGAGTAAGTATTTTTTGCTTTAGCATATTGCATGCGTGCGATTGTTGATACATCAAGCATGTTTACCATGAGGCTAGGTACTTAGTTGATATACCTGTTTGAATACTTGTGGATAAAGGCTTTTTCACTTACATTGGGATGATTTGATTAATGTACATATGAGATCACTTTTTCAAGTGGTACATATTCAAAAACTTTTCAAAACGAACATGAAATCAAAATATTCTAAATTGGGCGAATCAGTCTATACTTGTATGCATCACATACTAAAAATAGCATAATAATTGGAACAAGAGCATATACTGTTTATAAAAATCATATCATGATTAGTAGAGGCCGATCTTTAATCGGGTGAGTAGGGTGCTCAATTCATGACCTTCCCCTCTTATACCTAAGTTCCCGAGCCGAGACACTTTGGTGATGACGAATAAGTGGCCTTTAGCATAAGTCACGGGTTTCCTAAATTTCCTAAAAATATTTAGGTAATGACTTTGAAATCTGACAAAGTGGTCCATTTTTTATATTTTTTGATTAAAAATCGATTTTTCAAAAATTTGTTGGATTTGGACTCTTTTGTGTTTATCTATTTCACATTGCACTTGTGAAATCAGATTCAGAATCACGGGAGTCCAAACTGTAGGGCTATCAGATCCAAGGAGACTAAACCATTTCAAGGAGCACAAAAAGCAAGCTACACAGGGCTATCACTTGGTGGAGTGTGTCGAAAAACTTTCTTACCATCAAGCCTATCAGCTCCCTTATTGGGGGGTAGAGCAGAATGACCAACGCTAGGGCTATTACCTAGTGAAGTGGGTCGAAAAGTTTTGGCACTAGCAAACCTGCCAACTCCTTGATAGGGAGATAGAGCAAAATTACCATCGCCAGGGCTATTCCCAGTTGGAGTTGGTCGAAAAGCTTTCGCACCAGCAAACCTGCTAGCTCCCTGGTTAGAAGGTGGAGGAGGATGATAGAGGTGGCAATTAGTTGTTGATGAGTGGGTTAAAAAACTTTCTCACTAGAAAGCCTACTAACTCCCTTATCAGGGGAGCTACCAACACGAAGACTCTGGTATAGTGCTTTGGTATACATTTCTATATTCAACTACGTTCCCTCAGTTGAGCTAACTCCATAAGAGAAGGTTATCTCAAGAAGAAAAACACAAGTGAATAATACCTTGTTTTTGTCCATAACTAACGAGAAGCGAGCTTCAAATGGAGGATAGGTTTGAAGATTATATAGGCATTTTCTAGAGAGTTAATAGCATCTTCAAAATAAATGTGAAAGATGTATTTATTTTTAAAAAATACTATACATAATCATATTTCTTACTTTTTTTTTGTTTCTTTTTTACTCTAAGATATAAGTGAGTGGATCCTATATGTATTTATGAATATGAGCCACATTTATTTGAATAAGTCTATGTGCACAGAAATCATTCACAGAATGGGACACAGACCTCTTACAAAGAGTAGGTCCCACATGTAGAAGTAGGATCCACATGTGTAAGACCCACCCTGACATATAAGTTTGACACATGTGGGCCTCACCCATTGTAAGAGGTTTATGTCCCATTTTGTGAATGATTTTTTTTGTTTCTAGCATTATTGCATTTATATCATGCCTAAAAGTTAGAAAATGAAGTAAGAAATTGAATTATATAATATTGTTCTTCATTTTAGGGGCTGAATTATTTTGAAATTATGATTTTCAAAACATATAGTTCTTATTAGAGTAGAATGAGGAAAAATAATTAATTTGACCTTTTTATATTTGTGAGAGAAAAGTGCATGTTGGCAACATTTTAGGACGCCAACGTGTTTGTTCCAGTTTTTCAATTTTTCTTCTTTTTTTTTTTTTTTTTTGGAATATTTTAGAGTTTTTGTTTGGTTAAGTCCAAAAATCAAAAAAGTTGTCAAATTTTTTTTTTCGAATGCACATTTGAAAATAGAGATGTGATTTGTTCTTTTTTATTTTCTTTCTACTTTTTGATGTGACTTATTCTCTTTTGCTATGTTTTTTTTTTTTTTTTCTTTTTTTTTGGGGTGTTACTAAATGGTTCCAGCAAGTTAATCGAAAGTTCAATGTGGCAGGATTTTAAATTTTATGTTGACACAATATTCAATGTGAGGGAATTTTAAATTCAAAAACAAAACAAAATTCAAAAATGCTTTTGTATTTGATGTTATAAAAGTTTGTAAGTTGATTACTTAATTTTTTTTTTTTATGCCAATTTGTGATTAAATTACGTATTTTGTGGTTGATATCATGAAATTTTATGATAAAGTTACAAATTTAATGGTAGGGCATGCACCCATAAAAGGGTACATACCAAATTATTTTTTGATACATATACAGTGGGTGTTTGGGAAATGGCTTTTTTTAGGCTTTTTGACTATTTTAGTAAGTTATTTTAATTTTTGTGTTTGAGAAGTTGGGTTAAATTTTTGGGTTGATTGTTGTATTGAAAAATGTGTTTGAAATGATGTTTAAAGTTGAAATGACAAATTTGCCCCTAATCTTATTTTTTCCAAAATTGATCTATAGGGGTAAAAGCATCATTTAACTGTCTGAAGCCTACACTGTTGGTGACAGTGTAGGCTGTTGTGCTGCTGGACAGCCGCAGCTTTTCCATATATATATATATATATATTTTAAAATCAATGGGTTGGGTGGGACAATTTGAGGCTAAAAGGCTTTTTTGCAATTTGAGGCTAAAATAGCATGTCTTCCTGGTTCCCAAACACCGCCACAGTATATACATATATATGCATAAAACAAATATGGTAGTACTTTTGATGTGCCAATAATTTTTTTTTCAATTTATTATTGAATACATCATTTAGGCTGCCCTCTCTATGTGTGTGTGGAGAGAAATTTGAATTTCTTTACAATAGTCAATTTTTTAGAAACCAAACACATCCATTTTCAAAACATAATTTTACATAATTTTCAAATCACTTTTTTAAAAAATAACTCAAAAACTAAAACCAAACATATTATCCTAAGAAAGTAATAGCTATGAAATATTAACAACGGTAAAGATTATGGTACACATACTTTGAAAGATGTGTATCATATACACCTTATAACTATAAAACAAAATGACATAACTCTATACTTTTTAAGTTATAATTTAAAAGAAAAGTCATAATCAAATATCTCAAAATAATGTCATAATTAAAGAAGAAAATTTGTCATAAATAAATAAAAAAAATAACGTAACGAATGATGCATATAATATGGGGTATGTATAATAGAATTCTTCATTAACACAAATTCTAATTCAAAAGGTAATTGGATTCCTTCCTGTTCATAGTCTCGATTAGAGGGTACTATCTGGTAGGGGTGGGCATCGGCCCGTTGGCTCGCCCAGTCCACCCAGTCTAGTATTATTTTTTAGGATTTGGAATATTGTTTTAACTTATAGAGTCAGATCGGATTAATATTTTCAGCTCAATATATTAATGGAAGCTTGGGCTTGAGATTTATAATTTGACCCAACCCGACCCGCTATTAAATTAATTAATTATAATACATTAAAATATATATTTTTTGTTACGATGTAGACTTTATCTTTATTGATTTTATTAAAACTCACATATGTGGTTGGTGTGATTGAATTTATTTAAGAAATCCCTTAATTTATATACAAAAAATTTCAATTTATAATGATATCAATATATTTATTTAAGAAATATAATGTGTGATTGAATTTTATTATGAAATGTTTTAATTTTTTTTTAATATATAGTCTGATTGGTGGATTTGGAATTTATAATTATTTTTTGGAGCAGGCTTGGACAGATCTAGAGGCTCGATGTTAGGGCTGGGCTAGGCGGGGCTTGGGTAGACACAAAGTCCCTCATTATGTAGTTTCGGTCTAGCCCGAACACGGCCCATTGTATGCCCACCCCTACAATCTGGGCTTGTGAGATTTACTATAGATCGTGCGATGATCAAAATCGTTCATTTTATAGATTTTTTCGTGTACATCATTCATAAGTAAAACTAGGTCGATCAAATAATCATAGTCTATTCAATTTGTTGCATTTGTATCTAAACAAATGTATTTTTAAAAATAGATCATCAATTGTTTTGGTAACAAACACGATAAATTGAATAGATTACAATTATCAAATTGATTTAAAAAAATTTACAAATAATATACACAAAAGATCTTACAAAAGGAACAATTTAAATCATCAAAACAAGCCTCATAATAAACTTTACAGACTCAAACAGCACCCTCCAATCCAGATTATAGATTGGAGAAAAGTTCAGTCAATTCAAAAAATTTCTTTGATTATATTATTCTATAGTTTTTTTTTTTTTTTTTTGAGTTTAATTTTTGATTTAAATTTCCCTTTGTCCATAATTTGGAATGTAAAGATTGTTCTGCCCGTATGACTCATCACAGGTCTCGTTTTAATGATTCAAATTATTCAATTTATAGGATTTTTTGTATATATCATCTCTAAAAAAAATTAGATCGATCCAACGATCATATCCTATTCACTTTGTCTCATTTGTATTAAAAAAATGAATGGCAAATATGTTTGTAAAAATACATTATTAATTTTTTTTAATGACACATTATAAATTAAATATGTTATAATTATCAGATTAACTTTTTTTTTTTTTTGGGTAAATAATATATATAAAAGACTGAATAGTTCAGATTATGGAGTTTAAAAAAATCGTGCTTAAGTTTGGCTCTAAAATCATGTATTTTAGGATATTGTGTGCTATAGACAATGCGAAAATGATTCGTAGCTCGAATGGGTAGAGCTCAAATGGCTCGAATGGTACAGAAAATATTATCTTACTGGTAAGAGAATAAAAAAAAATATTAAAACGACGTCGTTTTGAGATTTCGAGCCATTCGAGCCATTGATATTTTGAGCTACGTAGTGGAGTTGATAGACAATGTGCTACAAAATATCCGGATTCTTTTGTTACATCTCTGGATAAAAAACGAATAAAAGATTCCAAAGAAGAATCATCATGAATTGCTTAGCATAGGCTTTGATAAATTCACACAAACAAAAAAAAAATTTGAAAAAAATTCTCTTGAAAATGCATTTTTTACAATTACAAGCCAATTTTTTTTTAAATTCAAATGATTATGAAAGTTCACATCGTTTCATATAAATTTTGTGTAAATTTTTTTTGTTTGTTTCTATAACATTTCTTTGGATTTGACATCATCGTCTCATTGTGTATAGTGTTGGGTATACCTCCTTATTAGAGTGTGGGACTCAATTGGTTTATTAAAAGAATTCTACTTTGACTTGGTTTAGTATAATATATTTTTATATATTATATTTGTGGAGATCCAATCCAATTTAGTAACAATTAGGATTTGATTACAAAACCCTAGATTCACAATATATATATATATAGGGGAAATTACCCACAGGTCCCATGTGGAACATGTGGACACCATTTAATCCCATAACTTTTTGAGTACACCCAAAAGTCCTTTCCTCTCTCTCTCTCTACTTTTTGCTTCCCTTCCTCTCTCGTTTTTTTTTCTGCATTTTTCTCTCATCGTCTTTGTCATGGATGACGACCGGTGATCATGTCTTTCTCCATTGATCGGGATTCACTGATAACCGCCAACCATCGAAATCAACTCGTGACTTCACTCTCACCGACGACGAAGATAATATATTTCCGACGAAGAAGATGATATATTTCCGATGAAGAAGATGAGTGGATCTACTTAGATCTGATGTAGATCTACATCAGATTTGGCTAGATCTAAACAAAAAATAATTGTCGAAGTACAATCCTCTCTCTACATGCGCCTTTCTCCTTCGATCTCTTTTTTTTTTTTTTTCTCTGCTATACACTTCTGTTTTTCTATTCTAATGGAGAAAATTTTCGAATTCTGAACAAGTAGCTTTCGAGTTTTAGTTACAGGCGGTGAAAACTGTAAAATTTTACAGTTTCAAATTTTTTTGGTGCTGGAATGAATCATGGTATAAAACTGTAAAATTTTACAGTTTCATAACATGTTTTTCAGTTTGATTAATAAGGATAAATGCTTAATAGATTTTTGTTTTGAAACTGTAACATTTTGCAGTTTCAAAACTTACTTTTCAGTTTGATCACTATTTAGAGATTATTTGCTTGAACCTTACAAAAATTGAAAAATAACATATGTTTTTTCCATTGTTGCTGTTTTTTGTCGTTTCATTTTTTTTCCTTTTAGTTTATCAATATTTAGCATATTTTGTTATGTTTTTTTTGCTATAATTTATCTATTTATTCTTTTTTTTTTTTCCGGTAATATTCTAGACATTCCGGTGAGTCTCCAGTGATGTTCTTAACGTCCAGTGAACGTTCTGAACATTCCGGCGACTTCCATTAACGTTCTTAACACTCCGGCGAACTTCCGGCGAAACTCCGGCGACTTCTCGGCGATGTTGAACATTCCGATGAGTCTCCGGCGACCGTTTGACGGAAGTCCTACGGTAATAAGATGTGAACAGTGTCTGTAAATTAAAAAAAAAAAAAAAAGATTTTTTGGTAATAATTAAAAATGTATTGGAATAATTGGTGCAAGTATTTTGTTTTGGGATTAGCTGGGTTTTGAACTTGGTACATGGGACTTATCAGTAAGTTCCCCATATATATATATATATATATATTGTTTTGTGTGTGCCGTAGGTGAAGAAGTAGCAGTGGCCTAATTAATTTGTTTTTTCCCGAAGTGGAGTAAAGCAGCAACAAATTGATTTCGGTGATATAAGGTTTGGTGCATCTTTGTTTGGGTGCTTTGGTGGTGTTGATTTGGGTTGTTATTTTGGATCTTCTACAACTCTGGTTCTGAAGATTTTGGTTCATCTATTTGGTGAGGTCTTTCCTCTTGTTTATTTGTGATTATTTGGAATTCACCTAAGGGTGATTTTGTGAGACCATTAGTGTCTCGTTTGTAATTGTTTGGAAACTCTTTGGTTGATAGTGGAATCGGATTTCGATCCCGTAGACGTACCTCACATTGAGGGAACCACGTAAAAATTCTTATGTTGCTTTTGATTTAATTTTTCCGCATTAATTTTTATTCCCATTGATTGATTTACATGTGGGAAATCACATATTTTCCCTAACATATAGGTAGAATAGGAATCTCGTACTTAAAATTTTGATTCACTTGTGCTCAATGCATTTTTATTTATTCAATCAAATCTTAAAATTTTAATACTTTAAAAGTCCTATTATATAAGTGCAATAAATAAAAGAATAAGGATTTTAAATACTAATCCGCCTAAATCGGAGTATCCAATAAATTTAGTTTGAAAAAAATGAGCAGTTTTTTATATAATATGATGGGTAATTGAGTTTAGGGTCTTGTGGTCTGGTCATCTCAATTTGTGTTTGCAAAGCTGAGTGAGGTAAGGAATTTAATTTCTCAAAAATTAATTTAATAATTAATAATTGATTTTCGTAATAAAAAAAATTAAAAAAAAAAAAAAAACTCCATTGAGTGAAGATTCCATAAACTCAAAGATGAATATAACAAAATGAATGAAAACATGGTATGATTCTCCTAGATAATGCATCTAGCATCAAGTTAAATTAATTACATCAAAAGCAAACAAACAATTTTGACGTGTTTCTTGTTCAGTATAAAGTAGAATTTCTCCTAAAATGTGTGCACTATGGGACAAGCAATGGTGTGTGTGGTGTATTTATTTTACTTTATTGGCATAAAGGGTTATTTTAGAAAGATGGTTATTCAGTTTTTAATTTATTTTGAATTATATCATCTCTCACATTTTTTATATATTTAAAAAAAAAATTAAAAAGTCAACTTTTAATTATTTTTTCAAAACAATCCAAAGTAATGCCAAAACGTAGTACACAAGAACTGGCCAAAATAAAAAAACATAAAACTAATAAATAGAAAGTCTAGAAGAAAATAAACATTATTTTGAAATATTAAAAATCCTAAGAAAATAATTTAATTTGTAAAAAAATCATATGCCTAATATATATATATATATATATATATGTTTTCAATAAAAAAACAAATGGCATTACTTTGGGCCAAACCTTGTAGATGTAAGGCCATCTTTACTCCTTAGTCAAATTTAAGTAAAAAAATGAGTAAAAACTTTATTTGATATCAACTGCTTTAATAAATAAACCTCAACTTTTTAAATATAAATTTGAGTAAAAACGTCACGATTGGCAGAGTATTAAATTTGAGTAAATTTTTTAATAAAACTAAAATTGATAGAAGTTTGGGTCAAACAAATGTGTTTTGAGTGATTTTTATTCAAAATTATAATTGATTTAGAATTGATTATTTTAATTAAGTTTTTTTTTTTATAAAAAGTCGTATACAAAAATAAAAGGAAATTTTTTTTTTTATGGTGATTTTTTTAGTTTTTTAGCCAATTACAAAAATAATGCATATATTTGATATAGGTTTAAGTCAAGGATCAGAGATGTTCTAAGCCTGTGTTTGGTTCATAGATTCAGATAGAAATTTGGAAATAAAAAAAAAAATAAGGATCAAATATGAATAAAATATAGTTACATTTCAATCACTTTTTTCTTTTCACTTCCTAAATTTCTATCTATTTAGAGGTGTGCGTGGTGTGGTTCAAGCAATTTGAGAGTTAAATTAGAAACCGAATGGCGGGTTAGCGGATTGACAAATTACGGTTTAGGCAGTTTTTGACAGATTGGCAGATTGAAGAATATTCTAACTAATTATTATACATTTGCATAATATATAATACTAATTTGTATAATATTTTTTGGATATATAACACAAAATAATTTTACATAATATGTTTTTTATATATATATAACCACTAATTTGTAATAAATTTTATATTTTAAATCTTTTCCACACTCATTTTTATATTAATATTTCATTGGAAGTTAAAAAATATATATGTTGTATATTGAGTTTTGAGTTTTTAAAATGAGTTTTGAAAATAGAAAATTTGTTTGGTTATGAGTTTTAAAAGGAGTTTTAAGTTGTATTTTGAGTTTTGAATTTTTGAGTTTTGAGTTGTATTTTGAAATTTTTTGGATTTATTTTTTAAAAATATTTAAAAATTTTCTTAATTTTATTTTTTTTAGGGTCAATATTTTTTTATTTATTTTAATGTGCATTGTATTTACTACATTTGTTAGTTGTATTTTTTTAAGTATTTAAAAAAAATTATTTTTAAATTTTAAATATATAATTTTTGGAAAAATTAGTGAATCATTCCTCTCTAACTTTGTGCTAGTACGAGATGTCTAAGATATTTTTTTTATTAGTTAAAGTCTCTCAATGAGAAATTTGTCAGGTCAAAATTTCTCTGAGTCGATTTTTCTCTGTGAAAATTTTAAGGGACTTTAACTATTATGAAAATATTGTATGTCATTTTTCTTATAAAATTTTAATATTAAGGACCTTAAAAAATGGATATTTACTAATAAATTTCATTTCACAAACAAGTACACCAATTACTCTCAATTTTTTTCTATTGATCTATTAAATCCTATTAGTGGAGGGTTTCTTTCCGTGTGGTCCTATTTTTGATTTTGGTAGTGTTTTGGTAGATAGCTATACCATTTTATTAATGTGACAGGTATGATGTGATACTCCAATGTGACAGATATAATGTGATACTCTAATGTGGCAAATATTAATGTGACACTCCAAAAAAATTAAAACTCCTTGGTGTACTTTTCCTAAATGTGATAACGTAATGGGTATGATGTGACGCTCTAAAACTTTTACTCAAAAAAAAATAAAAACTACTTGGTGTACTTTTCCTAAATGTGACAACGTGACGGGTATGATGTAACACTTCAAAAAAAATAAAAACTCCTTAATGTACTTTTATCAAACATGACAATGTGACGGATATGATGTGACATTCTAAAAATAAATAAAAACTCCTTAGTGTACTTTTTCCAAATGTGACATGTGACACTCTAACGTAGTGGGTATAATGTGACACTATAAAAAAAAATTTTAAAAATTTTAATGTACTTTTTTTAAATGTGACATTGTAACATGGCGAGTATGATTTGACATCAAAAAAATTTTTACTGTACTTTTTCCAAATATGACACTCCAATGTGACGAGCAAATGAGTCATTATACATCCAAAAAGATTAGATGGATCATAAGAAAAAATATGAGACTATATAAATTAGAAGTCCAAAATATGGAACTTATTGGTTAATCTCCCAAAAAAAAATTCCCTATAATTTTTATTTTAAATATATTTTTTAATTTTAAATATTTTTTAATTTTTTAATATTTTTAATTTTTTAAAATATTTATTTTTTAAATTTAAAAAATTTTGGATCGCCCATAAATATGTAAACCATAACAAATTATTTAGCTAATACTTACAAAAATAACAAAATATTTTTTTTCAAAAAAGGGAGTTGTTTTGATAAATAATCTTTCTCAGAGTTTTATTCCATCCAACCTATATTCTTTTTTACTATTCCATTAGATCCTATTTGAGGTAGAAGACCAAAACACCCTCAATCTCTCATGCTCCCTATTAATGTTGATATTTAATATTAATTGTCATTATATTTTGGTAGTTCTCATACATCAGGATATTGACTGTCATTATATTCATATTAATTTGAAATGAAATTTTGTTATTGTATTGTCAATTACATAATGTGAATATTCACATCATTATATTCACATTAATTTGAAATGAATTTTTGTCATTGTGTTGTTAATTACATAATGTGAATATTCACATTAATTTGAAATGAATTTTTGTCATTGTGTTGTCAATTACATGATATGAATATTCATAGTAAAACATACAAATGTAAACGTTTACATCACTACATTAGATGACAGAGAATGTTCGCATGTTATGAACGTTCACATCACTACATTTGTATGGATAAGAATGTGTTGTCAATTAAAAATATAATAAACGTTATTTTTAATGTGTTGTCAATTAAAAATAAAAAGGTTCACATGTTGTGAACGTTCACATCACTCCATTAGATGAGAATGAATTTTTCAGAAAGGTATTGTAAACGTTCACATCTGATATTCACATTATTTTTGATATATTGTCAATTAAAAATATATTCACATTATATAATAATATAAAATAATAACATCAATATTAATTAATTTGTGTATGAAATTTCTTATACCTTGGTCCTTTTCCTCCTCTCTCCTCTCCCAACATTAAATATCAATATTAAATATAAAGGCATAAGAGTCTAAGAAAATAGTGTAAATCAAGAAAAAAGAACTTTATGGAATTAAAGTATAAACATATGGGACCAAGTGGGTTAAAAAATTCCTTCATGGACTTTTTGGATTAGAACAATTCTAAATGAGATTTATCTATAAAAATCCCTTCAAAGGAATAAAAAAAATATTGTTTCAAAAAAATATAAAATAAAAAATAATTTTAAATAACAAAATAAAAAAATATTTTTTTGATTTTTTTTTAAATAGTGTTTTGAAAAGAATTTAGTTATGAGTTTTAAAAAAAAATTCTGAATTGAATTTTGAATTATATGTTTAGTTCTAAATTTTGAAAAGAGTTTTAAAATTTTTTAATCCAAATGTTTTGATTTCACCCCCTCCCTGGACCGGATAAAAGGAAGAGCATTATTTTTCTGTATCTTTACAAGAACAAATACTAGCATACATAGCCAAAGCCCTTGTGGCACTTTGGCAAGTAGCTCTCAGATGCACTAAGAAGAGATTAGGAATTTAAGCTGATGGATCAATAATGGTTCTTTTAGGTGATATTTTTTTGTTGGGTATATTTTTTTAGTGAAGTATGAGAACTAATTAATTTTTTTTAATATTTAATTTAGTTTGGTATTAGTTATAATATATTTTTAATATATTATATCTAACTTTTAGAGGCCTAATTGATATTTGATATTTACTTTGGTAGCAGTTAAGGTTTTTATAAAAAGTCCAAAAATCAATAATATATATATATGGTTTTAGTCTTCCGAAAATCAGGGTGGTGGAATCTATAACATTGTAAATCAATTCGATGGGGAGCAACATGGAGCAGCAGCTTTTTTATCATTATTCAGTGGTGGTATTTTGGTGAAGTTGATTTGGTTCATTATTTTGGATCTTCTTCAACTTTGTTTTGAAGATAACATATTCGTTTATTTGGTGAGATCTTTCCTCTTGATTATTTGGTATTCACCTAAGGGTTGTTTGTGGAGGACCTATTATTTTGTAAAGATTTGTATGGGCCAATTGAGGGTGATAGTGGCAAACCTGATGATATGAAAGACGATGAATGGAAGAGGCTTAATCGAAAAGCCGTTGGTGTTATCCGTCAATGGATTGATGACAGTGTGTTTCATCGTGTTGCTACTGAAACTTCAGCACATGATTTATGGAAAAAATTAGAAGGCCTCTATGATAGGAAATCAGTCACAAATAAAGTTTTTCTGTTTCGTAAGTTGGTTAATTTAAAATATAAAGATGACAGCCTTATTCCGGAACATCTGAATGAAATAAAGAGTATTGTTAACCAACTTGCTTCTATGAAAATTATTTTTGATGATGAGTTGCAAGCTTTGATGCTACTTAGTTCTTTGCCTGAAAATTGGAAAACTTTGGTTGTGACAGTTAGTAATTCAGCGCCCGATGGAGTTGTCACAATGGGCCAAGTCACCAATAGTTTGTTGAATGAAGAAACTAGAAGAAAATCAGCGGGTTCCTCTCATTCGGAAGCATTTGTTGTGAGAGGCCGAAGCAAAACAAGGGGGGGAATAAGACTCCTCATGGTCGTGATCAAAGCCGTGACAAATCAAAAGATGGTTCTTTTTCAAAGAAAGACATTGAGTGTTATTATTGCCATGAGAAAGGGCACATGAAGCGAGAATGCCGAAAACTCAAGAACAAGGAGAAAAGACGTGACAAAAGTGTGGATAAGAAGTAAGAAGACACTACAGCAGTTACTACCGATGATCTCATGGTCGTTTGTGAAGATGATTGTATCAATTTTGTGGGCCAAGAGAGCAATTGGGTGATTGATTCTGGTGCTTCTTTTCATGTGACTTCTCGAGTTGATTTCTTTACTACCTACACCGAAGGAGATTATGGTTCTGTTCGAATGGGTAATGAAGGTTTGTCCAAGATTATCGGCATGGGTGATGTTTGCTTGGAAACAAATTTGGGTTGCAAGTTATTGCTTAAAGATGTAAGGCATGTTCCCGACATTCGCCTCAATTTGATCTCTACTGGGAAGCTAGATGATGAAGGCTTCAACAACAAATTTGGTGATGGAATATGGAAGCTCACAAAGGGTTCTTTGGTGGTGGCTAAGTGTAAGAAGACTCACACACTTTATTCGATGCAAGGAAAAATTTGTAAAGGTATTGTCAATGCACTTGAAGATGATACTTCTACCGAATTGTGGCACAAGCGGCTTGGCCACATGAGTGAAAAAGGGGCTGCAAGTATTGTTCAAGAAAGAGCTTATACCCGGTTTGAAAGGTACACATCTCAAAACTTGTGTTCATTGTTTAGCGGGTAAACAACATAGAGTTTCTTTTCATAAAAATGTTGCTTCTAGAAAAGAAAATATTTTGGAGTTGATTCATTCTGATGTTTGTGGTCCTTTGAAAGTTAGAACACATAGTGGTGCACTTTATTTTGTTACTTTCATTTATGATTATTCAAGGAAAGTTTGGGCTTTTCTACTAAAATCTAAAGATCAAGTTCTAGAAGTATTTTAGCATTTTCAGGCCATGGTTGAAAGAGAAATAGGGCAGAAATTGAAGTGCATCCGATTAGACAATGGTGGTGAATACATTGGGCCATTTGATGAGTATTGTCACAGCCAAGGTATTCGGCACCAAAAGACAGTTAAGAAGACTCCTCAACAAAATGGCGTTGCCGAGAGAATGAACCGCACCATTGTGGAAAGAACAAGGTGTTTGCTTTCACAAGCTAAATTGCCAAGATCTTTTTGGGGTGAGGCAATGAAGACAACGGTTGACGTAATTAATTTGTCTCCTTCATATCCTTTGAATGGTGATGTTCCAGAAAAAGTTTGGACCAGTAAAGATGTATCTTATGAGCACTTGAGAGTGTTTGGTTGCCAAGCTTTTGTTCACATTCCAAAATATGAGAGGTCCAAGCTTGATAGCAAGTCAAGACAATGTATATTTCTTGGCTATGGGCGTGATGAATTCGGGTATAGATTGTGGGATCCGATCGACAAGAAAATCATTCGAAGCCGTGATGTTGTGTTTCTTGAAGACCAAACAATTAAAGACTTTAGTAAAGGTGATCAACCGGAGCCAAAAACTAGTGATTTCATTGACATGGATCCATCTCCTTCATCTTCAGTTGATGATGAAAATGGGGGAGATGTGCAGCCACCTATTGAAAATGTGGAGGATGATGCTAATCCTAATGAAGTTAAGCCAGAAATTGAGGAACAACATCCAACTCAAGAACCACCACCACAATTTGAGTTGAGGAAATCTACAAGGGACCGACAACCTTCAAGAAAGTATCCTCTCAATGAATTTGTGTTGATTTCCGATCAAGGGGAGCCTGAGAGCTACCAAGAAGCAATTGAGCATGCAAAGAAAGGTGATTGGAAAAAGGCCATGGAAGAGGAGATGAACTCCTTACTTGAAAATCACACCTATGATTTAGTGAAGTTGCCTAAAGGAAGGAAAATTCTGAAAAATAAGTGGGTTTTCAAATTAAAGAATGATGGCAAGAATCTGAGGTACAAGGCACGTCTTGTTGTGAAAAGCTTTGGGCAAAAGAAAGGTATTGACTTTGACGAGATTTTCTCACCGGTTGTAAAGATGTCTTCTATTCGGGTTGTACTTGACATGGCTGCAAGTATGAACCTTGAAGTTGAGCAACTTGATGTGAAGACCGCATTTCTTCATGGTGATCTTGAAGAAGAAATTTACATGGAACAACCGGAAGGTTTTGTGGAAAAAAGGAAATAGAAATTTGTTTGCAAATTGAAGAAAAGTTTGTATGGTCTCAAGCAAGCCCCGCAACAATGGTACAAAAAATTTGACTCTTTCATGATGAATAATGGTTTTTCTAAAACCACTTCGAACCATTGTGTGTTTGTGAAAAATTTTCCGGATGGTAAATTTATTATTCTTTTGCTTTATGTTGATGACATGTTAATTGTGGGTCAAGATTCTACCATGATTAACAAGTTGAAGTTAGAGTTGAGTAAATCTTTTACTATGAAAAATTTGGGACCGGCAAAGCAAATTCTTGGTATGAAAATTGTTCGCGATTGCAAAGAGGGACTGATTTGGTTGTCTCAAGAAAGTTACATTGAGAAAGTTCTTGAGAGGTTCAACATGAATAAAGCAAAGCCGGTTGGTTGTCCACTTGCGGGTCACTTCAAGCTTAGTCCGAATCAATGTCTTACAAGTGAGAAAGACAAAGAAGAGATGTTGAAAGTTCCTTATACTTCAGCAGTTGGTTCTTTGATGTATGCCATGGTTTGTACAAGGCCGGATGTTGCTCACGTCGTTGGTGTGGTGAGTCGGTTTCTCTCTAATCCGAGTAAAGAACATTGGGCAGTGGTAAAATGGATTCTAAGATATCTTTGAGGGACTTCGAAGGTGTGTTTGTGTTTTGGGGATGGTAAGCCGATGCTTGATGGGTTCACAGATTCTGACATGGCCGGTGATGTTGATTCTAGGAAATCTACTTCGGGGTAGTTGATGACTTTTGCAGGGGAGCTGTGGCATGGCAATCTAAATTACAAAAATGTGTTGCTCTCTCAACTACCGAAGCTGAATTTATTGCTATTACAGAAGCTTGCAAAGAAGAGTTATGGTTGAAGAAATTTTTGCAAGAGTTGGGTTTGAAGCAAGAAAAGAATGTGCTTTATTGTGATAGTCAAAGTGCTATTCACTTGAGTAAAAATTCTACTTTTCATTCGAGATCGAAACACATTGATGTGAGATACCATTGGATTCGTGATGTGTTAGATCCGAAATTGTTGCAACTCAAAAAGGTTCACACAGATGATAATATTTCAGATATGTTGACTAAGATTTTGTCGAGGGACAAACATTTAAAGTGCTGAACTTTGGCGGGTATGGTTAATGTCTCCACCTAAGTCGGTAAGGGGAGAATTGTTGGGTATACCTCCTTATTGGAGTGTGGGACCCAATTGATTTATTAAAAGAATTTTAATTGGACTTGGTTTAGGTATAATATATATTTATATATTATATTTGTGGAGACCCAATTTAATTTGGATACAACTAGGGTTTTAATAAAACAAACCCAAGTGTTAACAATATCTATATGTGGCTTTGTGTTCCGTGTAATACAGAGGGGCTGCTACAATATAATTTGGTATTGTTTTTTGAAGGTGAGCACCCAGCCTTTATGATCATTGTGACAAGCATGGCTCTGCGGTTTTGATTCGGTGGTGCGGTTTCGGTTGATATTTTGGTGAAACTGATTTGGTTCGTTATTTTGGATCTTCTATAACTCTGGTTCTGAAGATTTTGATTTATCTATTTGGTGAGGTCTTTTTTCTTGTTTATTTGTGATTATTTGGAATTCACCTAAGGGTGGTTTGTGAGATCATTCGTGTCTCGTTTGTAATCGTTTGGAAAATTATTTGGTTGATAGTGGAATCAGATTTCGATCCCGTGAACGTACCTCACATTGAGGGAACCACGTAAAAATTCTTGTGTTGCCTTTGATTTAATTTTTCCGCATTAGTTTTTATTCCCATTGATTGATTTACTTGTGGGGAATCACATATTTTCCCTAACACATTCGTGTCTCGTTTATAATCGTTTAAAACTTTTTGGTTGATAGTGGAATCAGATTTCAATTCCGTAGATATACCTCACATTGAGGGAACCACGTAAAATTCTTGTGTCGTTGTTGATTTAATTTTTTCGCATTAGTTTTGATTCTCATTGATTGATTTACTTGTGGGAAAACATCTATTTTTCCTAACAACTGGTATCAGAGCTTACGGTTTATTTGGATTTATTCATTTGTGTAAATCAATGGAGGGGAATGTGGGTCGTATGTCTAACTTCAATGGAAGCAATTGGGTAACTTGGAAAACTAAAATAGAACATATTGGGTGTGTTTGGTTTGTGTTTTGAGATAAATTTTTTTAAAAAAATTTAGGGAAAGAGTTTAGAAATTTTTTTAGTTTGTTTCGTTGTATATTTTGAAAACAGTTTTGGAGTTTGGAAGTTTGGGATGATTTGATATTTTATTGTAGTTGAGTAGATGTGTGTAAGAGAAAAAGTGATTGAGAATGAGAGAGGAGAGAGAAAAAGTGATTGATTGATGTATATAAGAGAGAGTGATTTTCAAAAAAAAAAATTCAAAAAATTTGAACCAAACAAAATTTTAAAAAAATTTCTCAAAAAATGTATTTTGAGATACAAACCAAACAAGCTTATTATTTTGTAAAGATTTATATGAGCTTATTGAGGGTGATAGTAGCAAACCCAATGGTATAAAAGATGATGAATGGAAGAGACTTAATCGAAAAGCTGTTGGTGTTATCCGTCAATAGATTGATGACAGTGTGTTTCATCATGTTGTTACTGAAACTTCAACACAAGATTTATAGAAAAAATTAGAAAGTCTTTATGATAAAAAATCAGCCACAACTAAAGCTTTTATGTTTCGTAAATTGGTTAATTTAATATATAAAAATGGTAGCCCTATTCCGAAACATTTGAATGAAATAAAGAGTATTGTTAACCAACTTGCTTCTATGAAAATTGTTTTTGATGATGAGTTGCAGGCTTTGATGCTACTTAGTTCTTTACCCAAAAGTTTAGAGACTTTGGTTGTGACAGTTAGTAATTCGGTACCCGATGGTGTTGTCACAATGAACCAAGTCACTAGTAGCTTGTTGAATGAAGAAACTAGGAGAGGAGTAAGACTCATTTGTTATGGATTTGTTATGGCTTTGTCATTCAGAAGCATTTGTTATGAGAGGCTGAAGCAAAACAAAGGAGAGGAGTAAGACTCCTCATGGTCGTGATCAAAGCCATGACAAATCAAGAGATGATTCTTTTCAAAGAAAGACATTGAGTGCCATTATTGTCATGAGAAAGGGCACATGAAGTGGGAATGTCGAAAGTTCAAGAACAAGAACAAGAGCAAGAAGACACAACGGCGGTTACTACCGATGATCTCATGGTTGTTTGTGAAGATGATTATATCAATTTTTTAGGCCCAGAGAGAAATTGGGTGATTGATTCTGGTGCTTCTTTTCATATGACTTCTCAAGTTGATTTCTTCACTACCTACACTAAAGGAGATTATGGTTATGTTCAAATGGATAATGAAGGTTTGTTTAAGATTATCGGCATGGGTGATGTTTGCTTAGAAATAAATTTGGGCTGCAAGTTGTTACTTAAAAATGTGAGGATGTTCCCGACATTCGCCTCAATTTGATCTCTACCAGGAAGCTAGATGATGAAGGCTACAACAACAAATTTGGTGATGGAATATGGAAGCTCACAAAGGGTTCTTTGGTAGTGGCTAAGTGTAAGAATGCTCATACACTTTATTCGATGTAAGGAAAAATTTGTAAAAGTGTTGTCAATGCACTTGAAGATGATACTTCTATCGAATTGTGGCACAAGCGGCTTGGGCACATGAGTGAAAAGGGGTTACAAGTTTTGTTCAAGAAAGAGTTTCTACCCGGTTTGAAACGTACACATTTTAAACTTGTGTTCATTGTTTAGCGGGCAAACAATATAGAGTTTCTTTTCATAAAAATGTTACTTCTAGAAAATAAAATGTTTTGGAATTGATTCATTCAGATATTTGTGATCCTTTGAAAGTTAGAACACATAGTAGCGCACTTTATTTTTATTTTTTCATTGATGATTATTGAAGGAAAGTTTGGGCTTTTATGCTAAAAACTAAAGATCAAGTTCTAGATGTATTTAAGCATTTTCAGGCCATGGTTGAAAAAGAAGCAGGGCATAGATTGAAGTGCATCAGATCAGATAATGGTGGTGAATACATTGGGCCATTTGATGAATATTGTCGCAGCCAAGATATTCAGCACCAAAAGATAGTTAAGAAGACTTCTCAACAAAATGACATTACTGAGAGGATGAACCGCACCATTGTGAAAAAAATAAGGTGTTTACTTTTATATGCTAAATTGCCAAGATCTTTTTAGGGTGAGACAATGAGGACATCGGTTGACATGATCAATTTGCCTCTTTCTTATCATTTGAATAGTGATGTTCCCAAAAGAGTTTGGACCGACAAAGAGGTATCTTATGAGCACTTGAGAGTGTTTGGTTGCGGAGCCTTTTTTCACATTCCAAAGGATAAGAGGTTCAAGCTTGATAGCAAGTCAAGACAATGCATTTTTCTTGGCTATGGGCATAATGGATTTGGTTATAGATTGTGGGATCCGATTGACAAGAAAGTTATTCGAAGTAGTGATGTTGTGTTTCTTGAAGACCAAACAATTGAAGACTTTGGCAAATGTGATCAACTGGAGCAAAAAACTAGTGATCTCATTGACATGGATCCATCTCCTTCATTTTCAGTGGATGATGAAAATACCTCTTGAAGATGTAAATGATGCTACTACTCCAAATAAAATTGAGTCTGAAATTGAGGAAGAGTATCCAACTCAAGAACCACCACTACCACAACTTGAGTTGAGAAAATCTACAAGGGACCGGCAACCTTCGAAAAAGTATCCTCCTAATGAATTTGTATTAATATCTGATCAAGAGGAGCTCGAGAGCTACCAAAAAGCAATTGAGCATGCAAAGAAAAGTGATTGAAAAAATGGCATGTAAAAGGAAATGAATTCTTTGCTTGAAAACCACACTTATGATTTAGTGAAATTGCCTAAGGGGAGGAAAATTCTGAAAAATAAATGGGTTTTAAATTGAAGAATGATGGCAAGAATCTGAGGTACAAAGCATATCTTGTTGTGAAAGGCTTTGGACAAAAGAAAGGTATTGACTTTGATGAGATTTTCTCGCTGGTTATGAAGATGTCTTTTATTTGGGTTGTACTTGGCATGGCCGTAAGTATGAACCTTGAAGTTGAGCAACTTGACGTGAAGACCGCATTTCTTTATGGTGACCTTAAAGAAGAAATTTACATGGAGCAACTGGAAGGTTTTGTAGAGAAATGGAAAGAAAAATTTGTTTGTAAATTGAAAAAAAAATTGTATGGCTTCAAGCAAGGCCGCGACAATGGTACAAAAAATTTGACTCTTTCATGATGAACAGTGATTCTTCTAAAACCACGTCAGACCATTGTGTGTCTGTGAAAAAAAATTCGGATGAGAAATTTATTATTCTTTTGCTTTACGTTAATGACATGTTAATTGTGGGTCAAGATTATGCTATGATTAACAGGTTGAAATTGGAGTTTTTTTGCTATGAAAGATTTGGGGCCAACAAAGCAAATACTTGGTATGAAAATTGTTCATGATCGCAAAAATGATTGATTTGGTTGTCTCAAAAAAGCTACATTGAGAAAGTTCTTGGGAGGTTCAACATGGATAAAGCAAAGCCGGTTAGTTGTCTACTTGCGGGTCACTTCAAGCTTAGTTCTAATCAATGTCTAATAAGTGAGAAAGAAAAGAAAAAGATGCATAAAATTCCTTATGCTTCAGCGGTTGGTTATTTGATGTACGGCATGGTCTGTACAAGGTCGGATATTGCTTACACCATTAGTGTGGTGAGTCGGTTTCTCTCTAATCTGGGTAAAGAACATTGGGTAGCGGTTAAATGGATTTTAAGGTATCTTCGAGCGACCTTGAAGGTGTGTTTGTATTTTGGGAATGGTAAGTCGATGCTTGAAAGGTTCACGGATTTTGACATGGTCGGTGATGTTGATTCTAGGAAATCTACTTCGGGGTATGTGATGACATTTGCAGGGGGAGCTGTGGCATGACAATCTAAATTACAAAAATGTGTTACTCTCTTAACTACCGAAACTGAATTTATTGCTATTACGAAAGCTTGCAAAGAAGAGTTATGGTTGAAGAAATTTTTGCAAGAGTTGGGTTTGAAACAAGAAAGGTATGTGCTTTATTGTGATAGTCAAAATCCTATTCATTTGAGTAAAAATTCTACTTTTCGTTTGAGATCGAAACACATTGATGTGAGATACCATTGGATTTGTAATGTGTTAGATTCGAAATTGTTACAACTCAAAAAGATTCACATGGATGATAATATTTTGGACATGTTGACTAAGATTCTGTTAAGGGACAAACATTTGAAGTATTGAACTTTGACGAGTGTGATTGATGTCTCCACCTAAGTCGGTAGGGGGAGAATTGTTAGGTATACCTCCTTAGTGGAGTATGAGACCCAATTGGTTTATTAAAATATTTAATTTAGTTTGGTATTGATTATAATATATTTTTAATATTATATCTAACTTTTAGAGGGCTAATGGGTATTTAATATTCACTTTGGTAGTAGCTATGGTTTTCATAAAAGCCCAAAGATCAATAATATATATATATATTGTTTTAGTCTTCCAAAAATCAGGTGGTGGCATCGATAACATTGTAAATCAATTCGGTGGGGAGCAACATGGAGCAACAGTTTTTTTGATCATTATTCGGTGGTGGTATTTTGATGAAGTTGATTTGGTTCGTTATTTTAGATCTTCTTCAATTCTGTTTTGAAGATAACTTATTCGTCTATTTAGTAGGGTCTTTGCTCTTGACTATTTGTGATTATTTAGTATTCACCTAAGGGTGGTTTATGAGACCATTTGTGTTTCATTTGTAATCGTTTGAAAACTTTTTGATTGATAGTAGAATCGGATTTCGATCTCGTGGATGTACCTCACATTAAAGGAACCACGTAAAATTCTTGTATCGTTGTTGATTTAATTTTTTCGTATTAATTTTTATTCCCATTAATTAATTTACCAGTAAAAAATTATCTATTTTTCTTAATATTTTGTACACTAATTTTACTAACAAACTTAACAAGTCTAACTTCCTAAAATATTGGAAAAAAAAATACAAGCATATATAGCAGTACAAAGAGAGAGAGAGAGAGTTATGGAAGTTATTCTAGGCTGTGCACTTTCAAAGGCTAATATCTTGATTTATTTTATTTTATTTTATTTTTATTTTTTGAACGGAGGCTTATATATAACCTTGGTTGACCCTTGAAATAAGGAATTAAAAAAATAAGGACAAACTTCTATTTATCGCATCTTATTTAGGTCACATGTGATTCACTCCTTAACGTTTATAAATAATCACATAATTCTCACATAATTTGTGAATCAAAATGTATCATTAACTTTTCAATCTAAGTTAATTAGCAGTGACATTAACGCGCTAATTTGGTGAGTAAGCCATTATTTAAGACATAAATACCTTTTTTATATCTTCAAATTTACAAAAGAATGTCATGGTCCTTTCTCTCAAATTTTTTTTATACAAATCTTTCTCTCTATTTTTTTATGCAAATCTTCCTTCCTACTATATACTATCTCTTTTCCCCTTTCCCCTTCTCTTTCTCTGTCTGACAATTCCACACCCCACATTTGATCTGGTGAATAACTCTGAATTTGTGAATAAAAAAATCGTTCTATTATACATGTTGTATGTATATATGTGTATCCAACCTAACACCATCACTAATTTTAATTATTGCATTTATTTTATGTAATTTTTAATGGAAAGCATTTTTGTATTTAATATAATGTATCACCATGATTTTTGTATTCAATTTCCACAATTTTTATATCACCACAATTTCTGAATTCAATCTTAATGAAAAGCACATCACCACAATTTCAATACACAAGGTAATCTTATTTTAAAAAGTAGAAATTGCACACACATATATATGTAAATATATATATACTATTAATATACGAAGTTACGTATTTGTAAGCGAACCAGTGGGGTGTTCACGACTGTTCAACCCATTAGCAGAGGAAGCTATATGGTCATGCATGAATTGAATCTTTAATAACACACAAATCTCATATGGGTCTCAATAAAGAGTTATGCTTGATGGCCTTTCATTTTTGAATCACCAATCTCCCTCATCTTCACTCTTTTTCTGAAGCCCTCTGCTAATCTTTTTTTTTTCTCTCTCTAAAATTATCTATTCTCTATCTAGAATCTACACAAGGGTTGGGGTGGTGAAAAGGAGCCGTGTGAAAACTGTTAAGGATTGTGTTTTTATTAGTGGTTATAACAGATTTTGCTTGCAAAATTTAAAATGAAATTTGCTATAGTTGGCAACTATGGAAGGAAGATGAAAGAATATATAATATAGGTTTAATTCATAAGAGAGAGGGGAAGAAGATGAGGGCATAAAGATCAATTTTATATTCTGTTAATAGAAATTAGTGTACGTTTTGGTTCACAAATTATGTGGGATTATGTGATTATTTCTAGACGTTAGGGGATAAGCTAGGGCGGTCAATAGATCGGATTTAATCCAAATCCGACCCGAATCCAATCCGAAAAATAGGAATACATTTACAAAAAAGTCCAATCAGGCAATCCAATAATTTGAATCTGTTTATTAAACGGATTGAATATGCAAAAATCCAATCCGATAATCCGATAATTCGATCCGATTATTCCCAATTTGAATGAATAAAACACAAAATGAAAAAAAAAAAAAAAAAACTATATAAAACTGTAGCTCAATAAATTAATAAATGGATCGGATCAGATTAGATATCCAAAATTATCATATTCGGATTTAGGTGATCTATAATTGAATATTGGCTAAATGGATTCAGATTTGGATTTGTTTTAATCGGATCGGATTCGGATTTTGACAAATTCGATCTGAATTCGATCCATTTATAGGCCTAGGATAAATTGCATATGACCAAAATTTTAAAGAGATAATGTGAAATTTGTCCAAAAAATAAACTAATCTTATAATTTCTCCGATCAGCTCTTCATTGACAACTCAGGCCAACAGGACATAGATCCTTGATAACAACGTTGTTTCTCAATCCCCATCACCATTTACAATGCAAATGCTTGGCCTCTCTCTCTCTCTATAAATATATATATTTATAGATAATAACAACTAATTAACAGTAACCATTGCTCACTCACAATATTTGCTAAGAGAGCATTCCAATGGCACCGGCAATTGAAGAAGAACGTGTTGATTGTCTCTCATCCAACGGTCAGAAGCTCTGCATCAAAAATTTCATTTGGTCCGACTCAGAATGGCCCCAAATCAACTACGACCACTTCGACGACCGCGATGACATCCCTCTCATAAGTCTCCAGGTATGGGACCCACTTAATTTTTTTACAAAAATGTTTATGTATAATTATGCATTTTTTTTTTTTTTGGAGTTTTAGAAATTGAATACAGTGGAATAATTAGAAGAATTAAAATTGGGGTCATTTTTTTTTAATTTATTTTTTATTCTTAAATTTAGAGAAAAAATTGTAAATAAAAAATAAAAATATGAATGAAATATAAGGGTTTTTTTTCATAGATCTATTCCCTTCACAAATCTTCACAAATCTCTCTTTAAATTCAAATATAACTTTTAAAAAAAAAAATTTAAATTACTACCTCTTTCACTGTGTAATTACAAGATATTCTTTTGTTTTCATGTGATTACAAGATATTCTTCTTCTTCTTTTTATGTGAACAGCTGGTTTTTTGTTTTGTTTTTGTTTCCTAAAATGCAAAAACATGAAAACGTTATTAGGAATATATATAATCTCATACAATTTTTAAAAAGTTGAGATATTCACAATTAAATTTAGAATTAGATAAATTATTACATTACTAGTCTCTACATTTTGCCCATAGTGTCATTGTTCTTATGATTTTAATTAATTCGACTTTGTCTCTTAATTATAGATTTTGCGCCAATTTAATTTAATTAATAACATTGATTTGGATTTTTAAAAGAAAATAGTCACTCAATTAGTTGAGGTTAACTCAATGAATTTAATAAATTTATAATTTTGCCTATAAAAAAAATAATATATGTCATTTATATTCGCATTTTGTTTATCAAAAAAACTAACGATTGTAATCAATTAGATCAAATTAAGAAAAAATTATAAATTCATTATTAAAATCGAGCTAATTAAACTTATGGGAATCAAAATGACACAAAGGTAAAAATATTGAGACTATCAGTATAATTTGTTTTTAAAAATTTACTTTCAAAATTACTTTTACCAATATGACATTAATGCTTACGACAAAAAATTATGATATAAAACACATTTCATAAATTTTAAAATTTCTTTATTAAATGACTCATTGAATTAAATTTCTGATTATGCCACTGTCTGCCGGGACTTCTAAATGCAAAGAAAGATCAAAACTACGAGAAAGTATGTCGTGACATGGTAGCGGCTAGCAGCAAATGGGGGTTCTTCAAGCTGGTCGACCATGGTGTGCCATCGGAGATAGTAGAGAACATGAAGGCTCGGTTGAACGAGATGTTCGACCTACCCATGGAGGAGAAGCTGAAGGGAGCGAGATCGGCGACAATGCCACTGGGTTACTGTGCTACTAATCCAGATTATGGGAAGAACTTGCCGTGGGCTGAGATATTGCAATTGCTTCAATCTCCTCAACAGGTTTTGGGTTTTGCTAAGAAGGTGTTTGGTGATCAACAATTACCATTTAGGTGAATAATAATACTACATCATTTTAATTTGAAAAAAAATTACGATTCAGTGGTGTCCTCAAAAAATAATTACTGATTTGTGAATAAAAAATTAAGACTCTAATTTTAATGCTGGTAAAGTTCACCGATTTGAATTATACTCTGAACTTACATTTTTCCTTCTATTGATTGGTTATATTATTTGTAAACTGAATTTTTATACCAATAATGTTATGTACCCAAAAATATTTTTAAAAATATCAAAATCTGAAATACGTGATAAAATTCATTTTAGGTATAATCATATCATACAAAGTTTAAATCTACAAAAGTTCAAACCATAGACACTTTTTTGATAATTTTTCTGACTTAGGAGTGTTTTGGGAAGTTGGTAAAAAGCTGGCTTTTGACTTTTTACCAAGCTTTTTAGCTTTTTGGCTTTTTGGAAAGTGATTTGGGAAGTTGGTAAAAAACTGCCTTTAAGCTTTTTAGTTTAATATTTGTTTATGGTGTCAAATCAAATTAAAATGACCAAAATACACTTACCCAACATAAGAAATTTATTTTTTTATTTTTTTGTCATAGGCTCCAATTTGTAACTTCACACTTGTGTTTTTGGCACTTTTCAAACCAATTTTGTTGCGTTTTTGGACATTTTAACAAAAACGTGACTTTTTATTTTGGTTCCCAAAACGGCACTTAATTACAATTCTGTTCCTCTTGAAAATGACGTAGCTTGTAATCATTTATTTCAGAGGAGCCCACTCAACCTCCAAAACTAGAGTACCAATCCAATTTTTGGACTAGAGGAAGTTTTCAAGAGGTTATTTAGTGATTTTAGGATATGATTAGGTGGTGCTTTAGGGAGGTTTTGTTTGGTGGAAGCAGTAAGACTCACGATTTTGTATGGGGCTAAGAGAAACAACTGGACAACATGACAATTGGTGATTGATTGGTGACAAAAACAGTTACTATTTTTTAAAAAAATCCAAGAAAACATCCAAACACATGAAATATTTGAACCATATTCATTCGGAATGTGACTGACAATAGATTAAATTTAAATATACACTATTGTGGGGATATATTTCTGGGACTCAACACGTGGCAAGGGGATGCCGACGTGTCACCCGGGGTGCTATGTGTCACAGTAAGATTCTTGCCAAGAAACTCTACTATTTGCCGAGGTAAAACTCAAGAGACATCTCAATCTGGGCTAAAGGCCTCGAACCTCGGCTTAACAAACAAAGGCCGAACTACCCGCAGAAGAGTAAGCCGAGGTTGATATTATTAAATATTATCTCTGTTAGGTGGATTTCCAGCCTAGCAGAGATAGCCACGAGGCCATTATCTCACCAACAAGCTGGCCTCGAGGCCATAAGAAGCACCCACGAGGCCACTAGCAGAAGTGGGAAGGAATCCGCAGCTTTTGTCTGGAAAGCTGCTGAAAGTGTTTTAGTGGGCTGGCAAGACAGCTCAAAAGCTGTGAGCTTCTCCATCTCAATGAGTGTGTATATATTGAGATGGAGAACAACGAGAGGGAGGGTCGGACTGAATTCATTCTGGAACAGACGAAGAGATAGAGATACAACAATTGTAATACTTATTCATATACTCAGAAAGTGAGAAAGTTACTGAGAGTGAATTGTAATTCCTATTATTACTCATAGTGAAACACCTCGGCGCACCCGTGGACGTAGGCAATTATTGCCGAACCACGTAAATCCTTCTTGTCTTTGTGTTATTGCTTGTTCCATCTATTCTGCCTGTGCTACTACTGCTGACTCACTAAGATAGGCAGTGTGGCCGAGAAAAATAACCCACACAATTTGGCGCCGTCTGTGGGAAAGATAGACGAATAGATGGCTAGCAACGCACAGAACGAGAGGATCGGGGGTGACATTCCAGCTGGAAATGACAGGCCTATTGACCTGGATACCGAAGGAGGCAACCACAACGACCAAACCCGTGGCCAGGGGCACGGGGGCAAAAACGTCGTCCAGGACGACGACACTTCGAAGAAGACGGATCAGGATAGCTATTACAAGGAGGATAACCTCCAGATATGGAAGGATCGATGCATATGAAGGGATGAAGAAGTCAAGGACCTCGCAAACAAGTTGGCCGACCTGCAGTCGGTAGTCAACTTCATGATGCAAACCAAGGTCATGCAGCCACCATACCCACTGCAGGATACGCCAATCCCAGCAGTTAAAGCTCGGAATGAAGGAAGGACAACGACACCCGACGCATCACAACGCTCCAGGAGCAAGGGGCACCCTCACCCGCCCTCCGAGGACGTCGGCAAGTCCCAGAGGACACATAATGCCAAGGATGAGGAACCAAGAGAACATCGGCACGTACAAAAGCAGGCTCTCTGCTTTGACACAACCCGTGGAGAAAGATCAAAACGGGCGCACCACGACGCCGAGAGCAGTGTGCCGAAGGGGCTCAAATCAAAAGATAGCCGAGCTCCAGGGAGAAGCAAAGAAGACTTGAGAAACTATCTCAAGAGAAGGGAACAGAACGCCGAAGCCGAGGTAACCTCACTCGTCAAGCCGAGGACACCATTCTCGGTAGAACTGGACAAGTTTGTAGCTCCAAAAAGATTCAGCATGCCGAGGTTCCAAATCTATGATGGTAAGTCAGACCCTAACTTCCATGTTGGATTATTCCTGAACTCAATGGCGTTATATAGTGGAAATGAGCCTTTGCTCTGCAAAGTATTCCCTTCGTCCTTTGGGGAAATTGCATCGGATTGGTTCCACAAGTTACCAAAGGGAAGTGTGAAGACTTGGGAAGGCCTGGCCGAGATGTTTGTGGCCAGGTTCGTGACAAACAAGCTACAGCCATTACGGGTGGACGCATTAATGGCTTTAAAGATCAGCAAGGATGAAGGGCTAAGGGCCTATGCAAAGAGATACTACGAGGTGTTCAACAGAATACCCGAATGCAACCAGGAGGTAGCAGTTTTATCCTTCAAGAACGGCCTGAAGGAAGACTGTTCACTACGGAAATCTTTGGCGAAGACATTGCCAAAGAACATGGAAGAACTCATGGCAAGGATTGAAAAATATGCCAGAGCCGAGGAGGATACATCGGCATCAAAGCAGGTCAAACAGGAGCAACGGAATGACTCGCCAAAGCGAAGCCGAGGTAACAACGGCTTCAGCAAGACGGAGATAGAGCTGAGGGCTAAACAAGCAGTAACAACCGTGTTCCGAATTCCAATTCAAAAGATCCTAGGAAGAATAAGGGGCCAGCCCTATTTCCGAACGGCAGCAAGGGAACCGGGGGAATTTATGGGAAGAAACACGGACAGACATTGTTCGTATCACAATGAAAACGGCCACACAACACAGGGTTGCAGAGCCCTGAAAGCTCACTTGGAAGATCTGGTGAGACAAGGCCACTTGCGAGACCTTGTTGATGAGACCAGAACAAGGGAAGAACAGGCAAGACTGCCACAGGCGGAAGAAGCCCCACCACCACCACAAATCCGAGCAGATAGACCTCGGGTAGTAAATGTTATTCACTCCAAGGTGAATGAGAACGAAATTTGAGGAGAAACCCAAAGAGTGAAGCACTTGCAGTACGTGAACCAGATCGGACTGAAAAGACCTCGGCCCGAAGACTGCCGAGGTCAGATGATAACCTTCACTGAGGCCGACCTAGAAATGGTCCAGCACCCACATAACGATGCCTTGGTAGTATCCCTCCAGGTTGGGGAGTGCCAAGTAAAACGCATCCTGATTGACCCAGGAAGCTCTTGTGACATCATGTACGTTAGATGTTACAAGGAGCTCGGCCTTCACCCCGACGACCTGGAACAGTCGACTGGCCCGATGGTCGGCTTCAATGGAACGCCGACGTGGCCACTGGGTGCAACAAGCTTGGAAGTACAGGCAGGTACCAAGAAGATCACAACTGAGTTTATTGTGATTGATACACCTTCACCGTACAACATCATCATGGGCAGGCCGTGGTTGCATACAATGGGGGCAGTACCTTCAACATTGCACCAACTTCTGCGGTTCCCAACGGAGCACGGGATAGAAGAGATCCGAGGAGATCAACTACAGGCGAAGAATTGCTCCATGGCAGCAATGAAAGCTACCTGCAATGTTCGAGAACCTACAAAGGCCGAGATTGAAGATGAGGACATGGAAGTCCTGGAAGATGTCGGCAAGGAGCCAGCCGAGAAGAGCGAGGAATCACTAAAGAAAATTCTCGTCCAGGAGGGCGATGAGGAAAGATTTTTTCTTCTCGGCTCAGGCTTAGCCGACGAAGAAGAAAGAGAACTGGAGGCCTTTTTGAGAGCAAACATAGAAGTGTTCGCTTGGACACCTTATGAAATGCCTGGCATTGACCCCGAGGTCACATGCCACAGACTAAACGTCCACAGGTCGGCTAAACCTGTGATCCAGCGAGCTAGAAGACCGACATTGGTGCATGTCGAAGCTGTGGAGGAAGAAGTTGACAAACTTCTAGAAGCCAGGGCCATCAGAGAGGTCAATTACCCAACATGGTTGTCCAACACCGTGGTGGTAAAGAAGAAGAACGGAAAATGGAGGGTTTGTGTCGATTTTACAAGCCTAAATAAAGCATGTCCCAAAGACAGCTTCCCTCTGCCAAAGATTGACCAGCTGGTAGATGCTACATCGGGACATGGAAGGATGAGCTTCCTGGACGCTTACCGAGGTTATCACCAGATAGCCATGTACCCTCCAGATGAGGAAAAGACAGCTTTCATCACCCCGAAGGGCCTATACTGTTACAGGGTGATGCCTTTTGGATTAAAGAATGCAGGAGCAACTTACCAAAGGTTAGTGACCAACATGTTCAAACAACAGATAGGCCGAACAGTGGAAGTCTACATCGACGACATGGTCGTGAAGACCAAGGGGTCAGAAAATCATCTCGCCGACCTGGCCGAGGTATTCAATATACTGAAAACATATCGGCTCCGACTCAACGCATCAAAATGCGCGTTTGGTGTTGGATCTGGTAAATTTTTAGGGTACTTGGTAACCAGAAGGGGAATAGAGGCCAGCCCAGATCAGATCAAGGCTATCTTGGATCTTCAGAGTCCAACCTCGGCAAAACAGGTTCAAATGCTCACTGGCAGAGCGGCGGCCTTAAACAGGTTCATAAGCCGAAGTTCAGATAAATGTAAACCCTTCTTCAACTTGGTAAAGAAGACTGCCGACTTCCTATGGACTGAAGAGTGTGAAGCTGCCCTGGCCGACCTAAAAAGATACATGATCACGGCTCCAGTCCTTTCGACGCCAGAACCCGGAGAAGAATTGTTTTTGTATTTAGCCGTGTTAGAACATGCGGTGAGTGCAGTACTTATCCGAGAAGAGCAGGAAGAACAAAAAGCTGTCTACTATGTGAGTAAGACCTTGGCCAGCGCTGAAACAAGGTACTTGCCACTGGAGAAGTTAATGTTGGCCTTAGTCATGGCCTCAAAGAAGTTGAACCATTACTTCCAAGCACACAAGATCGTGATACTAACAGAGCATCCATTGAAGTCCTTGTTACAACAAGGAGACTTGACCGGAAGAATTGCAAGATGGGCAGTGGCCTTGGGCCAATATGACCTGGAATTCAGGCCAAGGACAGCAATCAAGGGCCAAGTTCTGGCCGACTTTGTGGCAGAATTCACGCCGGAGTCCATTGAACGTCGGCCTCCCTTAAGCCGAGATGAATCAGGTCCCAACAAGCAAGAAGCATCCCGGTCGACAGCAGAAGACCAAAGAAAGGAAAAGCTCAGACCGTGCAGCATCTACATCGGCGACTCATTCAGACTCTTTGTGGACGGAAGTTCAAACCGACGAGGAGCGGGGGCAGGAATACTGCTGATATCCCCAGATGGAGAGATAATAGAGCAGTCCATCCGTTTGGGGTTCAAGGCCTCAAACAATGAAGCTGAATACGAAGCATTGATTGCCGGACTAAAACTGGCAGCAGCAGCGGAAGCCGACGAGGTAATTGTTTTTTGTGATTCACAGTTAATTGTTAACCAGTCTACAGGAGAATTTACAGCCAGGGACGAGAGGATGTCGGCGTATGCAAAAGAGGTGATCAGACTAGCCGAGCTATTTCAGAACTGCCGACTTCTTCAAGTTAGCCGAGATGATAACAGCCACGCCGACGCGTTGGCCAACCTAGCGAGTTCAATGCAGACTGGAAAGGCAAGGACAATTATGATAGATTACATGTCGGGTCCGAGCATAGAACCACGGAGCGCAAAGCAGGAAACAATGTGCGTGGACATGGGGCCGAGCTGGATGGATGCAATTGTTGCATTCCTTAAAGAAGGAAAACTGCCAGAAGATCGCAAGGAGGCACATAAAGTCAGACTGAAGTCGGCAAGATTCAGCTTGACCTCGGACGGACATCTCTACAGAAGGTCCTTCACTGGACCCCTTTTAAGGTGCGTACACCCTTTTCAAGTTGAAGATTTTTTATATGAAATTCATGAAGGGATATGTGGAAGCCACACTGGGGGCAGATCATTAGCTCATAGGGCCATTACCCAAGGGTATTGGTGGCCATATATGCAAAAAGATGCCGAAGCATATGTGAAGAAGTGTGAACAATGCCAGAGGTTTGCACCTTTGATTCATCAGCCAGCTGCCGACCTGAATCCAGTATCCAGCCCTTGGCCGTTTGCCCAGTGGGGCATGGATTTGGTCGGCCAACTTCCCCAAGCAACAGGCCAGAGAAAATACTTGCTGGTGGCGACAGATTACTTTACAAAGTGGATAGAGGCAGAGCCACTTGCTAAAATCCGAGATGTGGATGTCAAGAATTTCATATGGAAGAACATCATCACGAGATTTGGCATCCCCAGAGCCATTGTAGCCGACAACGGAACACAGTTCGACAGCAAGCTCATCAAAAACTTCTGTGCCAAATTCAAGATCAAGAACTACTTCTCAACACCGAGTTTCCCTCAAAGTAATGGGCAGGCAGAAGCTTCTAACAAAGTAATTCTGGATGGAATCAAGAAGAGGTTGCAAGCAGCAAAAGGGAAGTGGGTAGATGAATTACCCAATGTGCTTTGGGCATATCGGACTACGCCGAGAAGATCAACTGGGGAATCTCCTTTTGCCATGGCCTATGGCACCGAAGCAGTCATCCCACTGGAGGTCGGCATCCCAGGGATCCGAACCCAGGGAGTTGAAAATGGGACTAATGACATACTCTTAGCCCGAGATCTGGATCTTTTAGAAGAACGAAGAGAGAAGGCTGCAATTCAGCTTGCAGTGTACCAGCAACAACTTGCCAGAGCATACAACAAGAAGGTCAACCCAAGAGATTTTCAAGTCGGCGACCTGGTCTTGAGGAAAGTGGTCGGCAACAAGAAAGATCCCAGGGAGGGCAAGCTTGGCCCAAATTGGGAAGGGCCTTACAGGATTACCTCGGTGCTAGGTAATGGAGCATATCGGCTTGAGGACAATGATGGCAAAGCATTACCAAGACCCTGGAACACCTGCAATTTGAAATTTTTCTACCATTGAAATGATTATTACTCCTGGCCGATGTCATATGATTGATGCTTGCAGACTTGAAAAATGAGAACCCAAGTGGAACTCAGGTTCACATTGGGGGCAGAGAAGATACAAAGCCTACCCCTTGTTGAAATCTGTCGCGATTTACAAGTAGGGTTTGGCCGAATAACAAAGCCTGCCAAATGTTAGTAGGTATGGCCGAATAACAAAGCCTACCACTTGTTGAAATTTGTAGCAATTTACAAGTTGGTCTGGCCGAATAGCAAAGCCTACCACTTGTTGAAATTTGTAGCAATTTACAAGTTGGTCTGGCCGAATAACAAAGTCTACCACTTGTTGAAATTTGTAGCAATTTACAAGTTGGTTTGACCGAATACAAAGCTTAGCTTCGCTTGTTGAAATTTGTAGCAATTTACAAGTTGAAGTTAAGCCGAGAAGATTCCTTGACCTCGCTTGTTGAAATTTGTAGCAATTTACAAGTTAAGGTTAAGCCGAGAAGATTCCTTGGCTTCACTTGTTGAAATTTGTAGCAATTTACAAGTTGAAGTTAAGCCGAGAAGATTCCTTGGCTTCACTTGTTGAAATTGGTTGCAATTTACAAGTTGGAGTCAAGCCGATATATTGTCATCTGAGGGAATTCGCGCCAAGTTCAGCCGATATCAATTTACAGGTTCATGTATATTGTTTAATTCTTGTTGAAATTTATGTCGACTTACAAGTATACCATTGTTTATAACTTGAGTAAAGTTTATTGGTCGTATTAATTCTTGTTGAAATCCGACATGAGATCATATGTTTACAAGTTGATCAGGCCAATTTCAAAGCTTAGCTTCGCTTGTTGAAATTTGTTGCAATTTACAAGTTGAAGTTTAGCCGAGATGCTTCCTTGACTTCACTTGTTGAAATTTGTAGTAATTTACAAGTTGGAGTCAAGCCGAGATATTTGTTTCTCTTCGCTTGTTGAAATCTGTTGCGATTTACAAGTTGAAGGAAAGCCGATGTTATCACCTATAATTTGAAACTATATATGATCATTTGTCGAAATTTGCAACAATTTACAAGTTGAGATTATTGTTTAAACCTTGTTGAAATTTGTAGCAATTTACAAGTAGATTACTATTTAAACGCTTGATTATAATTTGAGAAAAGTTTGCGTGTTGAGATTTGCAGCAATTTACAGGTTACAGTTAGGCCGACGTATTACCATCTGTTGAAATTTACAGGTTGAGGTAACAGTTGAGATTATTGTTTAATACTTGATAAAACTTGGTTAACCGTTGTTGAAATTTGTAGCAATTTACAAGTTGGGCAGACTGAGTTTGTTGTTTGAACACTCATTGGAACCTGAGAAAAGCTAACATTGAATAGTATACGTTTTATACTTGTTGAAATTTATGAAAGATTGCAGGACAGTTTTCTGCCGAAGTAAAATTTGCAGGTGTTATACCCGAGGTATGTTACCTCGAGAAGATTACACAAAGAAGGAAGAGTATGAAGATCATGCAAAACATTCTAAGTATAAAGCTACACAGAAGCAGTAAAGAGAAATTAAAGACTGAAGCATTCAGATCAAACAGTTATATATAAAGAAGGCACTATTACCAAGCAAGGGTCAATTGTTCTTAAAGCAAAAAAGAGGCACATCGGCCATAAAGATTACAGTGTTTACAAAACATCAACAAGAAGAAAACAAAGTACAAAAGAAATCAGGGCTGTCCTTCAACTTGAACAGATGGTTGGGTTGGAACCTCGGAGGACTCTGGAAGAACCTCTTTGGTAACTTGTTGTTCCACAACCTCTGCGTTTTCTTCTGCCGCAACCTCAGCTTGTTTATCTGCTGCAACCTCGGCCTCCTTGTCTGCCGCAACCTCAGCATCAATCTCAGCAAGGGTTTCATCAACACTTCTCTCTGCCAAAAGAAGGTCAGAGGATAGCGTGCCGATGTCTGCCTTTTTGGGAGCAGCTTCAAGGTCCTCATCTCCAGTCAAGTCCAAGACTTCTTCACCCTTGGAAGGAGACTTGGCCTTCCTCACCAGGGCTTCATCTTCTTCTTCATCTTCGTCTTCAGCCTCGGCTTCAGAATCATCTTCTTCAGCTTGGCTTGGAGGTGGAGGAAGAGGACAAGGAAGACGCATAGCCTTGGTCTTGCGCCATGGCGAGTCGGCTGGAAGATCAAGCTTTTTGGCCAAAGCATTCCAACCTAGGACGAATCCTTTGTTGCATGCTTGCTTGACCTGAAGCTTATAATCTTCAGCAACGTCGGCCATGCCTTGGTTGTAGGCAGCAGTGACTTCGGCTTTCTTGGTGGCCAGAGCATCTCTAAGCTCTTTCTCGGCTTCAGCCTTCTTAGCCTCGGCTTCCTTTTTCTCGGCCTCGGCAACTTTTCTTACGTTTACAGCGGCCTCAGCTTTTTGAAAAGCAAGTGATTGGGCCTTTGTAGCTTCCGCAGCCTGATCTTCCAGCTTTTTCATTTTTAGTTCGTTGGCCCTGTTTTGTTTATGGAGAAGAGCGAACTCCTTCTCCATGTCTTCTAACCTCTTCGCAGTCTCAAAAGCCTGCATGGAGAAGGTATGGGCGTGTTGGATGGCCTGGGAGAATACAAGGCAAAGGTTATTATAAACATTTCAAAATTTTACAAGTATGAAAGGCAAATTGTCAAATTCAAAGACTTACTTGGACCGAATGCTGCATCATGAGAGCGTAATTCTCATAGCCGCTCTTCTTCTCATTCCTCGCCATATCACCCTCCAGAAGGACAGCAGTGCTAAATGCCACGCCAATTTCGGGATCGGCTGCACTTTCATTAGTGTACACTGGCCTGTCTTCAAGAGTAACTTTGGGTTCCCAGGGAACTTTGGCAACCCTGGACCCCGAGGTTGAGGTTGATGATTTTTGTTTCTTTGCCGCAGCAGACCTTGGTGGTTGGGCTTCAGCAGGTCTCTTTGAAGGCGCCGAAGTCTTATTCACGGCCAGTTGAGAAATTGGCACTGCGTCTTCAACGTCGGCATCGGTTTCAGTAGCCTTGGCCTTGGGTTGGGCCTTCTTGACTCTCTTGGGCTTCGGCTGAGGAGTTGTTTGGGCAGGATCTTCTTCCATGTCATCTGGCAGGTCGGCCAGGAGATTCAGCACCTTTTTCTGTGGTTTTTCCATCTGGGCTGCCTTAACCAATCTTCGTCGGCGCTTCTTTTCTTGGACTGGAACTAAATTTGGTGCCGAAGTTGATGGCTGGTCGGCTGGCTCAGAAGTGGAGGCAGCTTGTTCTGTGGGAGTAGTTGATGGAGAGGCGCTCTTCTTCCTCTGCCTTGGAACGTCGGCCAATTTCGAGGTGTATGAGGGGATGAAGTTCAGCAACAAAGGAGCCTTGCGCTGTAGAATAGGAAGGTCCAAGAGCTTTTTTAGCCCGGGCCCGACGAAGTAAGATTGGCGGAAGTTCTTTGGAAGCTGGCGAACGTCTGCAAAAGGAAACACAACATTAGAAACAGACAAAATTTTATGAAAAAATTGAAGAAAACAACAACTAAGCAGTAATGATGGGCTCTTACCCTTGCCCTCCTTTATTGTTCGTGGGAGGGGGAAAAGGTGGACTTCCTCATCTGGGCCGAACTCCCAATTGCCAGAAACAATGAGGTAGTCATCTCCAGCCCCTTTGTTGGAGTCTGGAAGGTCGGCAACTATCTTATAAGCTGTGGACCTCGGCTTAAGGTAGTAAACAAAACCCTTTTCCCCCAAGTCAAGGCCACACATGGTGTAGCAGTACTGGATATCAGAAAGGGTGATTCTAACACCCTTCCGCCGAGCTAAAGCTATTATGCCCATAAGGGTTCTAAAGGCATTAATGGAAAGTTGCATGGGGTTGAGGGTGTAGAAATGAAGAACTTCGCGGAAAAGGGGATCTAAGGGGAACCTAAGTCCACACTGGACGAAGGCTACAACAGGGAAGGGCATCTTATCACCATCAGGCATAATGGAGTCCTTTTCCTCCTCGGCTAGTCTGAGGTGGACATCGTCAGGGATGGAAAATTCCTGCCTAAAGTTTTGAAGTTTGGTTGGGGTGTTCACTCTGTCTCTCCACACACCCATGGTCCTGATGAAATAAGTGTTTGGCTACAGAAACAGAGTATTGCTAAAAGGTTTTAAGAACCTCGGCTAAAACCTAGGTGCGGATTGTTTCAATTTTTCCTAAGGAAAGAAGGTTCTACAGCAAATCCCAAACCTAAATCTACGAATAAATGAGTATGAATGGCAGAAAATCTGAAAAACAGAAAAGCAAACAACGAAGTCTCAAAATCAGGAGAGGGTGGAAGACCAAGAACAAGAGGTGCAATAGTACGAGTGTTCACGTGCAAAATCAAGTGAACGATTCATAAAAATGGCAAACAGAACAGTAGATGCAAGGAATTTCAGAAAACAAGCAGAAACTGGAAAAGAGTGGAACGGAGGCTTACCAGAAATTGTGAGGCCGGGATGAGCTTCGCCGAGGTCAGGTAACGGAAACAGCAGCAGCAATAGTTTCACGGAAATGGCAGACGAAGGCAGTTGCAGAGCTTCGAGCAAGAGAAATGGCAGATTCGGAGGAGGAAAGAGCTTTGGAGAAGAAAGGGCTGAAGAGAGAGAGAGAAAACAAAGGGTTCGAATGCAAAAGTGAAAGAAGGAGAGAGAAACGAATTGTTTTGTTAAAAATTGAAAGGGCGGCAAAACTGCAATAATGACGCCTAGGGCAACGCAGGCGTCAGACGGCGCTGCAGTGAAAAGACGGCTCGTGGGCGCGTCAGCAACACGGGCCACTGAGAATGAAACGCGTCATCGGAACGGTTGAGAAGTGATGCATGACAGCTCATTCGCGAATGGGAATCGATTGGAGTTTAACGAAGCCATGTCGGCCTGAAGTAAATGATCTCGGCTAGAAGTTCTGAAGCCGAGGTACGAGAAAGAAGTTCAATGTAAGTTCCATCACCTCAGTTTGCCGAGGTAATAGAACTTAGGGGGCAGTTGTGGGGATATATTTCTGGGACTCAACACGTGGCAAGGGGATGCCGACGTGTCACCCGGGGTGCTATGTGTCACAGTAAGATTCTTGCCAAGGAACTCTACTATTTGCCGAGGTAAAACTCAGGAGACATCTCAATCTGGGCTAAAGGCCTCGAACCTCGGCTTAACAAACAAAGGCCGAACTACCCGCAGAAGAGTAAGCCGAGGTTGATATTATTAAATATTATCTCTGTTAGGTGGATTTCCAGCCTAGCAGAGATAGCCACGAGGCCATTATCTCACCAACAAGCTGGCCTCGAGGCCATAAGAAGCACCCACGAGGCCACTAGCAGAAGTGGGAAGGAATCCGCAGCTTTTGTCTGGAAAGCTGCTGAAAGTGTTTTAGTGGGCTGGCAAGACAGCTCAAAAGCTGTGAGCTTCTCCATCTCAATGAGTGTGTATATATTGAGATGGAGAACAACGAGAGGGAGGGTCGGACTGAATTCATTCTGGAACAGACGAAGAGATAGAGATACAACAATTGTAATACTTATTCATATACTCAGAAAGTGAGAAAGTTACTGAGAGTGAATTGTAATTCCTATTATTACTCATAGTGAAACACCTCGGCGCACCCGTGGACGTAGGCAATTATTGCCGAACCACGTAAATCCTTCTTGTCTTTGTGTTATTGCTTGTTCCATCTATTCTGCCTGTGCTACTACTGCTGACTCACTAAGATAGACAGTGTGGCCGAGAAAAATAACCCACACAACTATACATTTATTTTTTAAATGTTTTTCTGTACATTTCCTTTTCCTCATTAATTGTACTCGTTGAAATTTCAGTGAGGCAATGGTGGAGTACATGGAAGCACTAGACAAGCTAGGAATGACAATAATGGAGATGTTGGCTAATGGGTTAGGGCTTCAAAGTGACTTCTTCACAAAGAACTTTGAAGAAAAGGACTCAACCATGATCAGGATTAACAAATACCCTCCTTGTCCCTTGCCTGAAAAATGTCTAGGTGTGGGCAGCCACACTGACCCTCACACCTTGACAATATTGTTGGCAGACAACGTTGGTGGTCTTCAAGTTCTCAAGGATGACAATCAGTGGGTTGGAATCCGACCCATCCCTAACTCCTTTGTCATCAACATTGGTGACACCCTTGAAGTAATCTCTTTGTCTCTCTCTCTCTCTCTCAATACACACATAATCTTCTATCTCCATACCTTTTTATTGCTTTGTCTTAAAATATTAACTGGGGAAAAATTTAGCACACTGCAACTGGGTCGCACTGGTTTGAACTCGAAGGCTTGATTGCGTAAAAAACACTAGGAAAAAGACCACAACTGGTGGTCAGCTAGGGAATTTTTTGATACCTAAATCAGTATGTGAATAAGGACAAAAATTATGAATGTGTAGGTTATATGTTGGAGTGTAAACCTTTTATATAGTGAGTATGATGATAACTCATTCAGATTATTCTTCCACCTTAGATGAGAGTGTGCCCCCATTATTGGGCATAGCCTCTATCCACTCACTTAGTTGGGATACCCCTCAATTACCTCAACAAGCATGGGCCTAACTAAGTGGTATGATAGTGCATGTGTCCACTGTCCATGCCAAGATATCATGCTAATTTTGGTTCCCATATTAACAATCGTTGGATTATATTTTGAGATTCTTGTGCCTCAAGATTATTTACATAATCAAACAATTGAGTGTATTTTGGGACAAAATGATTTAGGGAGATCCAAATATTTTATATCCTACTTAGGTACTGATTATTAGGAAGAGATCATTTGTCCCTTATCACAATTACACAATGTGACAAAGATTTCAAAACACGAATAACTTAAAGTGTATTGCAACAAAAGAATATGAATTTTGAAGACAGAGAATCTTATACCTAACAATCAAACAGTTATATACATTTAAATCAGTCATATTAGAAACTCACAATTTATAATTTGCAATTCATTTACAATAACATAATAAAGGAGTTGAATTTTATATGATTGAATCCGTGACAAAATTAAAATTTGACATGTCATTATAAGTAAAATAGGAGAGACTATTTAGGGATCAATCTTCTCCCTACTCAAACACATATCTTTCGAATAAGTTCATATTAGTAACTTTTTTTTTTTTTTTTTTCTTTTTTTAAATTGGTAAAAGTAATACTTTATGAAGTAATATACTATATGGATTCTGTAGGCATGGACAAATGGGAGGCTAAAGAGTGTGATACACAGAGCAGTGGTGAACAAAGAGAAGAGCAGACTATCAATTGCATATTTCCTAAGCCCTGCACTTAGTACCATCATAGACAGTCCTCCAGAGCTCTTGGAGGACCCTAACACAGACCCCCCTATAAATAGAAAGTACGTCCCATTCACTTGGGCTGACTTTAGGAAGGAGCTTCTCATTCAAAAGAGGGTTATTGGCAAAACTGCACTTAACAGATATCTCATTTCTCCTTGAATCTCTCTCTCTTTCTCTCAACATGTGAATGTATCATAAACCTATTTCTTCTTCTACTTGTTTGGTTTGCAAGAGAAATGCCATGTAATTGGAATAAGTGTGACATCGTGTTTGCTGTAGTTTAAATAGGCTGCTTATGAATTTTTATTTTTATTTAGTTTGAGATCCTATGTTGGGTTGTTTATTGTAATTTCTGCTTATAAATATTGATTATTTTGAAACTAAAAGAAGAGTGCTTTTACATTCTATTTATAGATTATTAATTGGGTTAAATTCATTTTACCCCTTGTGTTCGTGGACTGAAGCACTTTAATCTCCTATGGTTTAAATATGACTACCGTTAATTTTTTCATCAAAACTAACGGGATGTGTATTACACACAATATTTTTTAGAGTGGGTTTGGTTTTCTAAAAAATTAAAGTGAAATTAATACAACAAAAAGATAATTTTATCCCCATTTTCTTTCAACCTAAAATTAAATTAATATGTTAATTAAAATAAATTAAATTAAATTAAAATATAATTAAGAATTTATCTAAAATATAAAATATAATTAAGAATTTATTTAAAATATAATTAAATAAAAATATAAAATAAATAATAATTAAGAATTGAACTAAAATATAATTAAATTAAAAATAGATTAACATGTTAGAAATTATAATCAGATAATTAAGAATTTAAGATTAATTGTGATCTAAAGTATTAAATTAGAATTAGTTTAAAAAGTTAGCAATTATAATAAATAATTAAATATTTATAATTAATTATGAAATAAAATATAATTAAATTAAAATTAGAATAAAAAGTTAAGAATTACAATAAATAATTAAGAATTTATAATTAATTGTGATATAATTAAATTCATGTTAGACATTATAAATTATGTGTATGAGAGAGAGAGTAACAAAAAAGATAGGGCTAGAAAATATTATAACCATTTTACATCTATAATTAATAGTGTTAACGGTTCTTTTGGTTCAAAATCATATGAGAGCTTTTTGATTATATTTGAACTATAAGGGCAAAGTATTTTGATTTCAAACCACAAGAAATAAAATAAATTTAACCCTTATTAATTTTCAATTTAAAATACGATGCAGCAAATGTGCCCATTTTGTGGCTCATATCAAAGAATAATGGAAATTAATTAAGATTATTAAGGTGCCAATTCTGTCTGGTATTTTGAGAAGTGGCTTTTTTTAGTTTATTTATTTATTATAAAAAAAATACATAAAACAAAATAGTGAGATGGTGTAATCTAAATAAACTAATAAATCAATTAGTTATTTTTTTTTATCTTTCCAAAAAGGGCTAGAGTAACTTGCATTTTGCTTCCATGATTTAATTTCAGTAGAAAGAAAAAGAGAAAAAAAAAAGAAAAAAACTAGTATTGGACAGTGATATGTATATATATATAGAGTAGGAAAACTATGTGTCGATAGGAGTTGGAAAAAAAAAATTACAAATATATGAGGTGCAAGTGTGTCTGTGGTGAGATATAAATGAAAGACTGTGAGAGCGCAAATGTCACTTATACCCCTGCATATGTTGATAATTTTTTTCCTCAACTCCTAATTGTATGTAATTCCCCCTATATGGGGGTGATTTGAAAAGTTAGTTAAAAACTGACTTTTTAATTTTTTTACTTTTTTATCCTTTTGTATATAAAAAATATGAGAAGTAATCTAAAATGAATTTAAAATTAAAAACTAACTTTTAGTTAATTTAGCTTCCCAAATTGCCTCATAATATAGCCACGTTCGAGTTCACACACCTGTAAATTGAAAATAATACTACTTGTAGTAATTCATTTGACACATGGTTGTGCTTTAGCACTTTTCTTTTACAAATATCCTCTGCTTCGTTAGACATGAGTTGACGTTTTGCTATGATTGGAATGAAGTAATCAAAATTTAAAATCAAGACATATTGAAATAACTCTTTCGTAACTCACGAAATGAATATCATTAATCTATCTATTTGCAACTAGTCCATGTATCACTTAAAGAACCCAAAGCCTATGGTACCAAAATTGTATCTAGAATAACATCAAGAATTTTTAATTTACGGTGCATATTTAAAGTTGATGTTGTGAAGTACATCTTAAATGAATCTTGATCGTGGACTCGAATATTTTTTGAATTATCATTATTATTATTTTTTGGGATAGTAATTTTTTTAAAGAATGATTTGGAAAGAATATCGGTCAAAATGTGACAAAACTACAATAATAAACTCAAAAGTTTTTTATATACCTTTTTCTATTTTTTATTTTTCAATTAAGAGCACACCAGGGAAGAAATATGGTTATGTGGGGAAAATTTTCAGTTTTAATATTCCATGGATGCATGCTGCATTTTTTATTTTGCAAAAGTTTAAGTTAGGCAGAAAGTAAGCAAAATTCTATTCAAATGTTTGAAAAGTGCAGGGGGAGGGAGAACAGTATGAAAACTATACATGTGTTTTCTATCTCGCTAATATTTACTTTACTTTTTTATTTTTGGTCGCAAATAAATTAATCAAAGCTTAATAAAATCATATTATAAGAGGGATAAAGGCTAGTTTTCTATCTTGGTAATATTAACTTTACTTTTTATTTTTTGGTCGCAAATGAATTAATCAAAGCTTAATAAAATCATGTTATAAGAGGGATAAAGGCTAGTTCAAACCATGGTTGGGAGAATTAGATGAGAATTGTCAAAAAGTTTACCCTAAACCCCAACTTAAATTAACAGAAAGCAAAGCATGTTAGTTTGAAATTTTAGACTTTGTGGCTGCTCTTATTCACCAACTCACCATCAACAAATTCACAAATTTAGAACAATTTTGAACATTGGGCCATCTAATTTTGATGATATATTTATATGTTTGTTACAATTGAAAAGTAAATTTACATTTTGGTCCAACATAAACCAAAATTGAATGAAAATTTATTTAGACAAAAAGATATTTATAAAACATTAGTGAAAATTATTTTTCTAATTAAAATCTTATCAATGTTACTTAATAACTATTGCTATCATCACCTCCATCACCACTACCACCACTACCACCACCACCACTACCACTGCCAACCCACCACCATGTCCACCATTACCAACCCCCTCAACCATTGCCACCACCCCACCACCACATCCACCACTACCTCTCCTACCATGTTAGTTTCATAATTATAACTAAACATAAGAAAACGTTTGATATTTTATATAAAAATTATTTTCATCACTAAAACAAATGGCTAGCTCTAATTACACTTCTATATTCTCATATTGTAGAGTTTCTTTGTTGAGGTGGCTGTTGCATTTTGTTATTTGAATTATTCTTTCCTTGATATATATATACACTTCATATTTATAAATAATTTTCTACTCATTGAAAAAAAAAACCACAGTCGCATATGATAAATCAAAACTTAAATTTTTTTTATTAAAGTTGTGGAATGTAATTTTTTAACCCAAGAAAACAATTTGTCATTTTTTTTGGCAAACGTCAATAGGATTTTTGCAATTCTGCAATCTTAAAAAAAATATTTAAAAAATATATTCAATGATTGAAATTAATTTCATATATAAATTCTATTTTATAAAAATTAAATATCAATCACACATCACTTTTCTTATTCAATTCTTATGAGTCCGTACCCTTTTTCTCCAAATTTACCATATTTCATCGATTCCTAAGATTCCCCGTAATTTCTCAAAATCCCACTCATCACTCTGTGCCATGTCAACTATAAAATTCAACCATCTAAAGGCCTTCGTAAAAATGATTAGATCTTATTTGGACTCCCTTGTAAGCTCCAACCGAAGTAACTTGATCCTTGATAGGAGGACTTTTGTCAACATAGATGAAACATTCATTGTCATGTGAAACATTCTTCTTTGCTCTTTACCCTTTTTGACATGACATTGAGATGTGATACCCAGAAAAAAGTCAATCCTATTTAGTGGAAGTAATGACTATGGATAAGAATAGTGCATGTTATTAAAGTGAAGGGCATATTGGGAGAAAAAAGAAAGAAAAATTTTCCGTGCTTTACCCTTTTTGACATGGCATTGATAACCCATAAGAAGACAATGCTATTTAGTGGAAGTAATGGCTATGGATAAAAATAGTGCATGTTATTAAAGTGAAGGGCATATTGGGAGAAAAAACGGAATAAAGATTTTCCCTGCTGATTATATTTATTTCAACTTAATTCTAATAGTTTAAATTTGAAGAGTATTGATATATAATTTAAGAAGTTATTAAATATTTGTCGATTTGTTAATGGTAGGGTTGTTCAAAAATCCATTCAAACTGGTAATCCGGACCGAATCAGACCGAATCGTACGGTTCGGTTTGGTTTGGTTCGGTTAAGAAGTGTTTGGTTTCGCTTTAAGAAATATGAGAACCGTAAAAACGGCTCGGTTAATGGATTTTATGAAAAAATCACGGTTCGAACCGAACCGAACCTAACCTAATTTTAAAAGATATATATAATATCAAGTTTTATTTTTATTAATTGGTTTTTTGTAATTTTAATGATATTAGGATGATATAGATATGTAATATTGAGTAATGCATTAATATTATTAGTTTTTATCATGAGTTAAATGTAATTAATTTGAGTAATTATTTTGCTAATATTAACAATTTATTCTTGTAAATAGAAAATTTTGGAACTACAAACCAAACCAAACCAAAATCGAACCATTATTTCGATTTGGTTCTGGTCCAGTTTTACAAGTGTAATGGTCTGGTCTGGTTCTTAAAATTACAGAACCGTTAGGATTGGTTCGGTTTTTGAATTTTCTCAGAACCGAACCAATCGGAACCGTGTACACCCCTAGTTAATGGGCGCTGTTTAAGTGTGCAACCTCGTAAGGTTGCACACCATATGCAACCCAATTTTTAGCCATTAGATTACAATAATTGATCAAGACCATTGAATTGTTTAATCATGAAAAAGTTGAAACCGGGGCAACCGGTGAATGCTTGTATTTGCATGATTGCATCCCACTCGCTCTCTATATTTCGTCTCTATCTCTCTCTGTTCTCCTCTTTGTGTAAGGTTGAGTCAGTGTAACCCTTGATTTCTATTAATAGCGAGAAGCCCCTGCTAGGTTCCATTGACGAAACTCTGTAGGGAACAATATAACAGGCGATTTCCAACAACAATGGAACTACAAGGCTATGTTGATTCCATTGCTGAAGTGAAGGCGTTCTCTCCAACTAGATATGAGGTATGGAGATGTCTCTCTTTCTCTCTCTCTCTTCTCTCTGGCCTCTTCACTTCAGCTATTTTCTCTCAACTAAACCCCCATTCTAACTTCAACCGCTCTACGCTTCGCTCAAACGGAAATCCCTCCATTGGCAACTAAACTTTCTCTTTCTCAAGCGAGTGTTTGTGTTTGCACAAACAATTAAACTGTGTGAAAATGTCATGTTTGTGTTTGTGTTTGTGTTAACATTTTTCGGTCACCAAGTAATTGTTTGTACTAATGTCATGTATAGTATGGCCCTAGTGGAAATTAAAAGGGAAGGTGATGATTATGACATTCCAAATGAAGCAGATGACATTCGTTTGATCAATGAAAGTCAGGCAAAACCTTATCATGGTTGCGAAGCTGGTCCGAGCAATGAAGAAGCAACCAACATGAACGTTGAAGATGGCGGAGCCGATGTGAAACAAGAAATGGTTGACGATGCGCATCGCAATGAGATGGTTGATGATGTTGAACGTGCTATTCTGGAACAGAAATTTGATTCGGTTGAAGATGGAGAAGCTTTCTACAATGCGTATGCTAAAGTTAAGAGATTTAGTATACGAAAATCTAGATTTAACACAAATAAATAGGGAAAGGTTGTTAGTAGGCTGTGGTTGTGCTCAAGGGAAGGTCAGAGATTACCAAAATACTTGGACCGTGTTGCTGAGAAGAGTAGAGCTCCTAAGGCACTAACAAGAGTAGGTCACAAAACCTAATTTTGCATACGGTACGATGCAAATACTGGTGAAGGGGGAAAGTATGTTGTGACTCACTTCGTCGCAGACCACAACCATGAATTGGCGGAACAACACTATGTGATGTATCTGAGTTCACATCGCGGTTTAAATAGCGCTGACAAAGCTCAAGCAATGGTTATGCGCAATGTCGGTGTGAAGACTGGCCAAATCATGGACTAAGTGGTAAATCAATCCGGGTCTTATGAGAATGTTGGTTTCATTCGTACAGATCTACACAACCATATTCAAGCCGAACGTAGAGCAGAAGTTGAGGATGGTGATGCGCAGGGTGCGTTGGTTTACCTATGTGCAAAACTTGATGTTGACGCACGTTTTTTTTACAAGTGTGATGTGTGTAAGGATAACAAGTTACAAAATCTGTTCTAGGCATATTCGAAATCGCGGGCTGACTACGCAAAGTTTGGTGATATGTTGATATTTGACTCAACTTACAGAACCAATGCGTACAAGAAACCTTTTGTCATGTTGGCTAGTGTGACTAACCACTTTAGGACCACGATATTTGCATGTGGTTTGCTAGGTAATCAGACAATTGATACATACACATGGGTTTTTAAAACATTTATGAAGGCGATGGGCAATAAAGCACCTGTGTCCGTACTGACAGGTGGGGATAAGGCGATGCGAGAGGCAATCAAAAGAGTATTTCCAGATGCAAGACATCGATTATGTAATTGGCATCTTGGGAAAAATGATGTTTCAAATGTTCACAAAAGTGGCTTTGCACATGCTTTCAAGCAGTGCATGGACATAGAAACGAATGAGGCAAAGTTTAAGGATGGCTGGACGAGAATGGTCAAAAAAATTGGACTTCAAACCAACAGCTGGGTGTTGGAGACATATGAGAAGCGTCATACGTGGGCTGAGCCATATATGCATGGACATTTCTTTGCTGGGATGAAGAGCACTCAACACTCGGAGAGTATGAATGCTTATTTCAATCCCTTCCTCCAACACAAATTGAAGTTATATGAATTTGTTAGGCACTATGATCGGGCTCTTGCAAGGATAAGGTATAACGAGGCTGGAGATGATGTTGAAACAAATAACACTTTTCCGGTATTGATTACTCTATTGCGAGATATAGAGAGACATGGAGCTGAGCTATTCACCCGAAATATATTTAGAATGTTCCGTGATGAAATCTTAGAAGAGGGGAAGTTGAATGTGAAAGGCGTATTCCTTTTGCCGAATGGTCAGAAATGCTACTATATTCATAAGTACAAGGTGAAGGAGAGATCATGGATAGTAACACACAATCCAGTGAATGCTGCAATGAGATGTTCTTGCATGAAGTTTGAGTCGTTGGGGCTACCTTGCTGCCACATGATATGTGTTATGAGAGCTGAAAATTTAATGCAAATTCCCCCAACTTGTGTGCTGCATAGATGGACAAGGGCTGCAAGCAAGGATGGCCAGCAATGGCCTCAACCCTCAATTGATAGCACTACAACACAGACGGCCCGGTATGGGATATTGAGTTCTTCCTATAATGAAATGTGTTTCTATGCTTCGCAATCAACGGAAGGTTTCAAAGAGGCTCGGGATGCATGTCTTTCAATAACGAGTCAGATGAAGGAGTTATATGAGAGGAATCTGAACGATGGGGATGGAGACAAAGGGAAACATTCAATCCCACGACAATTTGGAGTTGAAGATCCTGATCTTGTGAAGACAAAAGGGAACCCGGGACGGGCCTCGTCCAACTGTCGAAGACCAAGAACATGTGAGAATTACAAATGCATTGGGCACACAAAGCGAACGTGCCCTAAGGTTCGATTTAACCGAACAGTGGGTAGTAACTCAGATGCAGATACAACCCACATCACTGACTGTGAGTACAATGCGGAGTCATTGCCCATTCGTTGCAAACCTGGGTTGGTGGATCCAAGTACACTGCACATTAAGCAACGATGACTATTTTTCGATGTTTCTCCTAATTTCAAACAGCCTGTGGGCCAATACGATAGTGTCGAAGCAACAGTGTGCAAAAATGATTCGACCACAATTGATGAGTTGAATCAAGTAATTGTATAATTTGTATGATTTACTTATTCCCTTAATTTATTAGGTAGACAGTACTAGCTATTGGAAACACATCATTGCGAAAAACAGGGTAGATATGTATGTAGTTTTCATTTTGCACGGATTGTTGTACGTAACGTGTAAATAAATGGTTACATACAATGTCACGAAATGGCATAACGTTACTTATGTACAAGGCCAGGAACAGTGATTTCCCATATTGTTTAGAATGATGTTGTCATTTGTGTTTGTAGTGACTTGTCATTTTGAAAACTAATTGAAGGTGAGATATATATGGGTTATCTATTTATTGTTTTGGGTTGGAAATTGGCTTATGTCTATATTCCAAGATTCCTATTGTGGGTTGCTTGTTTGTGTTCCATATTTGGTTGGATCTAACTGAATGGTTTCTTGCAGTGTGGTTTATCAGCTAACGATGTGTTTGGCTTCGTATTGATTTGTTATGACTTGTTTCGGTAAATTACTATTATATTTCGAGTAAAATACGAATTTTGTCCATGTGGTTTTGCAAAATTACATCCCAGCACATACATTTTGTACATAATCTAAGTGACAATTAATTTTGGGTATTACTTGGAGAAAGTAACCCAATGAACTCGTTTACTTTATCTCTATGCCGATTGCTATATGAATTATGAGTTATGAATAGGAGTTGTGAAGTTATTTCATGTTAACTATGAAAGTGATGGGTTTATTGTTAGTAAAATTAAAGTGGGCCTATATCTACAGCAACCAAGCAGTAATTTAAAGTTGACAAATTAAAGAAGAAAATCAAGCAATTGTGGTATTGGTTCGAATACCTGAAAAGGATAATGACTTCTTTCGATGAACTGATGGTAACAAAGTAAACTAGTAGAATGACTTTTCTGATATGAGGTGATGGTAACAAATCATAGAAGATAAATCATTTACTGATTTGAGGTTGAAAAATGAGAAGGGAAAAAACTACTCAAAAGTTACAATGTAGAAAGTAAGTTATTGTGTTATTGTTCATGTGTTCTCTGTCTGCAAACTTTCTGCCCTTTATAGCTCTTATTTCCCACAATCCCATGATCTGCCGAATCTGTAACTGTGTGACAACCTTCACCTCTGATTACTGCTAAACTGTGACTAAACATGCCAAGTGACTGATTAAACTGAAATTCTGAACTAATTGCATGAATGTATTATGATAAATGCATTTCTATCTGATTGCCATTGATTTATCTGTTCATGTTTTAAATTTCGAATTGCAAATTGAAGGCCTTATCGGTGGCCGAATCTGAAATTGAGTAGTGTTATGTGCTAATTAGAATTTATGTGATTTTATGGTAGGTTTGATTAAAATTTGATTTGGAATGATTAAATTAGATTAAATAATACTAAATCACTTGAGCCTAGAGTATTTACATGTTTGCCACTTAGTGGGCCACCTTTACAAACTTGTGTGGGACTTAATTCACACCCTTGAGGCATCATTTATTCAGCCATTTTCTTAGACCCAACCGAGAGAGAGAGGGAGGGTAGGAGAAATTGGTTTCATCAAGAGTTTTGCTTGGAAGCTTAGAAGATTTGAAGGGAATTTGTATATTTGAGCTTCCACATCTAGAATTCAAGATTTAAGGTAAAGAATTCACCTTCTTGATTGTGAATTTAAGTTAGTTCTTGCATGGTTTATGGGAATATTGAAGAGTAGAGTCAAGAATTGGTTTAAATTGTTGAATTGGAGCTTAAATCATGCATGCATGTACATATCATGAAGTTTAAGGTTGTTTTCCATGAGATTCTTGCATGCAAGTCCACATTGTGGTTATAGTCCATGAATTCACCATGATTTTGAGCTTAAACTTGCATTTGAGCTTGTGTTTGAAGCTTTGATCTCAATTGAACACATGCATGTTACATTTGCATCATGCTTTTAAAGTTATTATTGGTTTTGTGTTCAATTGACCTACCCTTGGGCTTTGATTTTGCAAATTGATCTTTGAAACATGTTATATTATGAGTTTTAAAGTGTTTTCCAGAAAATTGGCCCAAAAGAATTGAAATTGATGCTTCAAAAGTTGAATTTTGTGCTTGAGGTTCAATCTGGAAATTCCAGATTTTGGACCCACGCTCGAGCGTAGGACTTCACGCTCGAGCGTACACTCTGAGTACATGCATGTCCGCTCGAGCGGAGAAAGTCATGCTCGAGCGTGAAATGCATATGCCCAGAAGTTCATGTGTTTTACGGTTCGCTTGAGCGAGATAATTTACGCTCGAGTGAGGACTTGTGTCTCACGCTCGAGCGGAGGTCGAGCGTCCGTCGGGCGTGAATTGCATGCATCCAGTACTTTTGCTTGAATTTACAGTCCGCTCGAGCGAAGGAAGTTATGCTCGAGTGGAGCTCCTTTGTCTGCATGTCCGCTTGAGCGTAGAAAGCCATGCTCGAGCGAGACTCCTGTTTCAGCAAAAATTTGAAAAGTGTTTTAAAGTGCATCGTTGCATCCTCATTTCATCCTAGGCATTCCTAGGCCTAGTTTAAGGCATCTTAATGAGGATATTGATGTAGAACCACACCGAGTCAAGATAGGGGCTAAGTTATTGTTTCCCAAGTGTGTAACTTAGTGTGTGTTCACTTTGTAACTATGTAGGGTTGGTATCCGAGGACGCTCTCTAGCCTATCTGTAGCCCAGTACTTTGTGAGTAACAATGTTGTAAAGATACATTCAAATATGATTGTTTCTGAACCATTGATTGTACCGTTTTCTGAAATGATATTTATTACTGAATAAATGTTTGTCCTATTGTGAACTGTATTTATGGCATCCTTAGCAAATTACTGTTACTGTACTGTTACTGCTACTGTTATAGAGATCTTTGTCGGTTCCAATGTTTGGAACCACTACTGTTTACTGATATGGTGGCCATTAACTAACTGTTCGGTCTGTTAAGACCTACTGTACTGTTTTGCTATTGGATGTACCACATATGACTATTATGGTTTCTAAATGACTGATATGGCATGAAATATGAGGCACTGATTGAATGACTGTTTTACTGATATAAATGACTGTTTTAAATACTGAAAGGACATTCATTCTTAACCTCTTTACACATATGTTATTCACTGGGCTTAGCTCACTGTTTATATTTATATATAGGTGTCCAGGCACCGGATCGGAGCTAGGAGCGTTGGGTTAAACTCCCTTTTTGTCAAGCCAACCATCGTGCCTCACTTCGAGGTTCCAAGTATTTTCAAGCTTAGGCTTTTTGGGGTGTCTTAGTTCACCCTTCTGTCTCTGTTTTGTAATACTGAATAAGACTTGTACTGTACAGTTATGCAAAGAGATTAGGTCCCTAGCCTGGATGTTTATGTATATGATGCATCTGTATATGTTTTGCCCATCAATGTGAACATGTTCAAGAAAAGTCTTTTTGCATACAGACTGTCACAGCTCATTGGACATCTTTTATTTACTGTTTTGACTTCCGCCAGCCCCTGTACTCTGTATTACTGTTATTACTGTAAGGCAGGCCTTCGGTAATCACGGATTACTGGCTGGTTACGGTACTAAACCCATAGGGGCGGGTTTGGGTCGTGACAAACTGCTTCTATGCAACTTCTATGACTGCACGGTCATTTCCATGTCTTCAAACCACATAAAACCTTTACTTGTACCTATCGAAGTGCATATCTTGAAGTTGCCACCTGTGCCCAAGTCCTTTTAGCCTTTCCTCAACAGATATAAACTCCCAATTCACGAATATTTCCTCTTGGAGGGTGGCCACTAAATCCATGATCACTGCCAGTAACTGCTCCACCATGTAAGTCAGGTGGCATGCAAGATTCAATGTTAGTTGATAACCCTTGTCTTCAGGTTGACTTGCCATGTGTCCTCAATTGAATAGAGCACCTATTGGCAGGATGTGGAAAAAATAGGTGCAAAGAGGAATTTTTTAAAAATAACCAATCATAATTTAGCTGAAAATATGAGTGAACTTTAAAAGAAAAAAAAAAGTAGTTTCCATTTTTATGATTATAGACCCGAAATGTATATTTTGTTTTCAATATAAATAAGTTGTGTATTGTGGTTACGTAAAATGTAGGACAACAATTGTGTTTATGTCATCACAGTCCAGAAAAACGGGTATTTCAAATATTAACAAGTTTACCGACATTGAATTTACTGATTAAATTACAGGGAAAATTCAATATTTGGCAGGGTTTGAAGGTTTAAAGTCAGGGGGCAGTTACAGTGAGTGGCCAAGTGTTGTGATTCAGTGGCCCAGTTTGCAAGGATTGTGGTTATGTTTAGTGGACAATATTCTGTCAATTGTTGTCTCATAATGATGAGTGACATGCGCCACAATAGTGAAAAGGAAGGTCGACAGGGAAGAGTCAATATTTGGCAGAGTCTGAAGATTCGAAGTCAGGGGGCAGTTACAGTGGCAGTTATGGTGTAAAAGTGTGAAATCATGCAATGATGGGCCACAAAAACAGTATAGGGATATCAAAACCCACGATCTCTCTTCTAGGCTTTCCAAGTATACTAAACCTCCACTTCTATCTATCGATCTCCCTTTTCTTCAGTTTATTTCATGGCTATCAACCGTTTGAAACTTCTGTCGATAGAGCAAGGCTCCTGTTTTGTCTCATGCTTCCTCTTGAAAGTGTGCCCACCAACTCCATGACTGGTGCTAAAAACTGCCCCCATCACTTCTAGGTGACCCACATACAGACAACCCACTTTCAACTGCTGGACATTCCTTTAGACTAGGCCACATGTCCTCCATTAAGTGGACCATCTGTTGACAGAGACTAGCAAAACTTGGTGCAAACAATGGCCCCCTTGTTCAAGTTATATATCATATGATTTAACCTTTAGCAAACTTGTCAGTTGGGCCCAATTTGTGCTTAACCCAGGATTTATTCCCCTAAGCCCAAGAGATAAGTCCAATAGCAAATTTCTTAATACGGGCCCAAAACAAACATAAACTACAACCCAATATGAGAGCATTTAAATATACTGGCCCCATCATAAGCTATAAAAGACCCACATTTTCAACTTCAAACCACTTCAACTTCATTTCCCTTTGATTCGAACTCCTCAGAGTGTACTTCTTCTTCTCAAGCATTGCCGTTCAAAACCACAGCACCACAAAACCCTAAGCCACTTCAACTTCATTTCCCTCTGATTCGAACTCCTCAGAGTGGACTCCTTTTTCTCAAGCATTGTTGTTCAAAACCACAGCACCACAAAACCCTAAGCCATGGCGCCCAAAAAATCTCAACTATCTCCATCTGAGGACAACAATGAAGACGTACTCCACTTCTCAGACCCTATCAGAGCACGTATCGCTCCTCTAAAATTAGGTATTACCCTATTGCCCAATACAAGCTCTGTCGCTAAGGCTATGCTAGGCCTTACCTTCACGTCTTGCTTCCCAGATGAACTAACTCCATACTATCCCCTTGGTAATGGTGAGAACCTTCTTTTCAACGAACCTAGACTTAAGTGGACTAACTGAAATGTCAGCAAAAACCCACTCAGATCATGGAGGTCACTAGACTCTGTTTGGCAAAGTTGGGCCAAGAGAATTGAAGGTCATGACGCTGAAGTATGGAAGCATCAGGGCATTAGTGAAGCAATTAGATTGTCGACTAAAAAATATGACATGGACAAAGGGTTGATTGCTGCTGCTGCATGCTTTTGGTTGCAATCTTGTAACTCCCTACTCCTCAATTTTGGTATGATTTCCCCTACCATCTTAGATGTAGCTCACTTGACTGGTCTCCCAATCTTGGGCAATCCAATTCATGCTCTTCTTGAGCCTCCAAAAGTGACTTTTACTTTAAACACTGACATGTGCTATACAGATTTCGCCGAAAAATACAAAAGCGAGCATGGTTCCCTTGTCGAGGACAAAGAAAGAACTGCTTTTTACTTACTTTGGCTTTCTCAGTTTATTTTTTGTGTCCCTGGGTACAAAATCACGAAGGAATACCTCCTCCTTGCCTTGTGTATGCAAGATGGCCAAGCTATGACTTTAGCCCCTTATCTTCTTGCCACCCTTTACAAGGCCTTATTTTCCTTTGTCGACAAAAAGATTTTTGGCAACTGTGGTGGCCCCTTTTAGCTCTTCCAGGCCTGGTTGTATGCCTATTTCCCTGAGGCACGACCCCTACCACCTAACACCTTGAAACCAGTTTTCCACTCCTATACTGAGCAATTGCTCACTTATAATAGCCAACCCATCCTCACTTTCAGAAATCATCTTACCATGTTTTACAACCTTCTTTTAAAGAGACCTTCCAACTTATACATGCCATTTCAAAACTTTCAATTCTCCTCCAGTAGACTTCGCTTCCTCTTCATAGACCCTTGTGATTTAGACAATGACCAAGTCCAAGCACAAAATGAGACTTGGAGACACATTCTCACCTGCAGGCATGTCTTGGTTGGCTCTTCCATATTCTCCACCAAGATGTCCAACTGCAGTTTTGAGACATACTGTCCCAATTAATGGTTCAGGCAATTTGGTCTTTCCCAGGGTATCCCTTATCCTTATTTCCACCCAACCATCCATGAGGAGATTGGGTCCAGAATCTATTTCAAAGATCCTAGGCAAGCTGAATCCATTCTGACAGAGAACACCAAACTTTTCCAAGATTTTGGCCCCTTCTTCTTCAAACCTGCTTCGGACTGCTCCACTGCTTTTGACCATGGGTGGGGACTTATGACTGCCATTATTTTCTGCAAGCCACTTGAAACCTGCCTTCACGATACTTGTATTGATAATCAGGGCCCTATATCATCACCTTCCAAGCTTAAGGCTGCAGGTATCATTCCTTCATATACTTCATATCCCTGACTGTCTCATGCCTCTTTTTTTTTTTTTCTCTACAACACTAACTTGTTTGACCTTTGACAGCCAAAATTGGGTCTGCTGCTGAACCATTGGTTAGGGACCAACATAAAGGCAAGGCTCCAATGGATTCAACTACTCAGACAAACACCCCCTCAGTTCGGAAATTAATAGGAGACTCTGTGGCAGCCTTGCAGACACAAGCACAGAGAGGAACCACCACCCGTAACCCTGTCGAGGCAGAGGTCACGGCGAAGAAGAGAGAAAAGCCTTCCACTGCTCCTGCTCTAAGTATAAACCTAAGTGATTGGGATATCCCTCTCAGCCAAATGGTTGGCCAAACAACATCAAATCCTTCAGGGCAGCTCTACCAAGTATGCCTTCACTTTACATATTTACATCATCTCAATTTCCATTCAAGCCCGACTGATCACTTACTTTTGTGCAGAGAAAAAGAAGGAGATTACTCCTTATTGCTACTGATGATAAGGATCCTTCCACTTCTCCTCAACACATTCATCCAATCCACAGTCCCATCACCAATGTACCCAGAGAACCCACTCTAGAACCAACTCCACTACCACCTCAAGCATCTCAACAAACTTCATTACAACCTCCTTCATAGTCTTTGCCACAGCAATCTACACAATCTGCATCACAACATCCTTACAGTTCTCCTTAACACATTCATCCAATTCATAGTCCCATCACCAATGTACCCAGAGAACCCACTCTAGAACCAACTCCACTACCACCTCAAGCATCTCAACAAACTTCATTACAACCTCTTTCACAGTCTTCGCCAGAGCAATCTACACAATCTGCATCAGAACATCCTTCACAGCTAAAACCTCCTCCTATTGCTCTCAGGGATGTCACAGTTGGGGCTCTCCCGATGGAGGTTGATTACCCAGGGGGCACTGAGCCTATTATTGTCCCTTCTGTCTTTAGCCCTCAACCATCAGCATCCAACTCCTCAAATTCCCAAACTTCAATCAAACAATCAGAGAGGATTGATTTTGACATTTCAATCAACAGCCAATCCTCTCCAACAGATGACAATACAAAATCCCCTCAACTAGAAGTTCACAACAACCAAGGTAAATAGAAATACAAATGTGATTGTTCGTCTAGAAAAAAAACTTATCTTTAAGTAACTACTCTTCTTCTCCAATTTATAGGGACAGACATAATACATGACTCATCTCCACAACCAATGTTTGAGAAAGAACTTGAAGGTCCTCATGACTTTTCCCTCTTACCAGAACCAGAAAAAGAGCCTGAACGCGCTAATGCTGCTATTTCATCAGTACTCGAAACAACTCTTTCTGCTGCTACAACCACAGCCGAACAAGGCCAACCGTCTGCGCGCACTTTATCAGGACAGGTACTAGCATTTCTAACCTTATCCTATTTACTCTTTATTACTTGCAGCATATATTCTCACCAAACTATTAATGTTCACAGGCCATCATTCCATCTCAGGATATTTGGGCCAAATTTTCTATTCTTCAACAACATCTAGACGAAATATCCTCATTGCCTCAAAGGCTACATCTCTTTCGTGCTGAAACTCAACAAACCTTAACCACCTTCATCAACCTCATTAACACCCCAGTTGAAGAAATCATTCTCCACAAACCTGATGAAACCTTGGCCTGTCTTTCTGCTGTTCTAAACCTCTCCCCTAATCCTTTTAACCCCATTCAACTAAAGCAATTAACCAAGATCAACACGGAATGGCCAACCCTTTCACAGATGGTTCAGACTTGCTCGAAGGATATTCAAACCAAAAAATATTTCCTAAACCAAGCCCACACCATATCTACTTCACTCAAACTCAGCCACCAAACCTCTGCAGCCATTCTTGAGCAATACTCAGCACTTGAACTTAAGGAAACCAAACTCATGGCAGAACTTGCCTCTGTTCGGCAAAAAAAGGCTCATCTGTAGCAGCAACATGACTAGCTTAATCAAGAAGCAAGGATGATGCTCTCCTAAATTAGACATGGTCTTGTATCAATTCGGACAATTAAAGCTGAGTTGGACCAAGCCCAAGCCATACTGGCAGATGCTCAATCAGAATGGGGTGTTCTAGCCATTCTCTTCCCCAAATCCTAGACTAGCTTATATATATATTTTTTGTATTGCACAGAATGCGTGTTATCTTTCAAACTATTGTGCAGACTTGTTCATTAATGAATATCAATACTCTATTTTTGAATGGTCTGTTGTATGTTTATTATTTTGTTGTGCAATTTCTCTCCCTTTGTGCATTATTATGAAGTAATCAACTCCCCTTCAAAGTTTCCCACATGGTTGGATAATACTTCTTCACATATTTTCCGTTTATACATTTTTTATGTGGTTGCCTTTCCAAGGATTGGTTTATGTAAAGGATGTCACAGTTTGGAAGTAGTTTTGTGAAATTCAGCAGGACATACCAACATTTTTGCCGCGTTAAGCTTGTCGGTGTCCAATGTGGCGGATGCCAATGAGTCAAATAGGTACACCACACGGTCGAGCATATCTATTTGTATGCACAACCAATGTACTCCTCTATAATTGAAAGGCATGTAAATGTACACATAAATACAAGTGAAGACATTGTTTAGAGGCTATTCGAACATCTACTCACTTCTATATTTACATCGACATTCATATAAAATGTACTCACTTTAATGGGACGGACATTGATATTACCTTCTCACATGCATCAAGCACACCAGTATATCTGTTATGTACAGAGGTTGAGTATTTTTATTTAGTATCAAAATCTGCATGTTTAGTGTGTAAAGTCATTCAGCCAAAGATTTCTGAAAATATGTCATTTACAATACATAACCGACGTAAAACACTTACTTACTGGCCGATATACTGGAAAGAACCAGGCAGTATGCCTCCCATCTTTGTTTACTTGCCGCTGTCCATTAGTTAATTGAACCACGACTAAGTTTATTGGCTGGAATATTTAACAAATGAGACAACTTGAGAGTTGGAAGGAAGGTCGACATGGTACATTTAATATTTGGCAGAGTTTGAAGATTCAAAATCAGGGGGCAGTTACACTTTAATTATGGGGTTGAAGTGTGGGATCATGCAATAATGGGCCACAAAAAGAGTATACAAATATCAAAACTGACGATATTGGTCGAAGATAGAACAACATCATGAGCAACACAAGTTAAGCAGTTTATAATTCTTGCATAATTTAGGAGTAGCTTTATCATTAAACGAACAGGTTCTTGTGAACACCGTATCGTTCAAACCCACGATGTTCTTCTGTTTTGTATAGCAAATATTCAACTTGTACATTCTGTCAATGTTTCATGGCATCAAACCATGTCCAAGCAAGATCCTTTTGCAGTTCTTTGAAGGCTAACTTGTTGATGGGAAGCAAAATCAGTTCTCTTCTTATGTATCGGACCATTAAGGTTACCATCGTCATGAGCAGAGTCTTCCGAGTACCATCATTGGCGTGGCACACGATTATATGGGCACCATTAAGTTCAACTTGCTTTAAGCAAGTGCCCACTTTCGCACTCACAATCAGCTAACGATATAAATATTGCACTCAAGCAAACATATTCCAGTTTCGTGTTTTGTTTTCAAATCGGTTTCTAGTCGTACATGTACACGTACTGTACTATTAAAACAACGTGTTTCGTTGTTTCCTAATTGGATTGTCCATGCAGTGGCTTGTACACGCAGTTCACTCGTGGCAGGACTTTCAGGTCCTCTCATCAGGTGCATGTTCTTTATTGAAATCAGTATCCAAGTTCTACTTGTCAGACATTTCAATCAGTTTGAATCAATTAGCTGGTAACTTTGGTTTAATTGTTTACTTGAAATTGTTGTCGATTTTCTGTCCATTTGTAATAAGTATGATTTATAGTCAGACTTGAGCATGAAATGTTATATTTCTTGTAAGTTGTAATACCAAACTCCTTTACGTGCTTTAAGTTGGGATTGATTAGGAATTGCTATTATGTTATTGTTTGCAGTATAAAATTTGGACTTGTTTGTTCCTGTCGACATGTGGATCAACCACAACATGACATGTGCCAAAGTCAATGTCAGAGTCCTTTTAGTTACACATATGAAAAGGGTTTAGTTTAACTGCACATGAGGGCCCACATGGTGCAGCAGTTACGAGGATATTGCATGGCCTAACTGGATGGATTGCAGCAACGGTCATTGGCAAAACACAGAGCTTGACCTGTCGATGTGAAGCCCACAATGTGCAGGGACAGTTGGAAACATAATAGTAAGGTGGTTCGATAAGAGAATTACAGTAGTTTCTTAACCATATGAATTCCTGTCGACAGGTGGACCCATGTTGGTGCATTATAGTCACTGCTATTTGTTTGTTCTGTGAGATATTTTTTTGCTTTCTTTTGGACAAAATTATGGCATTCAAAAAAACCACAAACAAACCCCATAAAGAAAGACATCGAATTCAAGTGTAACTGCATCGATTTATTCATGACATAGAGTGACATTAGCCAACCCAAACACGTACCCATAATTCCACTGATCGATGGAGTTATGACATCTAACTTATGCACAATTTCATAAGTACTTATATGCCATAATAAAAGCAAACAAACATTATTACTTTCCGTCGTTTGTTCCAATCCCAAACATCAGAATTATGTGTACAATCAATATGCGTGGGAATTTAGTATTATCACAGCTGCGACCTAAAAATTGTCACAATAAGCTGATGCAGTAATCCAATTGTACTTGTACTACAAACAAATTAGTGATCCATATTTACATCATTGTTTGTAAACATCGGACAGAATCGTATTTACACCCCTCTGCAAAACAATTACTACAAAAAAAGTGAACTGTGGTTGGGCATCCAAATTACTTACGTACTGGCAGGCCATTCTTCATCGCTGCCCTATTTGTTGTAATGCAATCAATCAGCTGCACGAAAGATACTCGCCGATCTTTGAATTATTCACATCCATAACGAAGTCAAGCACCAACTTCTGATGCACAAAAGGATGAAACTATGTAGAGAAAGCGAATAACAGAAATCAGGTACAGTTACAGCGGTAGGAAATAAACGGATTTATTTTGCACTTGGAAATGAAGTAGTAGAATGTACCTTGTATGGACCGCTGGGTATATCAGGTCGCTGCATGTACTTGATCACAAACATCCCACAGTCGAAAGTGCTACAAATGAAATGTAACATTAAGTTTCTCGTAAATATAAGCAGGTTCGTTAAATGAGTCATTCAGGAATCAAGTAAATGTGACGCAGGGTTTGTGGATTACTTGTCCAGCTGTTGTAATGGCCTTTTTTCTAACATGCAGACGTCCAAGATATGCACGTCTTGAGCATATTCATTTCCACACTGTAGTTGCAGCAAGGCATGCATTGTTTGAACCTGTTGTAGAAGGAGACGGTTGGTTTATGCGAAGGATGTCACAGTGTGGAAGTAGATTTGTGAAATTCAGCATGACATACCAACATTTTTGCCGCGTTCAACTTGTTGGTGTCCAGTGTGGTGGATGCCAATGAGTCAAATAAGTACGCCACACGGTCTACCATATCTATTTGTACGCACAACCAATGTACTCCTCTATAATTGAAAGGCATGTAAATCTACACATAAACACAAATGAAGACATTGTTTAGAGGGCATGCGAACATGCACACACTTTCATATTTGCATTGACATTGGGATCGACATTCATATTACCGACATTCATATTAAATCTACTCGCTTGAATGGGATGGACATTCATATTACCTTCTCATATGCATCAAGCACACTAGTATATCTATCATGTCCAAAATATGATTTGACGATATTTTCATGATTCAGAGGTTGAGTTTTTTGATTTAGTATCAAAGTCTGCATGTTTGGTGTGTAAAGGTCAGTCAGCCAAATATTTCTGAAAATATGTCATCTACAATACACAACCAACCTAAAACACTTACTTACCGACAGATATACTAGAAAGAACCACGCAGTATGCCTCTCGTCCTTGTTTACTTGCCGTTGTGTGTTAATCAATTGAACCGCGACCAAGTTGATTGGCTGGACACATTGTAACAGACGAGGCAACTTGGTAAATAAGGTTTGCAATTTGTTTAAATCTAATACGAAATAACAATGTCTCCACATGAAAATGTCCATCATGCAAATATAATGGAAATAACATTGTCAGATGTCACGACTTACAGTGTCGGATAGCCATGCCCCTGGTTTAAGCGTGCACATGTCACGTCGGGTAGCACATTCGCAAGGCATTTCATGAAAATTCATAGACACGACAATGTCCATACATTAAACATATCCATGAACCAGTAAGAAGAAACCTACAGGCTAGTAAAACTTAAATATCTGGCTTAACTCTACAACATAAGATTAGTTTTTTCTGTTGTAGAACTAAGGCAAATATTCCTAATTCTACTACTCTCCAATCCAATTAAGATTAGTTTTAAGTTTTTCAAAAAAGAAAATAAAAGAAAAGAAAAAGTTTTAGATATTACAACTTATGACATGTCCAATAGTATTTGCTAAAATAATATGTGAAAATTTAAATGCTCATTTACAGGTGAGCAAGTAAAAAAAAAAACCACATGTATGTTACAAACTGGACCCAACAATATCCCAAAATGATCAAAATGGAAAATGTAAGCAGACTAGAAGAAAATAGCTAGGAAAATTGCACTTCAGTGTAAGTTTTCAAAAAAAATTGCAAATCATTGGTAAACTTTATTAATTTTAATAATTAAAATTGTAAAGTTTTCCATGAATTTGAAAATATTTTGTAAAAATATCAGTGATTTGCAAATTTCCCAATAGCTACATGTGTGCAGGATAAGACCAAGAGAAGAAAACTTCAGACAGGAAATTTAGCCAGTGATCTTTCCGTAGGCCACTGCATTAAATTCAAAGAAAATCCCAAATACGACATGCATAAACCCATCATACGAAAATCAAAAACATAAAGAATGAAAAATTAAAGAACTAATAGCTACAAAAATGAAATAAACATAGCACGACAAATGAAAATTATGAAATTCAAACTTATTTCACAAATACTATAGAACAGGTTAATTGCAAGTAGTAAACTCAATCGTACCTTTCATTTTTTCTGTTGTCAAATACAGAGTCAACAACTTTGTCTTCGGTCACCGATAAAACCCTTATGCTCTCCAGTACCATCAACTCCTCCTATCAATATAAACAATCAAGTAACATCAACTCCTCCCATTAATATAAACAATTAACTAACTGAACACAGTTCAGAAAATAAATTTACAAAATACATAACACATCCTTATGCATCTAAAATTGTTGAAGCGATATCTAACCTCTGAGCGGAACCGCTTCTCCAACCTGTGCAGTTTGGACAGGACTTTGTCTGAAATCTGTAAGACAATTGTACAATATTTGTTAGTGCAAACTTGCACTAGAATGACAACTATTAAAATACAACACAAATAATGGTTCAATTATGATCAGTAATGCTGTCGGCATCAATTTGTAATGAAACATACGAAATGTGAAGTGATGTGGCAACTTGGGAATTTTTCTACAGTAAGTCAAGTACTTATTTTGCTATCGTTGCATAAATGCATATCCCCTACGTCTGTAGCTTCAACACCTTTTCCTCTTCCTCTTCCTCTACCTCTTCCTCTTCCCTTTCCTCTGCCTGTTACAATTTGTCCTGCTCCCAATGTTTGGGCAATCTTACCAGCAGAAGTATGCACTTTGTCTGCTTCTCCTCGCATTGGAGGCAAGGTTTGCAAATCATCAAAGGAAGAGACACTCTCTTTTGCAACGTTCTTGATGACCAGAAACTAAACCGAAAGAGATTTGCATTCTTCGCTTGCATATGTTTCCTCCAAGGCAAGGCCACGGTTGTTGTGCGTGTCTCTAACTTCTTGGACGGTACGCAACTGTCCAACATGTATATCAATTATCTCATTGGACAACATTTCATTCACATTATTTTCTTCGCAATCCACCCCCTATAAATCTTGAAGATTGTTAGAAAAATTATAGTACCAAACTATCTGGAAAATATAATTTAAAATTATGCAAACGATTTTTGGGAAAAACCACAAATTGAAATAAATCGACATAATAACGTGATAAAACTTACAATACGTAAACAGATAAAACTGATCGAGTCGAGTGTGTGACACTCTTTCCTTAAAACAGATTCGTCCTCCCACCGGTGCTTAGGATTCAATGGACGTCTATCTTCCAGGATACAACGATCAATGTCTTACACTAGCAGCACTACTATTGCAAGCCTAGCGAACTTCGCTGTGCATGTACTCTCTTAATAGGAAAATTAGACTCAGGAAATATGAAGAATAAATGCAAAGTGAAGAAGAATGAAAATTCACTATATAAAATGAAGTGAGGAAGATAGAATATATAGACTTCTATGTGACTCTTCAGAAAGGTTATGATCCTTTAAAATGACACACCCTTTCATCTCAAGAGACACAACCATTGGAGTAAATTTTAATTCAAATTTTCCAACAATCCCCCACATGAATGAAATTTACGGAAAGGATATGCAACAACATGCAGACAAAGAGAGAGTACATTAAGGAAATATCCTGCATCGGGATAGGTAGCTTTCGGCTTTGAACCTTCCCTAGTGAAAGTCTATCGGACTTACTAGCTAATCAGTGGACGCGATGCCTTGAACTGTTCAGCCGTTTGTGTAAGCCAAGACAATAGAATTCACACAGAATATCTCCAAACACAGCTTAGTTCTCACCGTTGTGCCCGTTTTGGCCTTGGGCAAGTCCTGGTGTTTCATAAGTGCTTTAGAAAATTTAGCCTTATCAATTTTCATAGAAGCGGCCCCTTCGCACTCATATAGGTGATCCTTATTTTGAGTCTCTTAAATACTCCTCTTAAAAGATACCCCTCTAGGGTTTTCAAGATATAAGTGATCATTAAAAGCATAACTTATCCTAAGTTCCCTGCATACAACACATGTTGCAGATATCACTCTCATCATAGGAATGGATAGGAGATAGACTCCTTTAGTGATTTTTGGCGAGCCATACATAACTTAGTTGTCCCTTTGAACTTAATTCTTGGGATCTCCAGTCATCTAAGTAGGGTTACCATTATGATGACTCTGGTGTAATAGGCTTTAATCACATTCCCCTCGATGAACTTTCCCTCATTTGCTCTCTGGTCAAACTTTTTGTTTAGCGGCCGCTGTTTTTCGTTTGACCTTCTTAATTATATATCATTGGTGGATCCATTATATTATCTTTAGACAATATTCACAACTGAAAGCAAATGTCCTACGGTATTAAGTATTTGATTACATCGAGACTTACCGTTACTCTATGTCACTTCCATTTTCAAATTTAAAATAATAAACATAGAGTTGTTCCTTAGGAGTTAATGAAACCATTTTTGCTTCTACTCCAACTTTGTCCTATAGAAAGAATTGAGATTCTTTGTGGACCTATTATCGGAACCGTTACTTTGGTAAAATCCTCCAAGTACCCCCACATTTTAAGCATTCTAAGGAAACTTAATTCCTCTTGTTGATGTATAATTATACAAAATATTAATATACCCCCACAATTCTGAGATAAATCAGAATATATCATTAATTGACGTGCTTGAATTAAATAACAAGATGTAAACTGTTTTGTGAATATAATCACAATACTAATTTGTCTAAAAACAATTAGACTTCATAACTTGTTTTTGCAGTACAAAGAAGAAATGACTAAAACCGGTTGTGGCCACAACACTTTGTCAAATAACATTTCTTTAGTCATGATTAATTTCTTTTTGTTTACTGCAACCCTTAATTCCAATCTCAACATGGAATATAAATATCACTGTATAAATACATTTACATTTTATGTTATTTGTCTTATCCAATATTGGTGACTATGTCGACAATTACAAAAGCGTCTTTCACCCATGAAATATTTTAACTCATATAATATTTTATTACGGAGTTATCAGTCACCACACCAATTATTCCAAAGAATAGTTTAGAATTCCTCTTATGTCAAAACACATAAGTTCACATTTTTATCAACACTTTGATAAATAATTGACATCTATTTATAATACACCGCATACCAAAATGATATTAATGACATCATAAAATGATTGTCAACTCTACAACATATGTAGACATGGACAAGATTAACAAGGCAATCATAATCATAATCATAATCAAGTCAATCATAATCATAATCATAATTTTTAATCTCATTAATCTCTCTTCCCCCACATTTGTGATAATACATAAATTAGCACAAACAACATGATTCATTCCCAGACAAGTGTCACAGCCACAACTAATAATTCATTTTTGATGAATATTTGGGACAAAGAAATTGAATTATCTCTTCTCATTCAAAAGATAAACTCGCATATTAAGAACATGATTCATGGTTAAACCAAGTCTACCACACAAGTGAAATAAAGACTGAAGACATCCTATCTCACAAAATTCAATTGATTCAAAGTTACATTAAAAATAACTTTCAATTGATTATTAATAAATAATAATCAACACAAAAGATTCCTCAATCTATTTTCAATTAAATGGAACAACACCATTATTGAAAATATCATGTTTAAATTTTTTCCAGTGTTAATGATTGCTTAATACTACTATCACAATCAAACAAAAGGGTTATCTACACAAGAAATATACTTTTCGAAATAATATCCCACAAGAGATCCATTGGTATGTTATCATCACAATCACAAATTAATTAAAAAATTTCACAAACTTTCAAATAAAATTTAATTTAAATCCCAGACAAAGCACTGGAAATAAATCAGTCAAAAACTAACACATCACATTTTTCTTTTCCCATAAAAGATTTCATGGCAACATATGACACCATAAGGCTCATTGCAAATTAATTAGAATTACTATAAATTAAAATGCACATGTAATTGACATCAAATTACATTCAAAATATTTTCCCAAGTGTGTAACATATACTCTATATTTTCTCAATTTTCAAGAATTTACAAACCAAAAATCATACCAGATTTTAGTAATTAAAATCATATCTTGATTTTAAAAACACATTTTGGAAAACTTCCACAAAATATTTATCAAATATTTGTGCCCTTTCCTTAAAAGGAACTTGAGATACTCACTTATAAACAAAAAATACATAATTGAAATTCTAACAATTATAAAAGCAATAATGTCTATAAATGACGTCTCTTCACCATATCCATACATGAACATTAATCAAAACAACAGTTCCTCATCAACTTGGCCAATGGGCTTTGGGCTAGGACTGCTCCTTTTATTAAATTGGGCCAATTTCTTTAGTTGAATATTATGAGCCTTCATCATAGATTTTCTTGGTGTTTTTATATTAATTATCGGGCCTTTTCTTTTTGGTCTTCAATCTGGCCCAGTAGCTACTAAATTAGAAATTGAATCCTTAGTTTCCAAAAAAGGTGCAACAGTGTCTTCTTCTCCGGCAGCATTTGGTGTCGGTGACCAAAGACTAAAACAAGATTTCTACGGACTGTTTTTTTTTTTTTTTTTTTTTTCATTTTTTTTTAACTGGTAAAAACACTATCATGTCCGAAATATTGTGATGAATAAGATGGCGGTGACGATGAACGAGATTGATATCCAAAGAAAGATTTGTAAAAAATTCTCCACCGACAGTATTCGATCTCAATTTCATCAAAACTACGATCGTCGTTTCCACCGATCAGAATCATCTTTGTAAACTCATATTTTGATATACATAGATTCATATTAATTCTTAAGATTCACCACAAATATATCAAAGTTGATTCTCCAATTACAACTAAGGGATAAATACATACAAAACCGTATACATCGATACAGTAATATATCATCAATCTTAATATAGAATCTGACTAAACATTAAACCAAAATACAAACAGAAAACAAATCAAATCTGCTTTTCATGAAGTTCTCAAATCATAAACAATTGATTATAAAATTAAAAGTTGATTCAACATGTCGTCTTTATCAATCCACAAAACTAATTCTGTATTTATTCTGAGTAGATTAGAACATCATTATTAATTAAATGCAAACACAAACAGTAAACATAAACGATGGATCAATTCTGATTAAATAAACACCAGAACCTCAGACCTAAAATCTGTATAAAAAAAAAACAGATCAACATATCCAAAGAAAGAAACAACATATCCTGCCGTCTACGCCATTCAAATATATTATATTGGCCATTAGGTGAAGTTCTATTCACAGTGCAAGTTTCCAATTATACAACAATAATAATTGCAAAGAAACACAAAGTAGAAGATCCAAGATAGATATTTTGCACCATTGTTATAAATTTGTAATCAGACTTTTGTGTTTGGGTTGTGTTTCTATTTACACTAATCAAATTTATATTTTCCCTAAAAACGAATCTGTTTTAAGATTGTTAGAAAAATTATAGTACCAAACTATCTGGAAAATATAATTTAAAATTATGCAAACGATTTTTGGGAAAAACCACAAATTGAAATAAATAGACATAATAACGTGATAAAACTTGCAATACGTAAACAGATAAAACTGATCGAGTCGAGTGTGTGACACTTTTTCCTTAAAACAGATTCGTCCTCCCACCGGTGCTTAGGATTCAATGGACGTCTATCTCCCAGGATACAACGATCAATGTCTTACACTAGCAGCACTACTATTGCAAGCCTAGCGAACTTCGCTGTGCATGTACTCTCTTAATAGGAAAATTAGACTCAGGAAATATGAAGAATAAATGCAAAGTGAAGAAGAATGACAATTCACTATATAAAATGAAGTGAGGAAGATAGAATATATAGACTTCTATGTGACTCTTCAGAAAGGTTGTGATCCTTTAAAATGACACACCATTTCATCTCAAGAGACACAACCATTGGAGTAAATTTTAATTCAAATTTTCCAACAAAGATTACCCTCTATTGGGCTAGCATAATAATTTGGGAAGACCACACCACCGTCATGCAACTCGACTCTTATGCTAGGGTGAACACCTTTTTCCTCTGCGCGAGGCAATTATGCTGTTTCCGATAAACCTTCCAGCACTTGCTACATTATTTGCTTCATTTCAGCAATATGTGTCTATTCATTAAACGGTTGTTTCCCAGACAATATAGCTACAACCAGTAAGTTCAGCATTCCTTTCAATTCACTAATGCTGGAAGATATGTTAATGTTACAATTTCTTTCAGTCGACTCCACCTAATCACACAAACACATACATTAACTTACTATGATATTTCATCTTTAAGTAACCTCTATGAACTGTGTGAAACATGTGTACTGATTGCTAAAAGAAGAGATGTTAAACTAACATATTTGTTGCTACTTAGACCATAGGTCTATTTTTAAATCTTTTGGACTATTAGACTCAAGTTCTAATCTCTTTGCAACAAAAGGACACAATTTGTCCAAAAGAACATTATATGTTGAAATTAGCTTATTTATCTATCTCTTGAAATCGCCTAATTTGTCTATCTATTGAAATTTACCAAGCCTTTTTCCTATATGTTAAAATTTACCGAACAACCTGTCTGTTAAAATATGACACATGTCAACCAAACCTAACAGCCGTTATTTATTGGACTAATATGACACAATCTGTTAAAATAAGGGGCAAAATTGAGTAAATTAAAATAGCATGAACCAAATTGACACATCGTGTTAACTGTAGGGATTATTTATATAATTTATCCAATAAATTAATAACTCTTTGTCGACAAAAATATTGCCTCTAAAAAGTGATTTTGTTTCTAAATTTTTGTCTCTAAAACTTTCATTTCTTGTAGTGTCTAATGTACAATTCTTTTCTAATTTTGGATGGAGAATGTCTATTTTTTTTTACTTAACCATCGGTATAAATGTCCTATCCAAAAATAATAATACTAATAAAAATCATAGGTATAAATAAAGAAAAATGCTTGAGACACTTAATTTGTCACTCTTAAAAATCATCCATAATGATATCTGTGATAAGTGTAAAATTTTAATTTGTTAAATATTTTATTATATAGAGTCTAACTTTAAAATCACATAATTAAGAATTATTTTAAAGTGATAAATTAAGAGAATATAGAATAGGGGTAGAAATCGCATAACGCGACAATATGGCAGTTGTGTTTTTCACTCAAAAAATAGAATATAGGAAAGTTATAGGGTTGGGGCACCACTTCGGCTCGGGTCAGCGTAGTGATGTAGATAACCCTGAATTCAAACCCATTTATAAAAAATGGGCTCATGCAGAAGGTTTTGTAGTAAAGTAAGTTTGAAGCCAAGTCAGCAGGCCCAAAAGCCAGATCAGCCTGCTACCAACCAAAAATTGTACAATTATTACCCAAGCCCAGTCCACTCTTTTGGCGTGGTCCGTGTAAATCGAAGCGGAGGGATTCGGTTTACAATGGCTCCAATGTTACCAGGGTAAATTTTCAATAATTCATACTTTTGAAACTTATTATTTGTCATATTAATAACTTTATCAAATAATAAATTTATCAAATTCTCTTATTTTTATGAATAAATTTATAGTGATAGATTTATTAGTCAGAATCTATAGATAAATAAGTCTATTTAATAAGACTGATTGATAAGTGTCACTTTACCATGCAAGTTGTAATATTTGTGAAGTTAATTATTATAAATATTATAACTGAATCTTTTATAAGTCATAAATTTTTTTAAAATTTTTTTAATCATAACTAAGTACAACATAAGAAGGTATAACAAAAAACTTTTGTTATGACTACCCAAAATAATATTATAATTAATGTCATAATGAATCATAACTAGCAAATCATGTGTATAACAAAATCATAATTAACATTCCAATAGGTCATAACTAAAGACTAAAAATGTGTGTATCATAAAATTTTCCAATTTTTACATTATTTGTTGTATAAATATATGTTTTAAAAAAATTAAAATGTTGCTACTAGTACTCATATAATTTCTTTTGGACTCTTTTCAAATTCTTTGGACACATAATACCAAAATAAACCTTACCCTCTCAAAACTTAACCACTAGCCACCACTCCCAATCTTTCCTCACCCCGAGCAAAGCAAGAGAGACAGAGAATCACAAGCTCAAAAAGAGAGAAAAATCAGAAGAATGTGAAGAGAAAGAAAGGATTCATTAAAGTGGTTGCGTGGTTGACCACAAGAGTAGGGCAACTATTGCAATGGAAGAGCTACAATAAGAGTTAGGAAGGGCTGAGGGTGGTGATTGGATTATGAGATCGAAAGAGGATGGAGAAAGATTGTGAAGGAATGAGGAATGTTGGATAGGGATAAGCAGTAGAGGCCAAATCGTAACCCTACACCACCACCTCTTTCACATCTGTCCTCCACCACTGTGACCTCCCTCGTCACCTCAACTCTCTTCTACCACCACAACCATATATGTTGTTACTATCCTATTTCTTCTCTCTCTCTCTCTCTCTCTCTCTCTCAATAAGGGGGCTGTAGGGAAACGAGTGGATAGAGGAGATAGAATAGAGGGTTAGTGGGAAAATGAGACGAGAGAGTGGCCATTGGCAGATTTCCAAAACAAACACAATGATTGTAAGTCCCTGCTCACCTTCCATATCTACAAACAAACAAGGCCAAAAGGTTCAGATAAGGAGGAGTAAGAGAAAGGAATGGAGATTTCAAAAGTTTCAAAGGTTAGTCATGAGAGTAGATATTAAGAGGTTGTTTGGAATACACTAAAAAAAAAGTATATTTACTTATTTTTTTATCTTTTTAAAATTATATATTATTTCTTTATTTTTTTGTATTTATTTATTTATCTTTTTATAAGTTATATCACCTCTATATTTTTTTATATATTTTTTTATAAAAAATTAAAAATTACATTTATTTAAATCATACCAAATAATTCCGAAGATTCATATTCAAAAATAATAATAGGTCAAAAATTTAGACTAGTATACAAGAGGAAAGAGAAAGTGAGGACTAATCGCAACACCTACTTTCATTCCGCGTTCAAAGTGATGGCTAGTGGCCTGTCGCATCTCATAAGAAAACTACGGTACAAATTAATAAATATTAGGGGAAATTTCAATTCAATATAATTTTTTTTTAAAGTTATAAAAAATAATAAACTTTATAACCATTGATAATTAAAATTATAAATATTTTCATAATTTTGTAATAATTTTTTGATATTTCCACATATAAGTAATTTCTCCTAAATATTATAAGAGAAATTACATGTAAGTGTGAGAAAAAGATAAAAAATTATAGACACATAAAGGTATAAGCGTATCAGTGGTGGGGTATAAATGAAAGGTTATGAGATTTGTTAGTAATTTTTTTTTCCTTCTTCTACCGGAATATAGTTTCCCATTATTATAAACTTTATTTTTACTTCAAATGTGATAGCTCATTGTGGATGTTTGGGAAGTGAGTTTTTTTTTTATAGGTTTTTTAGTTGTATGATATTATTGAGGAAAAAAATTTATGTTTAGAAAGATAGTTGAGTTTTTTTGTGGTTGGATGTGATGTTTGTGAAAGAAAAAGTGAAATGATTATTAATGTGATATTTTATTTGAATTTATTTTTTTTGATTTTATAATCAATTTGTCTTTTAGTAAAAAAAAACTTAAAAAATTGTTTCCCAAACAGCGGCTTTTTAGACGAGGGGAAATTACCACAATACACACCCCCAAAGAAACATATTATATGTAATTACAAATTCAGTTGCTTGGGTCATAGCTAATACAATTAAAAAGATGATAAAACATTATGTTAAACAAATAATTAGATCTAACTAAATATTAATTATTCATTTTAATCACTATTTCCACACTAAAATTACACATTTAATCCCAACAACCTACAAGATTAAAAAAGAAATTTAACATACTAATAAAACGATCACTTAATTTAACTATGTACTAGGGTGTGAACCCACTCGATAGCTGTGTTTGAAATATAAATTTTAATTTTGAATTTATAACATATTTTTTATATTATTTAAGTGATAAAAATATTATTTAGTAAGTTAAGTGAATAGTTTTAAATTCAAATCTTATGTCTTTAATATTTGAAATTTCTAATATTTTCTTTATCATAATCTAATCCCTTTTTGTTCCTTTATAATCCTCATATTGTCAATCTGAATAGTGACGCGAAACTCCCAACAACTCAAAAAACTGCTCCTTCCCCTGTTTATCGGATATAAAATAAATAAAATTTACAACTATATAATGACATGGCAGTTTATATTTTAATTTTTTAGCTGCCATAAATTCAATAAGACTCACTTCCCATATATTTGTAGGTGAATTGTGAAACTTAAAGTATAAGTCTCTAGTATTTATTGTCGTAAAATGAATCAATTTTTTTTGTGCTTAAGGATGTTTGGCATATCAGCAATGCTAGGTGGCCATAAATTCTGTGGCTCGAATGGCTCGAAACACCCAAAACGAAAATGACGCAAAACGACGTCGTTTTGGCAATTTCGGATCATTTGAGCCATAAAATTTGTGGCCCTCAAACATTTTTCTTAGCATATAGCTCAAAAAAAGTAAAAAATAAATAAAATTATCTTTAAAATCTTTTACTTTTCAAATCCATCTTATGTAGACAAATATAAAAAGTAATATATATATATATATTTGAAAAAGTTCCCAAAAAACTAAAAAGTAAAAAAAAACAATTGTTTGTGGCTTTTTTTTTTTTTTTTTTTTGTGTTGCCCTTTCTAGATTTTTATTTTTTACTTTTTTAATTTGTCTAATCAAGTAGAACTCAAAAATTGTAATCTTTTTTAAATTATAAAAAAATTCACTGAAAATGAAAAAAAAAAAAAAAAAAAAAAAAAAAAAAAAAAACCAAAAAAGGCAACCCCAAACACCCACTTACGTTGTGTTTGGTTGGAAGATTTAGAAAGAGATTTAAAAAAAGAAAGGGAATAGGTGTGTAAAATTAAGTACAAATATAGGTATATTTTATCAATAATGTTTGAGAGCTTGAAAATCCCTGCCCTCTAATCCCCCTAATGTTCAAAACGACATCGTTTTGGGCATTAGGTTTTTTTTTCTTTTTTTCCTTCGATTTTCAGTCTGCAGAGAGGAAGAGGAGAGGAAGAGAAAGAGAAGAGAGAAAGAGGAGAGGAGGAAAGAGGGAGAAAGAGAGAGGAGAGGAGAACTCTGATCGTCTCGTTGCCCGCCGTCGTCGCCTCACCGCCAGCTCCTCCTCCCCGCCGTCGCCCCGCCTCTGCCTCTCGTCGCAGCAGCAGCAGCAGCTCCTCCTCTCCGCCGTCGCCCCACCTCCGCCTCCTCCTCCCCCGAATATTATGCCCCCTCCAGTCCCTCATCCTCCTCCCTCCCTCCCTCCCTCCCTCCTTTCTTCCTTCTTCTTCTCCGAGCTTCGTTCTTCTTCTGCAAAAAAAAAAAAAAAAAAATTCAAAAATGACGAAACGACGTCGTTTTTTGTTCGGGGGATTAGAGGCGGCTCAGTTTCGAGCGACGTAGCACGGTTGATATTTTATTCACATTTCACCCATCTTTTCTTTTTTTCCTTTTCAAAATCTCCCAACCAAACACAACATTAGTGTGTTAAAGGCTTGTTTTAAATTCAACTCAAAAAGTAATTAAGTCAAGTTTAAATGTAATTTAATAAAAAACTTTCAAGTTAAACACTTAGGGCGTGTTTGATTCGCTGGATTAAGAGGGGGGCTATCCACTATTTGGATTGTAATCCAAATAGTGTTCCTCATCCGCCGTTTGACTATTGTGTCCTAGGGGGGGTATGAGATAGTTTTTGGGGAACTATCCACTGTTGGGATTAGGTGGTCAAAATGACCATTTTGACCTTCTACTATTTAATTATGTATTATATTTAATAAAATTCAATAAAATTTAAATGTCTCCATTTAAAAATAAAATAATTTTATTTAACTTTTTATTGATGTTTTATTTATTTAATTTTTTAAAATAATTTTTTATAGATATTTTATTGATGTTTTATTTTAAAATTTTATTTATATTTTATTTAATTTCATTATTTAAATTTAATAGATGTTTTTATTTAATTTCATTGTTTGATTATTATTATTTTTAAAAACAAATTTATTTAAAATTTTAATTAAAAAAAGTAATATATATTTTTATTGATATTTTATTTATATTTTTTAAAAAAATAAATTTATTTAATTATGTAAAAAATAAAATAAAATAAATTTTTATTTAATCTAGCTAAAAATAATTAAAATATTAAAGATATGTTTAATATTGCTATTACTTAGTAAACAATTGAAAAATGGTAAAATAGTCTTTTGTTCATTTATCCTATCTAGTCCGTCCAACCAAACGTTGGATTCACTAAAAATAGTCCTTTCCAAACATCTAATCCCATGAAAAAATAAACACAGGATACATATCCAATCCAGCCAAATAGTCCGGGGGATTCACAGTCCCAAGACTCAAGTCCGATGGATTCTAATCCCCCCTTATCCAGTCTGTCCAATCAAACACACCCATAGGTCCACATCACTTTTATTTGTAACTTTCTACCATTATTGTTCTTGAAACTCACGGTACACGCGAGTTATTGTTAGTGCCTTAGGTCCCGTTTGTTTTGGGCAGAGAGGGAGAGATGAAATGAGGGTGCGTTTATTTGGATGGACTGGATAAGGGGGGATTGTAATCTATCGGACTATTAGTCCTAGGATACATTGTCCCGGAACTATTTTGTTGAACTGAATTTGTATCATATGTTTGTTTAGTCATGAGATTAGATGTCTGGATTAGACTATTTTTAGTTACCCAATGTTTGTTTGGTATATTATGGAGAAAGATAAATGCTCAAATGACTATTTTATTCTTTTCAATTATTTACTAAGTAATAGCAATATTAAACATAGCTTTAATATTTTAATTATTTTTAGCTAAATTAAATAAAAATTTATTTTATTTTATTTTTTACACAATTAAATAAATTTATTTTTAAAAAATTAAATAAATTAAATATAAATAAAAATAAATGTTATTTTTTAATTAAAATTTTAAATAAATTTATTTTAAATAATAATAATAATTAAATAATGAAATAAAATAAAACATCTATTAAAATTTAGATAATGAAATTAAATAAAATATAAACAAAATTTTAAAATAAAACATTAATAAAATATCTATTAAAAATATTTTAAAAAATTAAATAAATTAAACAAAAATAAAAATCAAACAAAATTATTTTATTTTCAAATTGAGACATTTAATTTTTTTTGAATTTTACTAAATATAATGGATAATTAAATACTAAAGGGCAAAAATATAATTTCATTGTCTAATCCCATGGGATGAGCTATCCCATGGTTTCTATCCCACCCCCCTCCCATAGGATAGGATAGTCTCATATTTGTAATAGTTCGGAGCAAAATTTTTCAAACAAACAATGGACTATTAATAATCCAATCTCACACCCTAATTCTTCAAAACAAACACACCCTTAGAGCTTATTTGGGATGTAGCTAAAAAAATTACTTTTTGACTGAAGTCAAAAAGCAACTCAACTTTCTCACTCACAAAAAAGTTACTTTCTTATCAACTTCTCCAACACTCTAGCCTTTTTAACTATTATAGCACCAACTCTTCGTTTTCTCCGCCTCTTCTTATACTAATGATGTTCTCACGATTTGTCGATTACCGAATTTGCACACTTGCGAGTGACATATAAAAGTGATAGATGCCAAGATCAAATCTTGTTCAATCTGCATCTGTACTTTGTCTATTATTGAAAGGCTCCATCCCAACTAACATGCTATCCAATTCAAATTACTAATATGTTAAGACTACTACTCCTACTAGGCGAAATGGTCTAACTCTCTAGGGTGATCTATAATCGGATATGGGCCAAATGAATTCGCAACGGATTCGGATTTGTTTTAATCGAATCGGATTCGAATTTTGACAAATCCAATCCGAATCCAATTCATTTACAAGTTTAAGATAAACTGCATATAACCCAAATCATATAGAGATAAAAGGAAAATTTGCCTAAAAAATAAACTGGTCTTATAATTTCTTCAGATGAGAATGATTGGCTATCATCATCATTAGTTGATATATTAATATCATAATTAAAGTGTTGTAAAAGGGTTTCATGTTCTAGATAAGTTTCTCTTATCTAATCTAATAGCCTATTTCTTTCATCAATACCTAAATCGGGGTCTTTGTATAATTTTCTCCAATAATCTAATATTTTAACAATATTTTCATATTCAGTCCTATTATAGGTATTGGTTTGAAGTACCATAATATCTTATGTACTATAAAATAGCCTAGGAATGTAATTATCTCTTGGACTATTCATTCCATCATTATTTATGAAGGACACAGTTTCTAATTTTGTCATCAAATTGTTTATTTGGTTTTTTACTTTTTTGTTTAAGTTAATATTTATTATAGAACCCAAATTGTTTATTTTAGATTCTATAGACTCAACTTTAGTTTCTAGATAATTTTGATTTATTTTTTTATTTTTATTTAATTTAGAAAACTAATAACACATAATATCCGTAATATTATTTAAACTGGAACACATACTATTTACATTTGCAGACTCTTTAGTAATATGCAAATTATGGTCATATTTATTATTAACATTATTTTTTATATTTCCAAAGCATATTATATCTTCAGGGTTAATTTTCATTATAGATTGTTGTTGGTACCTAAGACCCTCCCAGTGTATTTGTCTGGTGCCTAAAACCTCTCTTTATGATCTTAAAGACTTAATTATGGCCAACAATCAAAAGATCTTAATGAGTATATAGGCTTTGACATACACTAAGCATATAGGTTTTACAACAATTATAAATGAAACAAATAATTATGAAGATATAAAATACAAAGGATACACAATTAAATACTAAACTTGACTATTTTTTTTTTTTTATAGCATAAAACACACCATACACAATTATATATATCAAAAATTTAGATGTAGAGAGAAATACTTACATAACTTGATCTTGCTTTCAAAAGCTCTTCACCAGGCTCTAATACTAATTACAAAACAAAAAAGGAAATGAGCTTTCTACTTTTTTTATTATGGAATTATGATGGAGTTATGCATTTAAGAGAAGTTAGAGACGGAGTTGGAAACACAAAGATTGAGAGAATTTACATTGCTTTATTCATTGGCTTGAATGCCAATTTATAAAATACATATTGTATATACAGATAAAAACCAAAAGTTATTTTAACATTATTGCATATCTACCTTACGTCCAACACTTTACAACTTTTGACAAAACTTTACAACTTTTGACAAAGTCTAAAAGCCTAGGCATAGGCTCATACAACATTTCCACAAAATTAAATACAAAGAAAAAAAAAAAGTCATAAATGAGAGACTACAATTATTTGTCATCTTTATACTACAATTATATTCAACTGTCTACCCTCTCCAGTTTTCAAAGAGATAGACTGTTATAGATAAGCTTTGGTTGAGCTGATTTGTCGTATAGCGTCGGCTGAAAGGATTTGTTTGACCACTTTCCGCCTAATAATGCAGGTTGCTCCACGTGTCCTGGATAAGATTGGAGTCAATCAGGAGACAGCTGCATGTGATAGTAGGGTCCACTATGCTTCTATCCTATTAATGAGATTGTGATGTTCTTCACCTGTCTTTGATGGAGGAGAATCAGGATTCTGACTGTATTGCTCATTCCAAAATTGTTCTACATCATCCACGGCCATGGTTAGTTCCAACGGAAGATCCAAATTATTTCTCTTTTTGATATTTAATAACATGGCAAGAGCCTCATTAATTTGTATAGGAGACCTTTGATATGTTATGGGAAAATAGGTTACAAATAGTATTATGCCATCTGTGATCACGAATGGCAATTTTGCTGAGCCATAGATATTGGATCCTGATTATGAAATAGATATTAGATTGTCTATCCAATATTCTGTCGAAAAAAAGTTTTTGTATATTTTTCAATCGCTCTCTCCGGCGATCTTCATCTAAATAATTATCTTCAAATTCAAAATCTTCAGTTTCTTTAAGATACCAAATCTGGTATGGTTGGAAAAAATGTTCTTGTTCTCGCCAACCAACAGTGCTAGAGATCCAGAAAGTAAAACATTTGCTCTATCGGAAGCCTTTTACTACCCGTGAGAGCATTGCTTTGATGATCATTGGATATTCTATCCATTGGATTGGATTTAAAATTTGGAAAATAACTTGATTAGTTATTCCCCAATTTATATCTTCAAAATACCACATATCATGATTTGCCATGATGGCTATTTTGGGAATTCCATCTTTAAAATTTAATTTATCATAAGATCATTCTAAGATTTGTCTAATCTTATCACGATGATCCTCAACTTGATTTTTTATTAACATAAAAATTTCTTTTGGAAGCAAAGTTCTTACCTTTTCAAAAAGACAAATTCTTTTTATTTGTTCAAAAACTGGATTAGAAAACTCATCTGATATGAGATCTGATAGTTGAAGAAAATTGTTTATTTCTTCAAAATTAAAATCTTCATTCCAATTCATTTGTTTAAGGATATTGAAACAAAGATTTTGTAAATCTTTGAATTTAGCTGTTTGCTCAGCTAATTTGTTGGCTAGAACTCTCATGTGTTTTCGAAATTTCACTTTGTTATTTACAATGTGAGTTTTCCAAACTCCATTGAGTTCTATATAAATTTCTCTGGATATATCAGGTAGGGCTAAGCAAGGAATCTATAAAATCCGTAATTCGATCCGGTCCAGTCCAATCCAATAGGTTTGGATTGATTTTTTGAATCCATGGTTCAGTTCCGGATTGAAAATTTCAAAATCTGTAGGCTACAGATCGGTTCCAGATTGAACCCCACGATTCTAGATTGGAATCGATCCGGACCATCCAGAAATAATCTATATTTATACTATATACCTTCCTACACACACAATATAATTTCTTGTCTCATATAAAAACTAAAATGTAACCTAATTCACGCCTCATTCATTCAGTTCATTGAAATTTTACACAGGATGATGTTGTTTGCTTGGAATTTGTTTGTTGTGTGTTTGCTTAGAATTTTACACAGGTTATTGTCTAGTATTGCTTTTGTGTTTGTTGTCTAGTATTGTTACTGTGTTGCCATGTAAGTGTTTTATTTTATTCGCCCTTTTGAAGAGCGGCTTTTCTGTACCCTTATGTCTTCAGTTTTCAAAATGCTAACTGTATTTATCATTTTTACTGCTCCAGTTTAGATGCCATTGTCATTATAGACAGTCTTACAGGATCTTAATTCTTGCCAAATATATGTTCCAATATATAATGTTCTAAGTTGGATGTAGCCCACTGGCTTTGTTTACAGGTTTCAATTTACTTAGATTGTGATGGTATAGATATTTTTTGGATGGTATGATATGGCAGAAAAGAATCTATTTTTGTCACCTTGGGTACTTGCATATACAAAAAAAGGAACCACTTACACAGGATGATGTTGTTTGCTTGGAATTTTACATAGGTTGTTGTTTATATTTTTTTTTGTTATTTAATTATGTGAATCTGTGGTTCTAAACCGATACAATCCTTGTTTCAACGAATTGGTTCGGATTGGTTCCACAATTTAAACAGATTGGATTGGTTCTAATTTTTCAAGAACCGTAGATAACAGATTGGTCCTGGTTTTCTCCCAATCCGGACCCATCTGAACCATGCTCACCCCTAATACCAGGGTTGAAAAAATCCTTTATTTCAGATTCATCTGGTTTAGATGTCTAAAAATTAGTTGGAACTAGATTAGTTCCCATTTGACAAAAATTCTTTTGATAAACAGGCATAGCTGGTGCACTGTAAAAAGTTTTTTTAGCTTTGGTCATGCTATCATATGATTTATGACTGGCTCTTGGAAATCCGCAAACTTGTTTATTGCATTCATTCCAGTATGTGTAAATTCGAGGTTGTTTTCCTGAGAATTCAACATAAACTCTTTCTTGTTTGCGGATTGCTTTTTTAGCAATTGCCACCCAATCTCCTTGAGCAGGTTGTTTACCCTTGTCCATTGTTTCCTCTTGGTCTAAAGGTCTTTTGCAAAAATTAAAATTACTTGTTTAGTAATTTAATTTTCTGAAACAATTTCTACTAAAACAATCTGCAAGAAAATTGTTAGTACTTTTAAGATGTTCTACCTCAAAAGTATATTCAGAAATTTTACTATACTAGGCTAATCGTCTTCCTTGCTCAATAGGTTTTTTATTGATCAAGAAATCTCTTACTGCCTTATTATCAATGCATACAATAAAATTTTCTCGGTCTAAATAAATATAAAAACTTTTTATTGCCAGTTTTATTGCAAATAATTCTTTTTCAAAAATAATATATTTATGTTCATTTGGTTTAAATATTCCAGAATTATATCCACAAATTAATTTTTCTTTTTGTAATTTTATGGGTATTGGATTTTTTCTTGGTCTAATCCCATTTTCTGATAAAGATATCTCTTTATCATGCCATAAATTACTTGGTATTGCTTTAAGAACACATCGCCAACATACTTCTGAGGCATCTATTTCTAAAATTAATTTACCACATGTTTTAGAAAGATAGACATCTGGTAAAGTTTTAACATTTTCTTTAATTTGTTTAATTAAAGCAACATCTTCTGCTGTCCATTCAAAAATAATATTTTTCCTTAATTTGGTTAGCCAAGGAATTTTTATTTTTGATAAAATTTCGTCCATAATTTAAAATGCCTAATAAACTCTGTAATTGTGTTATATTTTCCAAAAGTATCAGGAAAATCTCATACTTTGGACAAAATATGTTCTTGTAGTTTTAAACCTTTCTGGTCTAAAATTATTCTAAAAAATTCAATTGATTCTTTTTCTAGTTCAATCTTTTTTGGAGACAAAATAATTTCATATTTTTGAAATTTTTCACAAAGTAATTTTAAATGTTTCTTATGCTCCTCCTTGGTTTTAGAGAAAATAAGTATATCATCAATATAAACTACAAAACAATCTTTAAGATCTTTAAAAATTGTATCCATCCACTGTTGAAATACCTGTGGTGCTATATTTAACCCAAAAGGCATAACATTCCAGTGATAATGTCCTCTAGGTGTACTGAAAGTTATTAATTTTTTTGACTCTTCAGTTAGTTGAATTTGCCAAAATCCACTCTTACAATCAAATTTGTTAAAGATTTTTGATCCTTTGGTTAAGTTAATCAAAACATCTTTTCGTGGAATAAAACATCCATCAAATTCTAAATTTTCATTTAGCCGTTTATAGTTAACTACCATTCGGGCTTTTCCTCTTTTAATTTCAGCATGGTTTCTTACCATAAAAGCTAGACTAGAGTGAGGGTTTCTAGATTCTTCAATTAACTTTTTGTCTAAAAATTCCTGAAATTGAATATCAAATTCATCTATATCTTGTATAGTATAAATCATTGGTCTTACTCTATTGATAACATTAGGGTCTTTTAATTTTAAACTACAATAACGTGGGCTACATTGCCATAGTTTTAATGGATGTTTACCAAAATTTTCTTCTAAAATTTTATAAATCCAGTGTGATTCATCAATGGTTTTGATAATGGGGGTTAAATCACCACGCAGCACGGACGCAAACTTTTTATCACAAATATATTTATGTTGTTCTAATAAGGGAATATGAATTAAGACATTGTTTATACTTAATGAAATGACTTTTTCTTGTATTTGCATTGGAAGATAATTATATAAAAATTGTTTCCAAGAAGGAAATCGCCATGCATATAAGGAAAACATAGAATTTTTGGTATAATGAATTTGCTATCATTTAACCAAATAGCTATATTTTTAGCCTTGAATTGTATGGAAGTATGGCTTCCATCAATTCCAGTAATCAAAATTGGATGTTTCATTAATGTCCTTTTTTCTTTTGGTATGACATTTCATTTACATGAGCTGACTGTAGCTCCTATATCTATGAGAACACTGAAGCTATAAGGTTTATAACCTACAAAATTAAATGTTCCCAATACATATGTATATCTTCTTTTTCCTTGGCTAGGAGAAAAAATAATATCATCATTTTTTGTTTGAAAATGATACATATATGCAGACTTAATATGTTCAAATTGTCTTCTTGTTCTTAGGAAAATAGGAATCTGAACATTGTTTGAAGTAATAGATTCTTGATTAAAATTATTACTTGATTCTCTAATGCTTAATTTTGAAAATGATTTGTTAGGAAAATCTTTTTCAAATAGAAAAGTTGTTCTTTTAATTTTTGGAACTGTATTTTTAATATATAAATTTTTCCCTGATGCTTGCATTTGTAATTGTGTAAGATTTTTTGTTTTAGAAGATTCTTCTTGTCCCACTAGGTCATGGAGTAACCATTGTCAAGGGACTTCTTCTAAATCGCTCCAATTCATTAGACGAGATTGTATTACCATATCAAATGGTCTTGGTTCAAAGATTTCAATGATTTTATTATCGTTTGATTTTGTTTTTGTTTCAAGAAATTTGGTTAATTTGTGAATTGTTTTCCAACGAATAGCCAAATCATGGGAATTTGATTTCATTCCTAATCCTTGTGTTTTAATTCTTATTCTAACTGTGTCTTCAAGATTAGGATCATTTATAGAAATAAAGAAATTTGGTATAATATTAAACCAATCTATTTCATTAGCCAAATTAGATTGGATTCGGTCGAAAAATCTTTTATAAAAAATTACTATCAAAATAGGAGTATTTATCCCATGGTCAAATAAGGCTGTTATGGTTACTTGAATTAATCCAATATGAATATATTGAATTTCAAGATATTTCTTTTTCCATCTTGCAACATTCTTCTTATAAAAAAAAGGAATATCAATATTTCTTTCTTCTGACCATTTAGCTTGAGTGTTACCACTGTACTATTCAAACACTCTTGCTGAAAAGAAGTTGAATTTTGAAAGTTTGTAAATTTCTGGAACAGCAACTTCTTGCATTTTTTTGAATTTTGCTAATTCTTTGTCAGTAAAAGTTTTTTCTTCTCCGATTACATCTCCAAGTCGAATTGCCTATAATTCTTCTTAAGATATACTATCTGTTTTTTGAGATATTTCTTGACTATTAATATTAGTCATCATGAAAATTAGTTCTTCATCTGAACTTTCTTCATCACTAGAAATTTCGTATAAGATTTCTTTTTCATCAGAAATTTCCTCGCCATATATTAGTTCAAAATCTTGTTCTTCAAGAATTTTGATCATTTTCTTTGTACTTTTCTCCTTTTTTGGGCATTCTGGTGCATAGTGACCATCTTCGTTACAAATGTAATATTTACAAGTTTTCTTTTTTGAAACACTTGTTGGTTTCTTTTTTCGAATATACTTTTTCTTTTTTGAAAAAGTCTTATTCTTTTTCCAAGGTTTCCATTTATATTTTCTGCGTTTTTTGAAAAATCCTTTTCGTTTAGGAATTGTATTACAACCAATTTTCTAATTTTCTTTTAAAATTTTATCACAACATTTTTTATCGTATTGTGAATTAGAAATTTGATTATTTTATTTGTTTTTTCGCCTTTGCTTCTAGACACCGATATGCTATCAGTCTTAGAACATGATTAATGCGAAAACTAAGATTATCATATTCTTCATTCCCCATTTTTTTTGAGAAAATCAAGATATGTTTTAATACAAAACTCATCCCATGGATTAGAGAGTTTATGGAAAAATTGATCTAGTTAGGGTTGTGTAGACACCCCATTTTTGACCACCCACAAGACTTGGGCACTACTGATGGTTTACTTGGTGGAGAAAGGTGTGCAGGGCGCAGGTTCAGTTTCTTCGGCAAGGAGAGAGGCAAATCTCAACTTCACACCCCATTTTGAACCAAAATTATTTTGGATGGTTTTGAGACCTTAAAACCCTCTCTTTCAAAACATTTTTGAAATAAAATTCCCACGATGTTCCGACGCTCGTATTTCGGTAAATGGTGCGCTTTTCGGTAAACCGAGCAAGGACAAAGTGGAGATGAATGAAAGAGAGATGAAATCTTTGAAAAATCTTTCAAAACACCTTACTTCGGGGTTTGAAGTTGAAGAGAAGAGGAGAAGAGGGGAGAAAACAAGTTGGAGAAGAGGTTCGGCATGAATCCGGGTAGAAAAGAGTCGAGCAGTCCTCGCTAAATCAAGCTCATCTATCTATACACTTGGATTTAAGCTATGAGGCCATAACCATTGGAAATAAAACTTCCGGGGCTTCATTTTGCACTCAAGAATCTCTCAAAACCAAGTTCGGGTGGGGGAGGTATGATTGGTTGAAGTTGGGCATCATCCCGGTTGGATCGAGTCTGCGCGGCTTCACCAAAAAGGGCATAACTTTTTCCACAGAAGGAATTTTAATGCAAGGTTTGAGCCATTGGAAAACTAACTTTCGGGGCTTCAATCTGGACATCCACCGACACTTTTTGACCTCATCAGCCACCCATCGGCACTCTATTTAGCCGACTGGCCAGTACAAATTGCAGGTCGGCAATTTATTGTGCCGACCGGCAATTTATTTGGCCGATGACCTCTTTTCATGGCCGATTTGACCCTTTTGAGTCTTGCAGGCATAGTGCATGCCAGCTGTGCCAGCTGGGATGCACAGACCCAGCTCGCCGTGCATATGTGTGCCTATTTGGAGCCTTTGCCCCCTTTTTTTGGACCCTTTGCTCATGGCTTCTTGAGGAAGCCTTGACCCCTTGTCTTGGCTTCCTCAAGAAGCCTACCAGCTGTCTTGGCTTCCTTAATAAGCCTTGGCCCTCTTGCTCCCCTTGAACCTTTCTTTTTAGCTTGTCTTATAAGCTCAGAGCCTCTCCATTTGTCTATATAAGGAGCTCTCCTTCTCCATTGTTAAGGGTTGGATTTTTGAGCAAAAAACCAGAGATATATAGATATATATCTGATATATCTCACCTCCCTCTCCATATCTCTCTCATTCAACCATCAAATACCCTTGTTCTTGGGCCATTTCCTCACCAATCCATAGCACCACACCTCTACACTTCATTTCAGTACATTGGAGGCCATTTGCAGAGGCTAGGAGCTCATTTCCTTAGATCAAAACCTACTGGTTTATTGGTCTACAAGGGTAAGCACACTTTTCCCCTAAACTAGCATTTTCTTAGTTCATATCTAAGCCATATTTTCTTGCACATTTGAGCTCCAACCAAAACTGAAAGTGTCATTTTTTTGAGCTCTATTTCATCTTTCATTAAGGGTCTTATCTTGTTTGGGACCCCCATCTTGCACTTCCTTCATTATCCCTTTGTATGCCATTTTCTTGAGTAGTATTTTTGGCCTATGAGTAATCTGTTTTGGAGCATGATGTAAACTGAGAATAGGCTTATTTTGAGCCCTTCTTCAACATTGAAGAAGGTCTTACCACTGTTTGGGACCTCCATGTATCACTTGCCATTGTACCCCTCTTGGTGGCCTCATTTTGCATGATGCTTTGGCCATACTTGTATCTGTTTTTGGGGCTTGTCATAAACTGTAAAACATCATATTTTTTGCCCCTCTCCAACATTGTAAAAGGGGCCTCCTGTGTTTGAGACTAGCAGCTGTGACTTGCCTCATTACCCCTCTTGCGGAGCCATTTTTGCATGCTGATTTTGCCCTATCTATGCTCACTGTTTGGCCATGCTTTGAACTGTAAAAATGCTTGTTTTAGGGCTGTCTTGCTTCTGTCTTCATACTCCATGTTCAAATTACGCATGCTTTGTATGGATGTAAGTCATTTCATGTGCCTAATCTTGGGTTTCGGGGCCTATAGCATGCATTGGGTGACATATTTCCATGTTTTGGGACCATTTGGCATCGTGTTCCAGCGCTAAAATTCACATGCTTGTATGCCATCTTGCATCCCTTGCCATGCTTTGGTAGAGTTGCATTTTTGTGCCTTAGGTTTGGTTAATGCATTGTGCATGCATTCCATGTATTATGTTACCTTACTTGCCTCATTATGGCCACTGTTTTGGACCTAGTAGAGAGCTGTCCAAGTTAGTGTAAGACCATCCTTTGCATGTCGATGCATGCTCACCTTGTGTGTTGTTGCATACTTGTGTGTTGTTGCATGTTTAGGTTGCGCGCCTAGCATACATTGTTCATTTGCATGTTCATGTTGCATACTTAGCCTCTATGCCTAGGTTGCATTTCATTAAGCATGCATCCCTCACCTCTTGATCAACCATGATTGAGGTTGGGTCCCTTGTGTGTTTTGTGTGCATTGCATTTGACATTGAAATGCATACTTGGCTTTTGGGCCATCATGCATCGAAATGCGTGATTGGTGGCCCGAGGGTCGAGGGCCATGCTCCCTTGAGTCCATTACATGATAGGGAGTGTGGCCGTGCATACATTTGCTCAAAATTTCATGCCATACACTGCTTGTCCTCTGTTGCTGTCAAAACTGTTTTCTGCAGGAAGTTTCTGCCGACCGGCAACATCTAGTGCCGACCGGCCATTGGTGAATGGCTGACAACTTCATCAACAGCCGATGGTCATTTGCTATGGCCGATGGGCATTTCCTCCAGCCGATGGTATTCTACAGTGTGCAAGGAACATGTCCCAGGACTTTGGCAGTCTTTGGAGAGGTAGGGCAGTGTAAACAGAGGCAACAGTGGTATGGTGCGGATTTCCGAGCAAGGCGGATCAATCATGCATCATTCACGCATCCCGAGGCGGGGCTGTGGCCACCTTCTTTTGTTATTAATTTATTAATTAATTAGAGGGTCTGTAATAATTAATTTATTTATTTATTATTCGGACTGTAATATTTATTTGGTCCCTCCGAGCGAGGGCGTATTTGTAATAAGGGTGTGTGAGTGTGTGCATGTCTTCCAATCACACGTCTCTCTTCCTTTTTATTTACCTGCTTATGATGGTAGGTTAGGGCATATTTAAATTAGCATACCTTATGCTATGCATGCGTGCATCCATACATTTATCTTGTACGCACCGGGCTCGGCGCATCATACTAACTGCACTGTATTTTCAATTCCAAGTTGAGTATTTGCTAGTTACAGCATTTCACATGCCATGTTTAGGATAGCCGAGCCTGTCTAGATTGCATGCGTTGCATGAGCCACCTTAACATGAACTAGGATCATGCATATGATTACTAACTAGTTTCTGTTTTGGCACGGAGTACTAGGTAAGCTTTTATGCTTTAGCATATCGCATGCGTGTGAATGTTGCCATGATAGCATAATTACCATGAGGCTAGCTGCTTATGTGATATAATTGCTTGAATGCCTGTGGATGGAGGTCAAATTACCTAAGATTGGAATAATGCATTAAAACTGTGAGTTTTAAGCCCACTAGATAGTGGCAAAACCATCTTTTCTAAAGCCCACTTGAGGATGGCAAAATCTGCATTTTAGCCTACTTGTGAGTAGCAAACCATTTTCAAAACAAACGTGCAATGTTTTGTTCCAATTTAGGCGATTTGGTCTATACTTGTTTGCTGTGCGCATAACATAGTAATTCTAGACTTGTTTGCTGTGCGCATAACATAGTAATTCTAGGCTAATAACTGGAATAAGAACGCATAATGTTTTCAAAATCGGATATCACGGTTAGTAGAGGCCAATCTTTGATCGGGCGAGAGGGGGTGCTCATAGCTGACCTTCCCCAATCGTACCCAAGCTCCTGAACCGAAGCAACCTTGGTGATGACGGACACATGGCCTTTGGCACCGAGTCAGGGTTTCCTAAATTTTCAAAAATAAAATATTTAAGTGGCGACTCTGTATCTGGCAAAGCAGTCCATGTTTGGCACTTCTTTCAAAATCTGTTTTCTCAAAACGATTTGCCAGATTTAGACTCTTTGGTTCAGATTAAGAACCGTGACAATTTGAGTCCTGAATTGTAGTAGACCCATAAACGAACCGAACGGGAGTCATCCTCCCGAGGCGTTCAGGGATGTCTACAGGTTGATTTGTTGGTGGATCAATAAGATAATGATATTTTTTAAAAGTTTGAGCATAGTCTTCAAAAAGACAAATAGTACATAGTTCTAATTTTGTCAAAATATAATTCGCATTTGCTTGCAAATTAGTATCTCTTGCAAAATCACATAAATTTTCTTTTATGATTTTTGCAAACTCAGCTAAAATTGTGTTAAGTGTGAGAAAATTTGTCAACAAAGCCGTTTTTTGAATTTTTCTAATTTCAAAATTTTCCCACTATTGTAACCATTGCAGCACATCTCCCTGGAGAGTTGCTGCAATATAATCAATGAATTTTTCCTTTGACCAACTATTTTTATAATTGGTAATAATGATGGACAAGGATTGTGCCCAATCATCAATTGCTTGTTCATGATCCTTAAATGGAATATGAGACAAGTATAAATAAGTATCATTTTGAGTTATTGGATACTTATGATTAATGTCTTTTCTAGATGATGATACTGCTAATCATAGGCCCACGCTTCCAACGTCGTTCCTTGATCACTGAGCCCACCGGGGTACCTGCACAAAAGTTCAGTAGGGAACGGGAGTCCCCCAGCGGACCGTCTGACGATTAAGTTAGAGGAGAGATTGATGTTGTGTCCAGAGAAAGAGAGAGAGAATAGAGAACTTAACATTTTGTGTCTTTGAAAACCTCCTTATATCCGTCGTTCATCATTTCCTTATCCACTCCAACTTGTCATGTTGGCCGAAAGTCTATGCTCTAGCTTGTCTTGTTCATGGTGAGACTGTCTGTTCCGACACAAAAGGATTATCGCATTTAATGCCGCCGGAGCCTCATTAATGGCTGATGTGTGGTGCAATAACTTTACAGGATCTTTGTCTGCTTATGTGGCTGGTTCTCATTTTGACAAGTGTTTAGATGACATTGGTTCTTGATGCAACATTGGGTTTCAGTAGTGTTGGGTTTTAGTACTTAAACCGTGAATTTGGCTCTAAGTGGTGGGCCAAAAGCCTCTATGGGCCCACCGATGTCACTAGATATTACTGGCTCAGGTGTAGGATTAGAGGTACTTCCAATGTTAGTATCATTTTTAGCATAAAGCACACCATACACACTTATATATATAAAAAATTTAGACGTAGAGAGAAATACTTACATAGTTTGATCTTGTTTTCAAAAGTTCTTCACCAGGCTCTGATACTAATTACAAAACAAAAAAGGAAATGAACTTTCTACTATTTTTATTATGGAATTATGATGGAGTTATGGAGTTGAGAGAAGTTAGAGATGAAGTTGGAAACACAAAGATAGAGAGAATTTACATTGGCTTATTCATTGACTTGAATGTTAATTTATAGAATACATCTTATATACAGACAAAAGTCAAAAGTTATTCTAACATTATTGCATGTCTGCCTTACGTCCAACACTTTACAACTTTTGACAAAGTCTATAAACCTAGGCATAGGCTTATACAACATTTCCACATCACCGTCTACAATGCAAATGCTTGGCCTCTCTCTCTTACTATATATATTTATAGATAATAACAAGTAATTCACAGTAACCATTGCTCACTCACAATATTTGCTAAGAGAGCATTCCAATGGCACCGGCAATTGAAGAAGAACATGTTGATTCTCTCTCATCCAACGGTCAGAAACTCTGCATCAAAAACTTCATTTGGTCCGACTCAGAATGGCCCCAATTCAACTACGACCACTTCGACGACTGCGATGACATCCCTCTCATAAGTCTCCAGGTATGGGACCCACTTAATTTTTTTATAAAAATGTTTATGTATAATTATGCATTTTTTTAATTTTTTTTTTTTTTTTGGAGTATTAGAAATTGAATACAGTGGAATAATTAAAAGAATTAAAATTGGGGTCATTTTTTATAAATTATATCACTTCTTTATTTTTTTTACACATTTTTTTAAAAAAAATTAAAAAGTATATTTATTTAAATCATTTCAAATAATTTCACAAATTCATATTTAAAAATAATAATAGGTCAAAAATTTAGACTAGTATAAGAGGAAAAAAAAAGTGATGACTAATAGCAAGACCTACTTTTATTACGCGTTCAAAAATTGCACACGACACGTAATAAGAATTTTTGTGGCCGAGATTGTCGCATCTCATAAGAAAACTACGGTACAAAATAATAAATATTAGCATAAATTTCATTTCAATATAAATTTTTTTAAAAAAAATTATAAAAAAATAATAAAATTTATACACATTAATAATTAAAATTATAAATATTTTCATAATTTTGTAATAATTTTTTGGTACTTCCACATATAAGTAATTTCCCCCCAATATTATAGGAAAAACTATATGTAGGTGGGAGAAAAGAAAAAAAATTATAAATATATGGGGATGTAAGTGATCGGTATAAATGAAAGGTTGTGAAATGTTTTGATAATTTTTTTTCTATTCCCCACCTTGCATATAATTCCCCATTATTATAAATTTTATTTTTACTTCAAATGTGACAACTCATTTGACTTTTTAGACGAAGGAAAATTATCACAATACACACCCCCAAAGAAACATATGATATGTAATTACAAATTCAGTTGCTTGGGTCATAACTAATACAATTAAAAGGATGATAAAACATTATGTTAAACAAATAATTAGGTTAAACTAAATATTAATTATTCATTTTTATCACAATTTCCACACTAAAATTACACATTTAACCCCAACAACTTATGAGATTAAAAAAAAATTAACATAATAATAAAACAATCAGTTAATTTAACTCTGTACTAGGGCGTGAATCACCCGATGAGTGTACTTAAAATATAAATTTTAATTTTGAATTCATAACATATTTTTTATGTTATTTAAGTAATAAAAGTGTTTTTTAGTAAGTTAAGTAAATGGTATTAGGTTCAAGTTTTGTGTCTTTCTTTTAATTATTATTTTTTTATTTTTTTGGAAAAATTGACCCTTAACACAAAAAGAAGAGGTCACTTGACAAAAGGAGAGAAGGAAGTTCATGAACACCAAATAAGGTATTCACCTTTAATAATAGTACTAGCCTATCACCCGTACTATACACAGGATAATTATAGATATTTAGATTTTTTTTAGATTTTTTTTAATATATAAATTATATTTTTGAAGATTTTTTATAAAAATAATTTAACAATCTTATCACTAACCATAGTATATGGGAGAAGTTAAAAAGGGTACTGCAGTAACTATACACGAATTGTATTTATAATTATTTGTATGAAGGGATTTTAAATGTCGATCAGGAGATTTTGACCAAATCAATAAATGCAGGCATGTGAAAAGACATGTGGATTGAAAAAATGTAATAAATGCTGATCAGAGGATTTTGACCAAATCAATAAATGTTGAGTTTTTTTTTTTTTTTTAAATCAAAAATTTAGAAAATTCAGATTGGAATATTGAATCTCCCACAGACCTTGGGGTTTAAAAACCCCCTTTTACTTAATATATAGTAAGTATAGATAAATAGATAGATGGTATAGATAAAATCATCATTTTCACATTAAAAAATGCTTATTTAATCCCCGAAGTAAAGTTTAATAGTATGAAAGTATTAAATTGTGTGGAATTATATTGATCAATGGAATTAAAATTAGGATTTAAAAGAGGAGTAGTGCTACCGACCCCCAGTGAGCCGACCCTCACTGACAACCCCCAGTGAGGTGTCGGCTCCCCATTGGCTGAAAATCAACAAAAAAAAAAAAAAAAAAAAAAAATTTCCTTCAATTAGAGAGGACCCCAGTACCCCCACTGGGGGTCCAACGCATTTTCCTTAAAAGAGTCATCCCAAACAATTGTCACGCGAGCCTTGAAATTTTCAGTTTTTTTTTTTTTTTTTAACTTCTTCTGGAATTTCGTATTCAGTGTAGTTCTTATTTGAAAAATCTCAGCAAGAAAAATTTGAAAATATAAATTTTATGAAAAACAGATGTTAAGAACTGAAGTTATAACATTTTAAAATTGAAATAAAAAAACATACAATGACCAAAAGGGTAAAACAGTAACTAAAAAAAATATTGAAAGAACTTGCATCCTTATTGCTCCCAAAGTCCAAAAGCGCGTTGTTCAAAGAAAAAAAAAAAAAAAAAAAAGGGTCTAAAAGCGCGTCTTCATTGATAAAGAACAATCACACCAATAAAGAAAAATCACAGAAAGGTAGCCTATACAAAATAATGTGGTTAATTAATATTTCGAAATAAAAGCAATTCCTATCTTTGAAATCTTCAAAGTCTTTTGCCATGGGATTGACTGATAAATACTGCTCCTATAAAATTTAGCCAAATTGACGAAAAACACTACAAAACATACCTCATGTTGTAACACACCTTGCTTGCAGTCACAGCACCATCTTCAATGGCTTCTTATCCTATCTCTAACCTCTTCCTCCTCCTCCTCTCTCTTTTGCCTTTTCTACCTATTTTTTCTGCTTCCAACGTAACTCTGGGCTCGTCACTGTCCGCCAATGGTAACAACTCTTCATGGATTTCACCTTCTGTGGATTTTGCTTTCGGATTCTACCAACTCAACAACACAAACACCTTCTTGCTTGCAATATGGTATGCCAACATACCCGACAAAACCATCGTCTGGCACGCAAACACAACTAATCCAGTGCAAGCAGGTTCAAAGGTTGAGCTTACCGCCAGTGGCCTCACAGTAAATGATCCCAATGGCCAAACAATATGGACGTCACAACCTAACGGCACTGTATCATATGGTACGATGCTCGACACGGGTAACTTTGTGCTTTCAGATACTAATTCTAATTATGTATGGGAAAGTTTTAGTTATCCTACCGACACCATCTTGCCAACCCAAATTTTGCCACTAGGTGGCATGTTGTATTCTAAGTTTTCTGAAACCAACTACTCAAAAGGAAGGTTTGAGCTCCATTTCACTAATGGAGGAAATCTTGAGCTCAATCCTGTCGCTTGGCCCACCGAATTGCTTTATGCGCCTTATTACAGTAGTGGAACGGCTAATTCCAACTCTTCTGAATCTGGGTTTCAACTGGTTTTCAGTCAATCAGCAGATATTTACATTGTGAAAGGGAATGGAGGGGTTGTCCGACTCTCATCATGGCAGAACATCGTTCAAATCTCAAACAGCTACTATCGCGCAACGTTGGATTTTGATGGTGTTTTCAGGGAATATACTTACGCGAAGACTTCTGTCAGTGGCCAGAACTGGTCAATTGTTCGATACATCCCTGACAATATATGTATGGCACTGACAAACGAGCAAGTAGGCAGCGGTGCCTGTGGGTTCAATAGCTACTGCAGAGCAAACGGTGGCACTCCTAGTTGTCAATGCCCACCCAGGTATTCATTCATGGATCCAAACAACAATTTTGGAGGCTGCAAACCAAATTTCCCTCAAGGTTGCGGAGTAGACGACGGTACGAAAAAACCAGAAGACGTGTATGACTTGGTCGAGATTCAAGGCGTGAATTGGCCATTTGGAGATTATGAGAGTTTGGGACCTTATAATCAAACTCAGTGTGAACAGGCTTGTTTGAACGATTGTTTGTGTGATGTTGCCATATTTAACGGTACAAGATGTTGGAAAAAGAAACTACCGCTATTTAATGGGAGAATGGAACTTGGACTAGCTATTATTAAAGTAAGGAAAGGCGGTGTTCTGCCTTCGGGAAGTTCTAGAATTCCAATTTCCAACTCAAAGAAAGGCAAGCAAATTCTCTTGTGGAGCTTCGGGTTTGTCAACGTTCTATTACTAGTCGTAATTTCCCTAATTTTGTTCTCAATTCGACGGAAAAGATCAAGAAAGGCCGAACATGATTCAAGTGTTCCCGAAACAAATTTGCATCTTTTCACTTTCGAAGAGCTCAAGGAAGCGACAGAAGGGTTCAAGGATGAATTAGGGAGGGGTTCTTTCGGAATTGTTTACAAAGGTGTATTGAAATTTGGTTCAAAGAAACGAGTTGCGGTCAAGAAGTTGGACAAGTCAACACAAGAAGGAGACAGGGAATTCAAAGCCGAAGTGAGTGCAATTGGGAAAACCCATCACAAGAATCTGGTCCAACTGTTCGGATATTGTCAAGAGGGGCCTCACAGGCTTCTAGTGTACGAGTTCATGAGCAATGGAAGTCTAGCAAATTTCCTCTTCGGCCTTCCAAGACCTGATTGGTATCAAAGGACTCAGATGGCTCTAGGGATTGCAAGAGGACTAGTTTACTTGCATGAAGACTGTAATGCCCCGATCATCCACTGCGATATAAAGCCTGAAAACATACTAATTGACGAAAATTTCACAGCACGAATTTCTGACTTTGGATTGGCAAAATCATTATTGCTCAACCAAACTCGAACTCATACTGGGATAAGGGGAACTCGAGGATACGTGGCTCCAGAATGGTTCAAGAACGTACGTGTGACGGTTAAAGTGGATGTCTACAGTTTCGGTGTCATGTTGCTAGAGATCATTTGTTGTAGAAAGAGTGTGGCAAAGGAGTTTGGGGAAGAAGAAAAGGCAATACTCACAGATTGGGCTTATGACTGCTATATGAATGGGAGACTTGACATTTTGGTGGAAAATGATCAGGCTGCCATCGAAGATAAGGTGACCCTGAGCCGGTGGATCTTGACAGCAATCTGGTGTATACAAGAGGATCCTTCAAAAAGGCCTACAATGAAGATGGTAACACAAATGTTAGAGGGATATGTTGATGTTCCTATTCCCACTAGCACTTCTTTCAGCTATTCATCTTCATGAAACATGAAGATAGGCCGATCTAGATAAGTCTCTTTTTTTTTTCTTTTTCTTTTTTTGTTGGTTTAGTTGATAATATGTGAAAATAATGTTCCAAGAATAATTGTAAGGGATGACATGTTTTACTTTCAGTAAACCTAGTACCAGAACAAGTACTGGCAGTGGCATCATTAAATAATTAATTCAACTCCAATTCATGATGAAAACCTTTTAGAAGAACAACAATGTTATGTATTAAGAAAGAGCTCTGATTGAGAGCCCGAATTTGACAGCCCCGAATGCCCCTAATTCCAAAAACGACCCCGTTTTTGTATTTTTTTTTTTTTTTTTTTTTCAGCAGAAGATGGAAGAAGAAGGAGGAGGAGGAGGAGGAGGGGGAGGAGGAGGAGGAGGAGGGACTGGAGGGGGCCTAAAAAATGGGGCTGGAGGCGAAGGCGGGGGACGGAAGCGAGGCAGAGGCGACGAGTCGACGGCGGGCGAGGCGACGAGCAGCGACGATCGGCGACGAGCAGGGACTGGAGGCGACGATCGGCGACAATCTCCCTCTCCGCTCTCTTCTCTCTTTCTCCCTCTCTCTCTCTCTCTCTCTCTCTCTCTCTCTCCCTTTCCCTCACCCTCACCCTCACCCGTTTCAAACTGGAGGAAGAAGAAAAAAAAAAAAAATTGAATTGGTGAAACGACGTCGTTTCACCAATTCGGGGCACTCGGGGGAGCCTCATTCGGGCTCCAAATCATTTTTCATTAAGAAAAGTGTTCATAATTTGAAATGCATAGATCAGATTCATTTAGGATGTAACTCATACCACACCAAGTCTAAATCTAAACTATATATTTATATTATGAGTTTTGGGAACATAATTTTTTGTTAAAAGAATTTACTTGCACAATTTTTTTTTCTAGATTAGTATTCTATGTCTGAAACAGCTAGCCATGATATAGATATTAAGAAAATGCTAATAGCCACAAAAAGACTGTACATAGGTGTACAAGCTTGTCATGTGATAACCTGTTACCGTGCAGGACTTGTTTCATATCATGGAGTAGTTATATTTATGAAACAGTCATGCTACATAGCTCAAATCCCCCTAATCAAAAACGTTGCCGTTTTTGTATTTTTGTATTTTTTTTTTTTTTCAGAAACAGAAATCAGGAGGAAGAAGGAGAGAAGAGGAGGAGGAGGAGGAGGAGGAGGAGGAGGAAGAGGACTAAAGGGGGCCCTAATAACAGGGGAGGAGGAGGCGGGGCCGGAGGCGAAGACGGCGGCCGGAGCCGGAGCTGGAGCTGCTGTTGCGACGATGGCGGGCTGAAGCTGCGACGATGGCGGGGAGCTGCGACGACCACCAATTGCTCCTTTTCCCCTCTTCTTCTCTCTCTCTCTCCCTCTCCCTCTCCCTCTTCCCCTCTTCTTCTCAGATCGGTTTCAGATCGAAAATGAAAGAAAAAAAAGAAAAGAAAAAAAAAAAAAAAAACATAATGCCCAAAACGACATCGTTTTGAGCATTAGGGGGATTCGGGGGGAAAATCCTCGAGCTACCAAACATTATTCATTTATGAAAATCTGAAGTAGTTGAGTAGAATTAGGAGTGTTGAATAAGTCTTTTGATTTAGTTGGAATCTTCCTAATTTTATGGCAATTACCATTGTATGAGTTTTATTTAAGAAGTGGAATGAATAAAGAAGAATAAAGAAAGCAAAAATGACTCGTAGCTCGACTTTTGGGAGGCTTGAATGGCCGAACTGTCCAAAACGACATCGTTTTGGGCAGTGTTTTTTTTTTTTTTTTCTTTTTCTTCTTTATTTCTTTCCTTTTCATTCTTTCCCTTCATTCTTTCGAACAACACAGAGACAGAGAGGAAAGACAAGAGGAGGGAGGAAGAGAGAGAGAGAGAGAAGAGGAGAGAAGAGAAGAGGCGATCGACGGTGATGTCGGTGATAGTGGCTGTGATCGACGGTGATGGTGGCCCGATTTCCTCTTTCAAACTTTTTTTTTTTTTTTAAGTAGATCTGGATCTGAAAAAAAAAATTAAATTATTGATGATGATGATGATGATAATGTTGATCCGGATCTGCAGACCAAGGCAATTTTTTTTTTTTTTTTTGTTGATGAAGATGATGATGATGTTGAAGATGTTGAAGATGATGAACAAGATCTGCAGAAAAACAATTTTGTGTTTTTGGAGCAGATTTTTTAATGTTGATTTGTTGGAGCAGATTGTTTAATGTTGATTTGTTGGAGCAAATTGTTTAAGATGATGAACAAAATCTGCAAAAAACATGCTCCAGACAAGATCTGCAAAATTGATGAAGATAAACCCAGCTTCCTCTTTCTCTCTCTGTTCTTCATCTTTTTTCTTCATCTTCAAAGAGAGAGAGAGAGAAAAAAAAAAATCGAAAACGACGTCGTTTGGACACGGGCCATTCGAGCCGCGATGATTTCGAGCTACCGATCGCGATTGGAAAGAAAGGCATCTGATTTAGAATCTTCACCTGTGTGTGTAACTGGAGGACTTGGGTTCCCTCAAAGCAACCCAACCTTACTCTCTTGAATTCAAAATAGGTAAAACTAGCTATACTATAATCCTTATGAAATAGACAAAAATTCAGCTCTACTACGAATACAGAAATTAATCAAAAACAGACACAAAATATAGATGAATATACATATCTAAGAAAATCTTATCCATTCATATATACATTTTACTAGCGGCAACCTATGCTATGCACGGAAATGTATAATTTAAATAATTTATTATACTCATTTTTGTATTATAAAATAAAAAATTCTTATAAATTTAAAATATAATAGGGAGTTATAACTAACAAATATTTGAATATGATAACTATCTAATATCTAAGTTCATACATTCATTTTTTCCATAAATTTGTCATTTGAAACATTGATTATAAAATTATCTTAGTCTAAGTAGGTCATTTAGCAGCATGAACTATATTTCTATCGGACATTATTCTAGCTTTAAAAACGAATAATGTAAAAACGGGTACTATTACAAATAATATAAAAATGTAAAAATGAATACTACTACAAATAATGTAAAAATGTTCAATGGCCCCTTTAAAGATAACAACAAAAAAAATGCCCCCCCTACATATACATACAGGTATACGGAGAGAATAAAATTCATCAAAATCCTAAAATCTTACAACTACCTAACCAATTGTAACATTGTTGATGGTTGAATGTAACTCGAATCTTAAATGCAGAGTTGAACAAAACTTTATACCCAATATGCAAACACTAAAAAAACTCGATGGTATGTTAAATTAAATAGCTGAAGTGTAAATCATTTGAAAAATAAGATAGAAATGAATTTGAAGATAATTATTAGATTAGAGATTAAAATAAATTTTAAAAAGGGATCACAAGATAAATTTAATAAAAATAAAGTTGGAGATAATGATAGGATTGGGGATAAAAATAAAAATAAAAATTAAAAAGGAAGAAATAAGAAATAAAGAAAAATGAAAATACTGGAGAAGATTAAGCAAAATAAAAAATCAATAAAAAGAGATAAGGTGTCTTAGATAATAAAAAGATTTTAAGAGTTAAAAATTTAAAATAAAAACAATAGTAAGAAAAAATTATTTTTTATCGGAGAAAAATAAGGATGAAAAATTAATAACTTTGAGAGAGCAACATATAAGAAATAGAATCTTAACTCTGCTTAAGAATTGAGTATTGAGACTTTGAAAATTTTAGAGAACACACTATATTTGCTTATATATATAGTATAGATATATACATAGGTAAAAACATGAATATCAAATCTAATTTGAAAAGTAAAGATAAAAATAAAATAAACATCCTACAAAAAGAGAAGAGAGATGTGAGAATTGATAATCAAAATTTTAAAAAGATAAAATATTTATGAGAGATTACGTATGAGTAAAAAATAATTTAATTTTGCTTGTTATATCAAAATAAAGGCATATATATTTTCTTCAATAGTAGCAAAATAAATTTACTTTTTAATAAAGTTGTAATAGAATAAAATATATTTAATTTTTAAATTGCATGCTTGATGATGATTTTTCAAAAACAATAAAATAAAATACATTGATAGATAATTTTAAAATTGATGGTAGTCCATTGTTATCATTATAGCCATAAAAAAGAATTTTGCATAAAATCATGGATAGGCAATAAAAAAAAATCAACACTTAGCATTAAATTTTGTAAAAATTAAAAAAAAAATGGAAAATTTAGAATAAAGGATTGGAATTCTTCAAATCATATAATTAGACGTTTTAGTTAATTTTAAAATTTAAATGTTAAATCCAGTAAGATTATGCCATGTGTGTTAATTCAAAATTTAGATAATAGACTAATAGATTTGAACCATTTTTTTTAAAATATTGTAAAAAAAAATTCAAAATTTTAAATTAGATATGTTTAGATAGAATTTGAAGATTTAAAAATTTTAAAATTAAATATTGTTAGATGTACCTATCACTTTAAGCCAAATATATTTTTTATTTTTAAAAAATTTAAAATTGAGAAATTGTGTTTAAGGTTTTGAAGCTGTTTTGTGTGTGTATATTTAATTGGGCGTATATTGGTTGCAAATGATTTGAAGAACTCTCATTTGAGAGAGCTTGAAGGGGCAAATGTGAGATTAACTCTATGCATAGCTAATCTTCTTGATGTCGTGAGTTTATCCAAAACCATTAACGGGTGTGATGGTGTGATAGATATGAGATAAAATAAAAATAAAAATTTAAATTGAATTCAAGATTTGATGAGTTTCAAATCTGATTAAATTGAAGAACAAATGCAAATCAGAAAAAAAAAAAAAAAAAAAAAAAAAAAAAAAAAAAAACAATCCCAAATCATGCAAAATGTAATAATGAAGAATATATGTAAATGAATTGAAAAATATTTTTAAAAAAATATACACACACAAAAATAATAGACATTGGAAAAATACATATAAAGTAAGAAATAATATTAGGAGTATAAAAATGGAGAAAATGAAAAGATGTGTAGATGAATTGAAAAATATTAGAAAAAAATATATGCACACAAAGTAACAAACGCTAAAAAAATACATATAAAGTAAAAAATAATATTACACTGACCTTTTAATGATTTTCACAGATCATCAAACTTACAAAATATAACAATCGAGAAGATGAGTTATTTTGAGAAAAGATAGGTAGATGAGAAATTGATTGAATGTAATAATGGAGAAGATGAAAAGATGTGTAGATAAACTGAAAAATATTAGCAATATATATACATACATACAAAAAGTAATAAACACTGAAAATGCATATAAAGTAAGAAATAATATTAGGAGCACAAAAATAGAGAAGATGAAAAGATGTGTAGATAAATTGAAAAATATTGAGAAAAAGAAATATATACACACAAAGTAACAAACACTAAAAAAATACATATAAAATAAGAAATAATATTACACTAACCTTGTAATGATTTTTCCAGATCATCAAACTTGCAAAATATAACAATGGAGAAGATGAGTTGTTCTGAGAAATAAAAGATGGGTAGATAAAAGAATGATTGAATTTCATTGAAATACACTGAATAGAGAAACGTGTGTGTGGAAGTTGTAGGAAATGTGGGTTTCTTTTTCTTTCTTTTTTTTAAATTGAGATTGAGAGTGAGATAAATATTATTGTCGATGATGGATATGGATGAATATTTTATTGTTTTGGGATAAATATTATTGTTAGTGATGGATATGGGCGAATATTTTAGTATTTTATATTTTACATAGGGAGAGAGAGTGAGAAGGCTTGAAGAGCAGGAAGGGAGGTGAAAGAAAGTGTCTCGTAATATTTTTTTTTCTTCAAAATTATGAGAATTTAGGATTCAAGTTTTTGAGCCTTTTAACTTAACAACTACATTTGGTTATAAATATATAAATATAAATATAAATGATGGATATGGATGAATATTTTATTATTTTGGAATAAATATTATTGTTGGTGATGGATATGGGCGAATATTTTAGTATTTTATATTTTACATAGGGAGAGAGAGTGAGAAGACTTGAAGAGCAGGAAGGGAGGTGAAAGAAAGTGTCACGTAATATTTTTTTTCTTCAAAATTATGAGAATTTAGGATTCAAATTTTTGAGCCTTTTAACTTAACAACTACATTTGGTTATATATATATATATATATACTAGCAGCAACCCGTGCTATGCATGAGAATGTATAATTTAAATAATTTATTACACTCATTTTTGTATTATAAAATAAAAATTCTTATAAATTTAAAATATAATAGGAAGTTATAACGAACAAATATTTTGAATATGATAACTATTTAATACCTAAATTCATACATTCATTTTTTCCATAAATTTGTCATTTGAAACATTGATTATAAAATTATCTTACTCCAAATAGGTCATTTAGCAGTATGAACTATATTTCTATCGGACATTATTCTAGCTTTAAAAACGAATAATGTAAAAATAGGTACTATTACAAATAATATAAAAATGTAAAAATGAATTCTACTAAAAATAATGTAAAAATGTTCAATGGCCCCTGTAACAACGCCCGCGGGGGGCCTCGCTACAGCTCGGACTCGATTTTTTGTTGCGGTTCCAAATCTCGAACCAAAGAGTCCAAATCCGGCAAATCGTTTTGAGAAAACTGATTTTTTGAAAGAAGTGCCAAACATGGACTGCTTTGCCAGATAACAGAGTCGCCACCTAAATATTTTAAAATGGGAAATTTAGGAAACCCTGACTCGGTGCCAAAAGGCCACGTGTCCGTCATCACCAAAGTTGGCTCGGGAACTTGGGTACGATTGGGGAAGGTCACATCGTGAGCACCCCCGCTCGCCCGGTCAAAGACCGGCCTCTACTAATCATGATATCTGTTTTTGAAAACATTGTGAGTCCTTATTCCGGTTATTAGCCTAGGTTACTATGTGATGCTCGCAGCAAACAAGTATAGACTGGGCCGTCTGAATTGGAACTAAACATTTCATGTTTGTTTGTGAAAGATGGTTTGCTACCCGCAGGTAGGCTTAAACAGATTTTGCCACAATCTAGTGGGCTTAAAACAAACAGTTGATGAATTGTCCCAATTCAGATAACTCAACCTCCACCCACAGGCATTCAAGGCAGTTATATCACATAAGCACATAGCCTCATGGCAAGCATGCTATTCATGGCAATCACTCACACGCATGCAAGGATGCTAAAGCATAAAACTCACCGAGTACTCCAAGCCAAAACAGAAACCGATTAGAAATCATGCATGATCCTAATATACAGAATGCCTAATGCAACACATGCAAAGATGCAAGCTATAGCAGGCTCGGCTATTCTAAAGATGGCATGTGGAATGCTACAACTAACATGTATTCATCTTGTAATTGAAATACAATGCAGTTTGTATGATGCGCCGAGCCCGGTGCGTGCAATACGGATGAATGATGCAAACATGCTGTCATACTGTATGCTAATTTAAATATGCCCTATATCTAACCATCCAAAGCAGATAAATAAAAGGGAGAAAGAAATGGGGGTTGGAAGACATACATCACACTCACCCACCCTTATTACAACATTGCCCTCGCGCAGAGGGTCCGAATAAATAATAATACAGACCCAAAATAAAAGAATATTACAGTCCGAAATATACAAATTTCTAATTAATTAACAAATTAATTACAGAAAAGTAAAACTGGCATGCAAGCCAGGGACTGCCTCGCTCCTGATGAATGGTGTATGCTGGGCTGCTTTGGTGCGGAAATCCACTGGGATGCCCTAATTAGCCTCTGTTTGCAATTTTCTCGAAATGCGTGCCAGGCTCCGAAAAGTTGTTGATTCTTGATTTTGCTGCAACAGAGAGCAGGAAAAGGGCATAGCAATGTATTTCACAAATATATGCATGTCTCGATCCTCGTGCCACCAATCACGCACATCGATGCATGATGGCCGAGGAGCCGAATTGCACAACTCAATATGGGATGAATGCAGATGAATGCTACAATGAAAACCTAACTCCATCATGGGTTATCCGGAGTGTCGGTGACTGGGGAATTGAGACATGCTCCGCCACTCGGAGTGTGAACGCGCCTCGTTTCCCGTGCAATATGCATGATATGCATGAAATGCAACTAAGATACAACCCTAGCATGCGCAATGCTGATGCAAATGAGATGCCTCGAAATGCGTGCCCACTGGCACGTAAACCGAGAAGATAGCATACAAGTATGAAATGACATGAAATATGATATATAATGAGACTAAAATGAAATGCCTCGAAATGCGTGCCCATAGGCACGCAAACCGAGGCGATGATATGAAATGCAAATCGGATAGAACTGAAGTGCCTCGAAATGCGTACCCGCGGACACGCAAACCGAGGCGATGATGAAATGAGAAAATCAGATAAAACCAAAGTGCCTCGAAATGCGTGCACACGGGCACGCAAACCGAGGCGATGATGTGCGATGCAAAATCGGATAAAACCGAAGTGCCTCGAAATGCGTACCCGCGGACACGCAAACCGAGGCGATGATGAAATGAGAAAATCGGATAAAACCAAAGTGCCTCGAAATGCGTACCCGCGGACACGCAAACCGAGGCGATGATGTGCGATGCAAAATCGGATAAAATCGAAGTGCCTCGAAATGCGTACCCGCGGACACGCAAACCGAGGCGATGATGAAATGAGAAAATCGGATAAAACCGAAGTGCCTCGAAATGCGTACCCGCGGACACGCAAACCGAGGCGATGATGTGCGATGCAAAATCGGATAAAACCGAAGTGCCTCGAAATGCGTACCCGCGGACACGCAAACCGAGGCGATGATGTGCGATGCAAAATCGGATAAAACCGAAGTGCCTCGAAATGCGTACCCGCGGACACGCAAATCGAGGCGATGATGAAATGAGAAAATCGGATAAAACCGAAGTGCCTCGAAATGCGTACCCGCGGACACGCAAACCGAGGCGATGATGTGCGATGCAAAATCGGATAAAACCGAAGTGCCTCGAAATGTGTGCACACGGGCAAGCAAACCGAGGCAATGCAAAAATGATACAAATGGCATACGAAATGCAACGATGGGCTTATACCAACATGGGAGAGCCTCAGCTCACTCACATAGGAGGCCGTTGGATAAAAACGAAGTGCCTCGAAATGCGTACCCGCGGGCACGCAAACCGAGGCAATGCATTAAGGCACAAAATAACGTGGGTAATGATATGCAAGCATGGTAATGAAATTTCAGCAGCTACATGAGGGGAAAACAGCCCCGAAAACACAACCGAAGCGCACCCAAAGCGAAAAATGATCCCGAAATGCGATAATGTGCACCCGAAATGGCTTATGGCCACACTAAACATGCACAATTGATACATGGCAGCAAAAACAGTAGCAAGGCAGTCCCAAGAATGGCTCATTTCAGTAGCAAACATGGCCAAAATGTAGACATAGTCATGGCAACAAAATCATACAAGATTAGTGGCCAAAAGAGCATTACAAAGGAAGATGGCATATACAAACACCAAATGAACAAACTCTCTTCTACAACATGAAAGAGGGCCCAAAAATAAGCATATATGCAGTAAATGGCAGCCTCTAATTCATAAGAAAAACATGCTAGAAATGGAAGGCAAAATGGAGCCAAAAGAGAGTATAACATGAGACATGTAATCTATACACCAAATGACCAAACCTTCTTCATGAAACATGTAAAGGGGGTCAAAATAAGACTAAAACCAGTAGGGGTCGAAGTCCTAAAAACAAACACAAATAGGTCGAAAATTGCATACAAAAAGTGGCACACTTGATGAAATGGTATATATAATGGCCAAATGAAGTTGAGCTATGCTACAATGTTGTAGAGGGACTCATTTTAAGCACAAAATCAGTAGGGGTCGGATCCCCAAAAACAAACACAAATAGGTCAATTTTAGCATGCAAAAATGTGACAATCTTGATGAATATTGAAGGAACTAGTATATACAAATACCAAATGGAGTTGACCCCTTCTACAATGTTGTAGAGGGGCTCAAAATGAGCACAAAAGCAGTAGGGGTCGGAGCCCCAATTCTCAACCAATTAGAGTATAAAAATGAACCAAGAAAAAGCCCTAAAAGTTGGTTTTGAAGACTTACCTTTGAAGACTTGTCTTTCTTTGATTCTTGGCCTTGATTTGTAGCTTCTCAACCTCTGAAATTTGCCTCCTTGCTGCTGAAATGATAGTAGGGATGGTGAGGCTAGGTGTTGATGAAGGAATGGCCTTGACACTTGAAACTTTTTTGGAGTTTTAAGCTAAGGAAATGGAGGTTTTTGGAGACGTGTTCTTGAGACAAGTTTTGCCAACCTTGAAGAAGGAGAGGGAGGGCCCTTCAAATAGGCAAGAAATGGGGTGTAAAAGGGGAGGGAAAGCACCCAATCTTTCCCTCCCGAAATATCCCCGGATGCCCCGGGATATGCTGAAAGATATCCGGACAGCTGGGACAGGCTGGAAAGCAAGAATCTGGCCGACCAGGTATTTTTTTGCAAGGTGGCCGGCCAGCCACCCTCCATGGCCGGCCAGCCACCCTACATGGCCGGCCAGCCAGGTGAAAAAAATGAAGTCTTGAATTAGTGGCCGACCACCATACCAAAGTGTCCTCCAAGATGTGTAGAACAAGACCCCATGGTTGAAATCTGGCAACTCTGAAGCAGGAGCCACAACATAGAGCTTGAAGGAGAGGCCCAAAAATGAAGTCAACAATTTCTGGCCGACCACTATGCCAAAGTGTCCTCCAAGATGTGTAGAACAAGGATCCAAGGTTTGAATTTGGCAACATTGAACCAAGAGTCACAACATAGAGCTTGAAGGAGAGGCCCAAAAATGAAATCAACCATTGCTGGCCGACCACCATACCAAAGTGTCCTCCAAGATGCCCTCATCACAGATATGTAGCTTTGGTTGGAAGAAAATGCCCCTAGGGTGTTCAACATTGGCCCGGAAGTGAGCAAAACGGGCTCTGGAGGGGCGAAACTGGTTATCTGGGATAATTGCTGGCTTCTCACCCCCCAGTGATCTTCCTGATGTTGAAACAGAGGTACCTGCCAAGTTTGAACAAAAACAAATGAGAAATGAATGTTCGGTGCCAAAACCGAGCAAGTCGGGATCCCGAAAATGAGCTGCGGGTGCCGGAAGTGGTGTTCAGCAGCGAAGTGGGCATCTGCGACCCCAGTGTCCTCTGGAATGACGAAACAGAGATACCTGCCAAAAACCGGAGAAAATGGATGCGAAATGAATGCTCGGGACCAAAACCGCGCAGTTTGGGGTCCCGAAAACCGGCTACAGATACCGGAAGTGGCACACGACCACGAAGTGGGCATCAGGGGCCCCAGGGTTCCTCGGAATATTAAAACAGAGATTTCCGCCAAAAACCGGAGAAGGCTGATGCAAAATGAATGCTCGGGGCCCAAATCACGCAGTTCGGGGTCCCGAAAATGGGTCGCCGGGCACCGGAAGTGGTGTTCGGCTGCAAAGTGGGCATCAGGGGCCCCAGTGTTCCTCGGAACATTAAAACAGAGGTTTCCACCAAAAACCGGAGAAGGCTGATGCAAAATGAATGCTCGGGGCCCAAATCACGCAGTTCGGGGTCCCGAAAATGGGTCGCCGGGCACCGGAAGTGGTGTTCGGCTGCAAAGTGGGCATCAGGGGCCCCAGTGTTCCTCAGAACATTAAAACAGAGGTCTCCGCCAAAAATCGGAGAAAGCGGAGATGGTTGGGCGGTCCCGAGCCGAGGCACACGGCCTAACGGCTCCGAAAACCGGGAACCGGGCTCCGAAATGGGCAAAATGGCCTACGGCCACTAAACGTAGCTCACGGCCACCGGGAGATAGTCTACGGGACTACTCCCTTCCCTGAAGAAAGAAAACAGAGAAAACCGAGTCTGGTTCGCAAACCGAGACAAGGCACAGAAGAGGGTTCGGAAGTCCGGAGGCAGGGCGCGCGGCCGCGACTCTGAGACTTCTGAACGAGCACAGTATGCAACATCACCGAGTGCTCAACCGGTGACGTCTGAGTCTTAAGGTCGGTCAAAAATGGGGTGTCTACAGTTGCCCCTCTTTGACAGAACTCGGAAGTCAAGAATTGACGGGAGTGAATGTCAAAGCCCAGAGACGACCCATTTTTGACAAGGCCGAAGACTTAGACAATCATACAAGACAAACAAAGATGATATGTGCCCGTAGGCGTGCCCGCAGGCAGGGGGCAAAAATGCGAAATGAAAGGCACGGAGCCAAGTGATCATGCAAGTGCAACAAGCTGTAATGAAGCAAGTATTCGCAAATAGATGCAACAGTTATAAGCAAGAATGCAAAGCAAACAACTACATTTCATGCAGTTAGGAATGCGGAGAATCATTTAATTCTCGTCGCGTCTCACACGGAGAAGATACGATACCTGCGCGATTCGTCTGGTCGCACCAGCCTCAAATGAACCATACATACAATATCGTGCCTCATGCTGTTGGGGATCTCTCGCTTCTTCTTGATTGAACTGCAGGTACTACCTTTCTCCCTGACTATGGTTGCAGCTTTCCCTATTCTCCAACAGGGTGACAGACTAGGTTGATTCAGTATCCAGAATTGAGGCGCATATACATGCTATCTCAATCTATGGGGCTGCCATACAGATTTCAAGCCGAGGATATACCCCTGGGTATTTAAACCAGACTTTAGTCTCGGAAATCCCGAACCTTTGTGTTCTAGGCATGAGCCATTCGAACTCTAGTTTCCACCGTCTCAGTTGGTCTCCTAGGAACTCACCGCAAACACAGGCAGGTGGCTATACCAGACCATCGGAAGTCGTTCGGGCACGACAAACACCAAAGGAATTGCACCTTTAGAGGATTTAAGGTCTCCTAGACCGGGAGTGCACAAGACAATACGATGAAATGTAAGTAAAATGCAAGTACGAAAAAAACAGCGCGAATGATGATTGCACAAAATAGTGCGATGGAGGTGAAATGCACAGGACAAGACTTGGCACACAGCTTATGACAGAATTTTGTTCGTTTGGCACGCAGTTCGAAACACAACACTCTACTTTATCTGGGCACACAGCTCTTCCTTCAGGCACACAGCTCCTTCTTCGGGCACACAGCTCCTCATTCGGGCACACAGCTCATTTCCGGGCACACAGCTCGTTTTTCGAGCACACAGCTCATTTCCGGGCACACAGCTCGTTTTTCGGGCACACAGCTCCTTTTTCGGGCACACAGCTCATTTCCGGGCACACAACTCGCTTTTCGGGCACACAGCTTGTTTTTTCGGGCGCACAGCTCCTTCTTCGGGCACACAGCTCCTTTTTCAGGCACACAGCTCCTTTTTCTTTGGGCACACAGCTCATTTACGGGCACACAGCTCGTTTTTCGGGCACACAACTCATTTCTGGGCACACAGCTCGTTTTTCGGGCACACAGCTCCTTTTTCGGGCACACAGCTCATTCCCGGGCACACAGCTCGTTTTTCGGGCACACTGCTCATTTTTCCGGGCGCACAGCTCCTTCTTTGGGCACACAGCTCATTTCTGGGCACACAGCTCGTTTCCGGGCACACAGCTCGTTTTTTCGGGCGCACAGCTCCTTTTTCGGGCACACAGCTCATTTCCGGGCACACAGCTCGTTTTTCGGGCACACAGCTCCTTTTTCGGGCACACAGCTCATTTCCGGGCACACAGCTCGTTTTTCGGGCACACAGCTCATTTCCGGGCACACAGCTCGTTTTTCGGGCACACAGCTCGTTTTTCAGGCACACAGCTTCTTTTTCGGGCACACAGCTCGTTTCCGGGCACACAGCTCGTTTTTTCGGGCGCACAGCTCCTTCTTCGGGCACACAGCTCCTTTTTCAGGCACACAGCTCCTTTTTCTTTGGGCACACAGCTCATTTACGGGCACACAGCTCGTTTTTCGGGCACACAGCTTGTTTTTTCGGGCGCACAGCTCCTTCTTCGGGCACACAGCTCCTTTTTCAGGCACACAGCTCCTTTTTCTTTGGGCACACAGCTCATTTACGGGCACACAGCTCGTTTTTCGGGCACACAACTCATTTCTGGGCACACAGCTCGTTTTTCGGGCACACAGCTCCTTTTTTGGGCACACAGCTCATTTCTGGACACACAGCTCGTTTCCGGGCACACAGCTCGTTTTTTCGGGCGCACAGCTCCTTTTTCGGGCACACAGCTCATTTCCGGGCACACAGCTCGTTTTTCGGGCACACAGCTCCTTTTTCGGGCACACAGCTCATTTCCGGGCACACAGCTCGTTTTTCGGGCACACAGCTCATTTCCGGGCACACAGCTCGTTTTTCGGGCACACAGCTCGTTTTTCAGGCACACAGCTTCTTTTTGGGGCACACAGCTCGTTTCCGGGCACACAGCTCATTTTTTCGGGCGCACAGCTCCTTTTTCGGGCACACAGCTCATTTCCGGGCACACAGCTCGTTTTTCGGGCACACAGCTCCTTTTTCGGGCACACAGCTCATTTCCGGGCACACAGCTCGTTTTTCGGGCACACAGCTCATTTCCGGGCACACAGCTCGTTTTTCGGGCACACAGCTCGTTTTTCAGGCACACAGCTTCTTTTTCGGGCACACAGCTCGTTTCCGGGCACACAGCTCGTTTTTTCGGGCGCACAGCTCCTTCTTCGGGCACACAGCTCCTTTTTCAGGCACACAGCTCCTTTTTCTTTGGGCACACAGCTCATTTACGAGCACACAACTCGTTTTTCGGGCACACAACTCATTTCTGGGCACACAGCTCATTTCTGGGCACACAGCTCGTTTCCGGGCACACAGCTCGTTTTTTCGGGCGCACAGCTCCTTTTTCGGGCACACAGCTCATTTCCGGGCACACAGCTTGCTTTTCGGGCACACAGCTCCTTTCCGGGCACACAGCTCGCTTTTCGGGCACATAGCTTGTTTTTTCGGGCGCACAGCTCCTTCTTCGGGCACACAGCTCCTTTTTCAGGCACACAGCTCCTTTTTTCAGGCGCACAGCTCCTTCTTTGGGCAGACAGCTCCTTTTTCGGGCACACAGCTCATTTCTGGGCACACAGCTCGTTTTTCGGGCACACAGCTCCTTTTTCGGGCACACAACTCCTTTCCGGGCACACAGCTCGTTTTTCGGGCGCACAGCTCGTTTTTCGGGCACACAGCTCCTTTTTCGGGCACACAGCTCATTTCCGGGCACACAGCTCGCTGTTGAGGTGAACACGCAGCGCACACTTTGAAGTCTGAACACACAGCTCAAACATTTGATGTCGAACACACAGCTCGTTGTTGAGGTGAACACACGGCACACTTTGAAGTCTGAACACACAGCTCAAACATTTGATGTCGAACACACAGCTCATTGTTGAGGTGAACACACGGCACACTTTGAAGTCTGAACACACAGCTCAAACATTTGACGTCGAACACACAGCTCATTGTTGAGGTGAACACACGGTACACTTTGAAGTCTGAACACACGGCTCAAATCTCTGATGTCGAACACACAGCTCGTTGTTGAGGTGAACACACGGCACACTTTGAAGTCTGAACCCACAGCTCAAACATTTGATGTCAAACACACAGCTCATATCTTAAGGTGAACACGCAGCACACACTTTGTAGAAGGTTGAACACACAGCCCAAACTTTTGAATTTCTGAACACGCAGCCCGTTTTGATTGTGAACACGCAGCCCATAACACAACTCTGCTCGATCTGAACACATGGCTCATAACACAGTATTCTTTTAATTTTGAACACACAGCTCATTCTGAACAGACAGGATGCGACGACAGAACTTGCAGAAGTTGAAACAAACTCAGATGCCCGACATTTTTCCTTTTTCTTTTGCTTTTGCTTTGCAGCCCGAAACTCACAGCTTCAGATAGGCCCTGGTTCTACTATTCACACTTATCGGGGGTTTACCCTGAGGCTTTCTGAAAGAACAAATTCTGTTTTGCACAAATGTGGAGAACGGCACGGCACTCGGAACACAAAATGATTTTGTTTTTGAAATTGAGAGATGAGTTTTTCGACCAGGTATTGAGCCTACCACTGAACACAGCAAAACGACTCAACAAGGAAATAAAAGGCACACAACCTAGACACATCGAGTAACACTCGAAACGACTCAAAACAAGAAACGAGATAAAACAAAAAGACACGACACTCAGACGTGCACAGGGAGCCTGTTTCACCGGGTAGTGTTTCCCACCCTTTCTTATTTATGATTCTCACATCACTCGGCCCTCAAGCTCTGTTTTTCTGAAAAAGCCCTTTTCTTACTTTTTCTCTCATCGCACACCTCTCTATTCTTCAATCTCTCATTTTTCAATCCCTCCCCTAGGTGGTTGATGGATAAACAACAAGTTGTGGGCTCGCGCCCCTAGCATTCTGCTAGATTCTCTTTCTTGTTCACAACAGTGAGTTTCTCCCACAGAGGGACTGCGCTACAATTGGGTGTGTAGCGGATCTGCGGCTGACATCGATCGATGATGCCCTGCTGGGGAGTTTGGACATGGTTAGATCTGCCCAGATGAGGGAATGGGAATATGTTGATCCATTCCAGTTTGTGCTTCGCACTTGGCTTGATACTTCGTTGGTCGGAGGATGAGAGAGCTTTCTGCCCTCTTGCTGTGCCCTTCAGTTGTGCCTTTGCTGGGAGGTAGAGTGCCCTTCTTGGCAAGTATGTTGATAACGGGGAAAAAGACAGAGAACCTGACTCAAATGTGCCCCTAGTTCGTCATTTTGACCATCTTTTTTTATTTTGGTTTTCTCCTAAAAAAATTTGACCAAAATGAGAGTTAGATTAACATGCTTGTTCGATTTTTGATTTGAAATCATGCAAGTCAGGCTATGAGCACTGAAAATTTTCCTTTTTTGGGTCCAAGAAATGGCCTAGTTTTTGGAAAAGATGGAACAATTTTCGAGAAAATTAGCCAACCTCAGTAAAAATCCTCAAAAACTATTTTTGCAAATGGACACTTGCTCAACGAGCATGAAACCTACTCCTGAGATGCACAACCTCGGATCCAAAGGAAAACTGCCCCGTGCTTGAAGAGAACTGCATGGCAACGGAAAGTTGCCCCTTGTTTGAACGGCACTGCGGCATATTGAATGGCAACGGAAAGTTGCCCCTTGTTTGGATAGCACCGCAGCGCATTGTAGTCAGTCCTCAGAGCGATGATTGCAATCGAACTCTCGGATACAGAGAAGGCAAGGATGGTTAAAACCATTACATGGACACACTTGATTTTGAAGTGTTTATGGCTGGACTTCAGAATGAAGTTGCCTACGTATCCCAAACATGGGAATCAAGCCTTACGTAGTTCGGGGTTAAGGTACACTCGGGTATTTAACCTCTCCTTTTTATGCTCTAACTTTTGCCAAGGCGCCTGTTGCAGGTTTTCGACCTTGCGAGCTCTGTTCTTCTTTCTTTTTCATTCTTTTCTTTTCATTCCTTTTTTTCTTCTTTTCTTTTTTCTTTTTCATTTCTTTTTTTTGCTTTTCTTTTTTTCTTCTTTTCGTGTATATATCTTTTCTTGCTCTAACTTTTGCCTGGGTCGCCCTTTCCGGGTTTTCGGCCCAGCGAGCCTCTCAAAGGGTAAAAATGTAACCAGTCCATGCCAAATGGTTCTGAGATTGAAGCCCTCTATATCCAAGAGAGTGGCTGTTGTATTGACTTGCAGAAAGATGCACCTTTGGCTCTTCGAGCACATCGGATATTTTTTGCCCCTAGTTCGAGGGGTGCTTCTGTTCTAGCTTTGCAAGCTTCTTCTGATGAGGTCTGACCTTCTTGAATTGACTTTGGTGCCTCTTGTTCGAGGGCCGCTTCAAATCTGGCCACACAGGCCTCACATTGTAGTTGACCGTTGAACATTCCGAATTCAAGTTCAAGGTTTAGAAGCAAAGGGGTTGAGTCTCGAGGCTGAGAGCGATCCTAGGCTGCACAATCCCAAGAGCGATTCCACACAGGTCTTCGCAGGACTGCGCAAAACATTTTTTGAAAGTTTTTAAGAAAGCGACAAATCGCTCGCGTTGAAGATAGTGCGAAACCAGTCTGGATCAAGCTAGGGTCCTTCTCAGTACTCACGCTAACAAGCATGATTTCATTCATTAAGGGCTTAGCACGCCTCTCTTTCTCTCAATTGATCAAAGTTTTGCAAATCCCGAGGAATTCCTTCCTCTTCGTTTTCACCGCAGTGTTCGAAAGGTTTTGGAAAACTTAGGTCATTACAATGACTTCAAGGAACAGAAAAGACAGAGTCCTTAGTCAAATACTATCGTCTCATTCAGAACTTCCGGCAAAACTAGTACAAGGCAGAAGCAAATGCGAGAGTGTGAAAGTCACTGCTGTTTCATTCAAATCTGTTGGCACAATTGGCTCCCTGGCAGAGACAGACTCAAAACAAACGAAAAGACAAACACAAAACAAAATGGGGACGCCCGAGGTAACACCTCCCGGAATCACCCGACCTCTATACAATGGGACTGACTCGCTACAACAAGGCAGACCCTTAAGCAAAAGACTGACTCAAAACAAAGAGAAAGACTCAAAACAAAACTGACAAAACTGACTCAACACCCAAGCCAGAAATCACAAAATTAGCATACGCAGATGCTCAACATAGTGCGTGCCAAACGCCATATCTGAAATACACCAAGCGCCGCCCGCATGTGGACCAACCCATGATCACATACTTGCAGTATCCTCGGAGTCCAACAGCTCAGCGGTGGCAGACTTTGCTGAGGTGGGTGGGAGGATAACCTCATTGTCGATCAAATCTTGCACTTCATGACGAAGGCGAAAACAACTGTCGGTGCTGTGACCGGTCTGTTGGTGGTATGCGCAATACAGGGTAGCATCGTGTGTGAGAGGGAGATTCTTTGGCAGCGGTCGAGGCTCGAGGGGTGTAAGATGCCCCTCGTTAGCCAGAATTTGAAATGCCCTAGACAGAGGCATATAGAGGGCATGAAAGACTCTGCGCCCTTGAGGAGGATACTTCGAAGTCTGAGGCTTCTTGCTAGACGCACTAGCGAAAGGGTCGGCAGGCATTGTCTTGGCTTTCTGATCTTTTCCGGATGCAGAGTTGGGGATGGAAGGAACTGTTCTGGCATGACGGGGCCTATCCCGGTTTTCTGTCTGGCTTGAACTGCCCTCGGCTGGAGTGGAGAAAGCATCATCCACAATTTTGGCCATGACCGCAAATACTTGCTGTTTGTTCATCCCCCCGGCTTTCAAAGCCTCGGCTGCCCGCAGCAGTTGCTCGATGGGATCGGTGTCTGCCTTCGTTTTATTCTTACTTTTAGCCTCAGCTGGATCATGGGTTTGGGTCGCTGTTGACATGTCATTGCCATAGCTTAAGACAGCCTCGGGTTGGCTGAGCTCGATCACAATTCGCCCCAATAGCGGGGGCTCCTGCGGTGCAAAATTCCCGGCGTATGATGCAGCTGGTGATGAAACTGACATTCCGTAAGCCAGATCTGCCACGGACCTCTGAAGGTCACCAATCATTCCCATTAATTCAGATGTGGTGGGCTCACGAGCTTGAAACAACTGGGGCGTCCAGATCGGGTGAGCGGCAGGCGACCTAGGTGGATGTGGCACCTCAACATTGGTCTCATCCTGCAAGATGATTCCTTGGTCTATTGCGGTTGTCATAACCACAATTTCTTCCGAATTTTGCGTCATCACGAGTCTACTAACTGAACTGAGGTGATGTGACTGGTGACTAACGGATCAGATGGACTGGACTGGTGACTAACGGATCAGATGGACCGGACTGGTGACTGACGGATCTGATGAACCGGTGAGTTTTTTCCTGTCTTGCCTCAGCAAAGGAGAACACTGGTTGCTCTGGACTGAGTCTCTGAACTGAAAGAGAAAACATGCAGCATCTCAGCCCAATCCCACCAATACAGACATGAACATAACTGAATAACTGTGTTCGACCACTGATCACTGTTCCCAAAATTATTGCCCCCAAAACTGAATCTGATACCCGCAGATATAACTGATTCCCAAAATACTGAACTGGTGCCCGTAGGCCTGATGCTCAAACTCATAAACTGATACATGCATTCCCTGTAGAGGCACACTCTAACAAGCACATAACAGATAAGTGAGAGCCAAAACACCCCTATGTTGGGGTAGGGTTTCCCTGTCCTATTTTGTCAGGAACTAGGGTTTCACTACGCACGCAGCGGTCTCAAACAACCTATAAACGGGTAAGCAACCTGTCCTAGTTTGGAATGGTCACTATGGATCCGAATATGCACTAGGTCGAATGGTCAAAAAGGGTGCCCCGGTAAAACCGGGGTTTGTGTTCCCATACTGGCAGAGCCCGTAACCGATCAGCCTTATGGACATGCCTTGACAAGACAAGCCTCCGGCAAACCGCTCAGGAATAGCAGATGGCAAACACGGTGTCCTAGGCGCACCAATGCAAATGCAATGCAAAGAAACACACAAGTGTAGTCAAAAACAGATATCATGAGTTCGAGTCAAGTTCTCTAAATCCCCAGCAGAGTCGCCAGAAACTGTAACAACGCCCGCGGGGGGCCTCGCTACAGCTCGGACTCGATTTTTTGTTGCGGTTCCAAATCTCGAACCAAAGAGTCCAAATCCGGCAAATCGTTTTGAGAAAACTGATTTTTTGAAAGAAGTGCCAAACATGGACTGCTTTGCCAGATAACAGAGTCGCCACCTAAATATTTTAAAATGGGAAATTTAGGAAACCCTGACTCGGTGCCAAAAGGCCACGTGTCCGTCATCACCAAAGTTGGCTCGGGAACTTGGGTACGATTGGGGAAGGTCACATCGTGAGCACCCCCGCTCGCCCGGTCAAAGACCGGCCTCTACTAATCATGATATCTGTTTTTGAAAACATTGTGAGTCCTTATTCCGGTTATTAGCCTAGGTTACTATGTGATGCTCGCAGCAAACAAGTATAGACTGGGCCGTCTGAATTGGAACTAAACATTTCATGTTTGTTTGTGAAAGATGGTTTGCTACCCGCAGGTAGGCTTAAACAGATTTTGCCACAATCTAGTGGGCTTAAAACAAACAGTTGATGAATTGTCCCAATTCAGATAACTCAACCTCCACCCACAGGCATTCAAGGCAGTTATATCACATAAGCACATAGCCTCATGGCAAGCATGCTATTCATGGCAATCACTCACACGCATGCAAGGATGCTAAAGCATAAAACTCACCGAGTACTCCAAGCCAAAACAGAAACCGATTAGAAATCATGCATGATCCTAATATACAGAATGCCTAATGCAACACATGCAAAGATGCAAGCTATAGCAGGCTCGGCTATTCTAAAGATGGCATGTGGAATGCTACAACTAACATGTATTCATCTTGTAATTGAAATACAATGCAGTTTGTATGATGCGCCGAGCCCGGTGCGTGCAATACGGATGAATGATGCAAACATGCTGTCATACTGTATGCTAATTTAAATATGCCCTATATCTAACCATCCAAAGCAGATAAATAAAAGGGAGAAAGAAATGGGGGTTGGAAGACATACATCACACTCACCCACCCTTATTACAACATTGCCCTCGCGCAGAGGGTCCGAATAAATAATAATACAGACCCAAAATAAAAGAATATTACAGTCCGAAATATACAAATTTCTAATTAATTAACAAATTAATTACAGAAAAGTAAAACTGGCATGCAAGCCAGGGACTGCCTCGCTCCTGATGAATGGTGTATGCTGGGCTGCTTTGGTGCGGAAATCCACTGGGATGCCCTAATTAGCCTCTGTTTGCAATTTTCTCGAAATGCGTGCCAGGCTCCGAAAAGTTGTTGATTCTTGATTTTGCTGCAACAGAGAGCAGGAAAAGGGCATAGCAATGTATTTCACAAATATATGCATGTCTCGATCCTCGTGCCACCAATCACGCACATCGATGCATGATGGCCGAGGAGCCGAATTGCACAACTCAATATGGGATGAATGCAGATGAATGCTACAATGAAAACCTAACTCCATCATGGGTTATCCGGAGTGTCGGTGACTGGGGAATTGAGACATGCTCCGCCACTCGGAGTGTGAACGCGCCTCGTTTCCCGTGCAATATGCATGATATGCATGAAATGCAACTAAGATACAACCCTAGCATGCGCAATGCTGATGCAAATGAGATGCCTCGAAATGCGTGCCCACTGGCACGTAAACCGAGAAGATAGCATACAAGTATGAAATGACATGAAATATGATATATAATGAGACTAAAATGAAATGCCTCGAAATGCGTGCCCATAGGCACGCAAACCGAGGCGATGATATGAAATGCAAATCGGATAGAACTGAAGTGCCTCGAAATGCGTACCCGCGGACACGCAAACCGAGGCGATGATGAAATGAGAAAATCAGATAAAACCAAAGTGCCTCGAAATGCGTGCACACGGGCACGCAAACCGAGGCGATGATGTGCGATGCAAAATCGGATAAAACCGAAGTGCCTCGAAATGCGTACCCGCGGACACGCAAACCGAGGCGATGATGAAATGAGAAAATCGGATAAAACCAAAGTGCCTCGAAATGCGTACCCGCGGACACGCAAACCGAGGCGATGATGTGCGATGCAAAATCGGATAAAACCGAAGTGCCTCGAAATGCGTACCCGCAGACACGTAAACCGAGGCGATGATGAAATGAGAAAATCGGATAAAATCGAAGTGCCTCGAAATGCGTACCCGCGGACACGCAAACCGAGGCGATGATGTGCGATGCAAAATCGGATAAAACCGAAGTGCCTCGAAATGCGTACCCGCGGACACGCAAACCGAGGCGATGATGTGCGATGCAAAATCGGATAAAACCGAAGTGCCTCGAAATGCGTACCCGCGGACACGCAAACCGAGGCGATGATGAAATGAGAAAATCGGATAAAACCGAAGTGCCTCGAAATGCGTACCCGCGGACACGCAAACCGAGGCGATGATGTGCGATGCAAAATCGGATAAAACCGAAGTGCCTCGAAATGTGTGCACACGGGCACGCAAACCGAGGCAATGCAAAAATGATACAAATGGCATACGAAATGCAACGATGGGCTTATACCAACATGGGAGAGCCTCAGCTCACTCACATAGGAGGCCGTCGGATAAAAACGAAGTGCCTCGAAATGCGTACCCGCGGGCACGCAAACCGAGGCAATGCATTAAGGCACAAAATAACGTGGGTAATGATATGCAAGCATGGTAATGAAATTTCAGCAGCTACATGAGGGGAAAACAGCCCCGAAAACACAACCGAAGCGCACCCAAAGCGAAAAATGATCCCGAAATGCGATAATGTGCACCCGAAATGGCTTATGGCCACACTAAACATGCACAATTGATACATGGCAGCAAAAAAAGTAGCAAGGCAGTCCCAAGAATGGCTCATTTCAGTAGCAAACATGGCTAAAATGTAGACATAGTCATGGCAACAAAATCATACAAGATTAGTGGCCAAAAGAGCATTACAAAGGAAGATGGCATATACAAACACCAAATGAACAAACTCTCTTCTACAACATGAAAGAGGGCCCAAAAATAAGCATATATGCAGTAAATGGCAGCCTCTAATTCATAAGACAAACATGCTAGAAATGGAAGGCAAAATGGAGCCAAAAGAGAGTATAACATGAGACATGTAATCTATACACCAAATGACCAAACCTTCTTCATGAAACATGTAAAGGGGGTCAAAATAAGACTAAAACCAGTAGGGGTCGAAGTCCTAAAAACAAACACAAATAGGTCGAAAATTGCATACAAAAAGTGGCACACTTGATGAAATGGTATATATAATGGCCAAATGAAGTTGAGCTATGCTAAAATGTTGTAGAGGGACTCATTTTAAGCACAAAACCAGTAGGGGTCGGATCCCCAAAAACAAACACAAATAGGTCAATTTTAGCATGCAAAAATGTGACAATCTTGATGAATATTGAAGGAACTAGTATATACAAATACCAAATGGAGTTGACCCCTTCTACAATGTTGTAGAGGGGCTCAAAATGAGCACAAAAGCAGTAGGGGTCGGAGCCCCAATTCTCAACCAATTAGAGTATAAAAATGAACCAAAAAAAAGCCCTAAAAGTTGGTTTTGAAGACTTACCTTTGAAGACTTGTCTTTCTTTGATTCTTGGCCTTGATTTGTAGCTTCTCAACCTCTGAAATTTGCCTCCTTGCTGCTGAAATGATGGTAGGGATGGTGAGGCTAGGTGTTGATGAAGGAATGGCCTTGACACTTGAAACTTTTTTGGAGTTTTAAGCTAAGGAAATGGAGGTTTTTGGAGAAGTGTTCTTGAGACAAGTTTTGCCAACCTTGAAGAAGGAGAGGGAGGGCCCTTCAAATAGGCAAGAAATGGGGTGTAAAAGGGGAGGGAAAGCACCCAATCTTTCCCTCCCGAAATATCCCCGGATGCCCCGGGATATGCTGAAAGATATCCGGACAGCTGGGACAGGCTGGAAAGCAAGAATCTGGCCGACCAGGTATTTTTTTGCAAGGTGGCCGGCCAGCCACCCTCCATGGCCGGCCAGCCACCCTACATGGCCGGCCAGCCAGGTGAAAAAAATGAAGTCTTGAATTAGTGGCCGACCACCATACCAAAGTGTCCTCCAAGATGTGTAGAACAAGACCCCATGGTTGAAATCTGGCAACTCTGAAGCAAGAGCCACAACATAGAGCTTGAAGGAGAGGCCCAAAAATGAAGTCAACAATTTCTGGCCGACCACTATGCCAAAGTGTCCTCCAAGATGTGTAGAACAAGGATCCAAGGTTTGAATTTGGCAACATTGAACCAAGAGTCACAACATAGAGCTTGAAGGAGAGGCCCAAAAATGAAATCAACCATTGCTGGCCGACCACCATACCAAAGTGTCCTCCAAGATGCCCTCATCACAGATATGTAGCTTTGGTTGGAAGAAAATGCCCCTAGGGTGTTCAACATTGGCCCGGAAGTGAGCAAAACGGGCTCTGGAGGGGCGAAACTGGTTATCTGGGATAATTGCTGGCTTCTCACCCCCCAGTGATCTTCCTGATGTTGAAACAGAGGTACCTGCCAAGTTTGAACAAAAAAAAATGAGAAATGAATGTTCGGTGCCAAAACCGAGCAAGTCGGGATCCCGAAAATGAGCTGCGGGTGCCGGAAGTGGTGTTCAGCAGCGAAGTGGGCATCTGCGACCCCAGTGTCCCTCTGGAATGACGAAACAGAGATACCTGCCAAAAACCGGAGAAATGGATGCGAAATGAATGCTCGGGACCAAAACCGCGCAGTTTGGGGTCCCGGAAAACCGGCTACAGATACCGGAAGTGGCACACGACCACGAAGTGGGCATCAGGGGCCCCAGGGTTCCTCGGAATATTAAAACAGAGATTTCCGCCAAAAACCGGAGAAGGCTGATGCAAAATGAATGCTCGGGGCCCAAATCACGCAGTTCGGGGTCCCGAAAATGGGTCGCCGGGCACCGGAAGTGGTGTTCGGCTGCAAAGTGGGCATCAGGGGCCCCCAGTGTTCCTCGGAACATTAAAACAGAGGTTTCCGCCAAAAACCGGAGAAGGCTGATGCAAAATGAATGCTCGGGGCCCAAATCACGCAGTTCGGGGTCCCGAAAATGGGTCGCCGGCACCGGAAGTGGTGTTCGGCTGCAAAGTGGGCATCAGGGGCCCCAGTGTTCCTCAGAACATTAAAACAGAGGTCTCCGCAAAAAATCGGAGAAAGCGGAGATGGTTGGGCGGTCCCCGAGCCGAGGCACACGGCCTAACGGCTCCGAAAACCGGGAACCGGGCTCCGAAATGGGCAAAATGGCCTACGGCCACTAAACGTAGCTCACGGCCACCGGGAGATAGTCTACGGGACTACTCCCTTCCCTGAAGAAAGAAAACAGAGAAAACCGAGTCTGGTTCGCAAACCGAGACAAGGCACAGAAGAGGGTTCGGAAGTCCGGAGGCAGGGCGCGCGGCCGCGACTCTGAGACTTCTGAACGAGCACAGTATGCAACATCACCGAGCGCTCAACCGGTGACGTCTGAGTCTTAAGGTCGGTCAAAAATGGGGGTGTCTAACAGCCCCTTTAAAGATAACAACAAAAAAAATGCCCCCACTACATATACAAATAGGTATACAAAGAGAATAAAATTCATCCAAAACTTAAATCCTACAACTGCCTAACCAATTGTAACATTGTTGATCGTTGAATGTAACTCGAATCTTAAACGCAGAGTTTGAACAAAACTTTATACCCAATATGCAAACATGGCATGTTAAAATATATAGCTGAAGTGTAAAGCATTTGAAAAATAAGATAGAAATGAATTTGAAGATAATTATTAGATTAGAGATTGAAATAAATTTTAAAAGGGATCATACGAAAAATATAATAAAAATAAAGTTGGAGATAATGATAGGATTGGGGATAAAACAGAAAAAAAATAAATAAAAAGGAAGAAATAAGAAATAAAGAAAATTGAAATTATTGGAGAAGATTAAACAAAATAAAAAATCAATAAAAAGAGATAAGGAGTCTTAGATAATAAAAAGATTTTAAAAGTTAAAAATTTAAAATAAAAACAATAGTAAGAGAAAAAAAATATTTTTTATTGGAGAAAAATAAGGTTGAAAAATTAAAAACATAACTTTGAGAGAGCAACATGTAAGAAATAGAATCTTAACTCTGCTAAAGAATTGAGTATTGAGACTTTAAAAATTTTAGAGAAGACACCATATTTGCTTATATATATGGTATAGATATATATATAGGTAAAAAGATAGATATCAAATCTAATTTGAAAAGTAAAGATAAAAGTAAAATAAACATCCTACAAAAAAAGAAAAGAGAGATGTGGGAATTCGGTAGTTGATAATCAAAATTTTAAAAAGATAAAATATTTATGAGAGATTACGTATGAGTAAAAGATAATTTAATTTTGTTTGTTATATCAAAATAAAGGCATATATATTTTCTTGAATAGTACAAAATAAATTTACTTTTTTAATAAAGTTGTAACAGAATAAAATATATTTAATTTTTAAATTGCATGCTTGATGATGATTTTTTCAAAAAAATAAAAAATAAAATACATTGATAGAAAATTTTAAAATTGATGGTAGTCAATTGTTTATAGCCATAAAAAAGAATTTTGGATAAAATCATGGATAGGCAATAAAAAAAATCAACACTTAGCATTAAATTTTGTAAAAATTAAAAAAATGGAAAATTCATAATAAAGTATTGGAATTCCTCGAATCATATATATAATTAGACATTTAGTTAATTTTAAAATTTAAATGTTAAATCCAGTAAGATTATGACATGTGTGTTAATTCAAAATTTAGATAATACACTAATAGATTTGAACCATTTTTTTTAATATTGTAAAAAAAAAAAATCAAATTTTAAATTAGATATGTTTAGATAAAATTTGAAGATTTAAAAATTTTAAAATTAAATATTGTTAGATGTACCTATCACTTTAAGCCAAATATATTTTTTATTTTTAAAAATTTTAAAATTGAGAAATTGTGTTTAAGGTTTTGAAGTTGTTTTGTGTGTGTATTTAATTGGGTGTATATTCGTTGCAGATGATTCAAAGAACTCTCATTTGAGAGAGCTTGAAGGAGCAAATGTGAGATTAACTCTATGCATAGCTGATCTTCTTGATTTCGAAAGTTTACCCGAAACCATTAATGGGTGTGATGGTGTGATAGATATGAGATAAAATAAAAAAAATTAAATTAAATTCGAGATTTCAAGAGTTTCAAATTTGATTAAATTGAAGAACAAATGCAAATCAATTTTTTTTTTTTTTTTTTAAAAAAAAGCAAGCCCAAATCATGCAAAATATAATAATGAAAAAGATGAAAAGATGTGTAAATAAATTGAAAAATATTAGAAAATATATATACACACACAAAAGCAATAGACATTGGAAAAATATATATAAAGTAGGAAATAATATTATGAGCATAAAAATGGAAAAAATTAAAAGATGTGTAGATAAACTGAAAACTATTAAAAATATATATATGCACACAAAGTAACAAACACTAAAAAAATACATATAAAGTAAAAAATAATATTACACTGACCTTGTAATAATTTTCATAAATCATCAAACTTGCAAAATATAACAATCGAGAAAATGAGTTATTTTGAGAAAGATAGGTAGATGAAAGAATGGTTGAATGTAATAATGGAGAAGATGAAAAGATGTGTAGATAAACTGAAAAAATATTGGCAACATATATAATATACATACAAAAAGTAATAAAAACTGAAAAAATGCATATAAAGTAAGAAATAATATTAAGAGCATAAAAATGGAGAAGATGAAAAGATGTGTAGATGAATTAAAAAATATTGAGAAAAAGAAATATATACACACAAAGTAACAAAACACTAAAAAAATACATATAAAATTAGAAATAATATTACACTGACCTTGTAATGATTTTCCAGATCATCAAATTTGTAAAATGTAACAATAGAGAAGATGAGTTATTCTGAGAAATAAAAGATGGGTAGATGAGAGAATGATTGACTTTTGATTGGAATAAACTGAATAGAGAAATATGTGTGGAAGTTGTAGGAGTTATGGATTTCTTTTTTTCTTTTTTAAATTGAGATTGAAAGTGAGATAGATATTATTGTAGGTGATGGATATGGATGAATATTTTATTATTTTGGGATAAATATTATTGTTGGTGATGGATATGGATGACTATTTTAGTATTTTATATTTTATATATATATATATATATATAGAGAGAGAGAGAGAGAGAGAGAGAGAGAGAGGGAGAGAAGGCTTAAAGAGTGGAAAGGGATGTGAAAGAAAGTGTCACGTAGTATTTTTTTTCTTCAAAATTATGATAATTTAGGATTCAAATTTTAAAGCCTTTTGGTTTAACAATTACATTTGGTTATTTATATAATAATATAATATAGATAGATAGTATAGATATCTAGTTCAGTAACGTTTCTATATTCTTAGATATTCAACCAAATATTTTGCTTCACACGGATTGTTTAGTATTATTGTAATGTCCCCTTTAAAATTTCAAATCCAGCACTCCTTGCAAGTTCTGTTGGAAAAATTGGTTTATATAGGCATATTTTGGGCCAATTTTGAATCCAAAATTGAGTGGGCCCCGAGCGTCTTTTGGAACGGGTCCCAAAAGGTGAAGTGTTCCTTGCCGCGTGGCAAGTCACACGGTAAAAACGGTTCGTCAAAACCATTTATGAGTGAATGGGAATATGACGTCATTTTCTGGTTTGTGGAATAGGAAGTTTAAGGAAGTAACTGTGGGTTTTTTTTGGAAAGGGTTGCCCACATTGAAACTTTAAGAGAGTTTTGTTGAGTATATAAGCTCTAGCCTACAACACTTGGGTTGAGCTCCAAGAGGCACCCCAAGTTTGTAGAAGGGAGGAGTTATGGACAAAGTGAACCTTAGCCCAAACCACCACACGCGCGCCCACCGCCGCCGTCCAACCATGCCAAGCGCGGTTGTGGGTTGGGTCGGTTCTTGTATTAATTTTTTGGACAAATTCATTTGAATTTTTTCAAAAAATATTGCGAAAATTTAATTCATATTTGAATTCCAATTTTTTGTCTAACTTTTAAGTCTCCTCTGTCCGAAATTCCTTACAGAATCTGCCGAACAGATTCAAACAGAAATTGCCCTGGCAGTTACAGTTTCAACACGCCAGTTACAAATTTAAACATATGTCTAGATCTGTTTGAATTTAAACTTGTATCTGTTCGATTCAAAACACACCTGTTCAATTCAAAATGGTACCTGTTCGGGTTAGCATTTTGTGCCTATAAATACTTGACATTTCTAGCAGTCTAAGGATCCCGAAAATCAGTCTGCAAATCCCATCTTTTGCTATCCAAATTTTTTTTATTTGCATTATTTCTTCATATTAGTTTTAGAGATAAAATAAAGAGAGTATAAGAACATAAGGTTCTAGTTCGCCATACAAATTTGTGTGGAGTGCTACTACAAGTTTGTGAAGATCATTGTATCCTGGGAGATAGACGCCACACAACCGTAAGCACCGTAACGGGGCGAATCTGTCTTAAAGACAAAGTGTCACACACTCGACTTGGTCTTTTATTTTTCATTTGGTTCGACAAAATAAATTCTGTAAGTTTTATTTTATTTACACAGAAGATTGTTCCAACAAGTTTTTTCACAAATTCTTTAGAATTTCATTGTCACATCAAAGCAGCTTTAGTCAAGCGGTTGGAGGTAGCAACTTAATTGCTTGTTTTGAAAAGCTAGCAAAAGTTAATTTTTAGCATTTTTAGTCAAAAAGTTAGTTTTTTACCCAAGTCACTATCCAAAAAGTTAGTTTTTTTTACTAAAAAAGTCAAAAGTTAACTTTTTACCAACTTTCCAAAACATCACTTAATGAGTTTTATTGCCTTAATAAATGATATGATAGGACCTCTAATGCTATTATTATGTTTTGTGAAGATCATATTTGCAATATTAAATCAATCTTTGCCAACCTTTTAAGTCATTGATGATGACTTAAACCCAATATGTTTGGGGTAAATATCATGGGAAAAAAAAAAAATTTGTACAAGTCTTAAGACTTGCATCAAATACAAGACCGACTTGTTTAGAAAATTCCCATGAATTTTATATTCTTTCCCATTGTTTCACTTATTTGATATTTCCTCATATGTTTTTATGAATATATTTGACATTTTCTTTTCTATTTTTTTGTTTTTTTTTTTTTTTTTCATTGTTTTTCTTCGTGTTATTATAGAAGAATAAGTACATAAGTTAGAGAAGAAAAGGCTACCACCAACAATAACACTTTTTTGTCATAATCATAATTTACAAATATCCTATTAATTTATCGTTTTGACAAAAAACTGTGATTTACAAATAAAAAATTTATACAAAATTTTATACCAAAATGATGTATCAATAGTAATCTTAAAAATATAAGTTCCATTACAGGACTTTTGTTTTCAAAGTGGTAAGATCTAACGAATGCCACATGATTCTTAATTCAAACTTGCCCTGTTTGGGATGTTGTCTTTTTGATTTTTTTTTTTAAATTTAATTTTTGCACAAAAAGCCAATAAAGATAAAATAAAAATAAAAATAATAAAAATAAAAGAAGAAGAAGAAAACTAAAATAACAAATAAAACAAAATGTCATATCTTACCCATCAATCAATCACTCACTTTTTCCCTCACAAACATCTATTCAATTACAACTAAAATCTCGTTTGGGAACAAATTATTTAATAATATTTTTACTTTTTACAAAAAAAATATACAGAAAAGTAGAGAGAGTGATGTGACAACTTATAGTGACTTTTTGATTAAAAACTGAAGGTTGCCAAACAAGGCCTGAAGGGCCCGTTTGGGAACTTGGCTATTTTAGTCTGTTTTTTTAGCCTTTTGGCTATGAAAAATATTTGAGACGCCTAGTTTATCATTCCTAAAAACTACTCTAATGATGTGTTTGACAAGTTTCAAATTTTGATTTGTCAAGCATTTCATCATGTGAAATTTAACCTCAATGTCACATCACTAGGAGTCATTTAAGAGTGATAAATTTAGGGGGACGTAGCATTGTTGTTTAGCTATTTTATGAGAAGGAAAAAAATTTTTGTTTTGGGATGATTTGGCTATTATACAATTTTATTTTTTTTTATAATTTTTACAACATTCTTTTGAAAATATTTTGGTACAGTTTCACTAAATTATTTATTTTTATACTATTTGATACAATTTTTGCTTAGAATTTTTTACTCAAAATAATTTAAATAAAAAAAATAATTATTTTTTAACTTTATTTTTTATTTATTAATTATTAATTTCCAAAAAATTGCACCCGTTCATACATGGGAGAAATCCATTGCTTCGAGAACATCAATGTTGGTAACAATTTGGGAAACTACAAAAAAAAATTACAAAAATATATAAAGCGTAAATAATTTTATAATGGAATGCAAGTAAAAAGTTGTGGAGGTGTAAGTGTTGACATTTCAAACTTTTTCAATGCCAACACAACTAACACTATTTTGGAAAGTCACAATTTTAAATAAAAAATTCAAAGTCATTATTAAAAAAATATATATTAGTTTTTTTTAATACATATTTTTGTAAAAGATTTTAAAAAACAATTCTCAAAACAACTCTAAGAATGTTTGGAAACTAAATATTTTAGTTAAAAAAATCAAAAAAATACTACATATTATCAAATTAGTTTTTCTATTTTTTTTTTATACCTCTTTTCATAAAAATAAAAAATTTTAAATTACTCAGCAAATCAATTCTCAAACGAGTTGTAAAAAGGATATTGAAAAAGAAGACTTTTTTCTCAATAAAAAATTATTTACAATATAAATAAAATTATATCTTGACAATCAAAATGGAACAATTATAGCAATCCAACGCTGCGTTTCTTATAATGGAAAAGAAACAACTAGCTCAACAAGAAATTAATGATACATGTAACGCCCTTAAAATAAATAACATTAATTCCAACAATATAGACATGCTATGATATATAAAAGGTCCACATCCTTCCATTCATCAGAGTTTTATTACAAAAAGTATCACATGTTAACAACAAAAGCAAATGCCCTAAGGGCTTACAGCTTTCCAAGTTAACACTTGGTTACACAAAAGTAGAGTGCTAACTCATTTACACATAAAGCCCTTGGCTTGAATTTACATGTAATACAACAAAAGGAAAGACAACCAAAAAGCCTGTCCGCCACTCGCCTCCCAACTAAGTCCTTGGAGGTGGCATGCTACCTGTACCTGAAAATGATGTTCCCATATAGGGTGAGCCACAGCCCAGTAGAAATATACTAAACCAATTATGAACAATGACTAAAAAATTAACAGTTGATACATGGTCAACACTTTTACATCCATTCATAATATAATACAATTCCCAAGACACTTAAGTCTATATTTCCTTTCGTTTCCATTTTCATTCCTTTTACTTGCCATTTCATAACCTTGGCTCAGAACCTGGCCAAACATCACACATGAGACAAACACTCATGCCAACACTTTTCACTTCATCAATACTTCCAAAGACAAGCATATACGCTCTGTCAATACACTTCTAGATAAGCATACCAGCTCTATCTACGGAGTTCATCCCCTATCTCCTCCCAACAACATCCGGTTTAGAGGTCCATCCCCTATCTTCCCCTAAACCGTGGAGTACATCCCCTATCTCCTCCAACACAATACAATGCATATAAACAACCATTATATACATCACAAATCAATACAATCAATTATCCAAATTAATTAATCAATGTAATTAGGGCATTTTCCATAATTAACATCACAACCCTTAGGTTCCAACTTCCTTAATGTTTCAACATTAATTCCATATTTCTTTACCAAACATGCTTCTAGGTTTATCATAGATGAAAACCCCCAACTTTTGTAAAATTACACAATGGCCCAAAGTTTCCCAAAATTACACAAACAACTTCCAACATATCAAAATGCTAAAATTTAAAGACAAAACTCATAAAGAGGAGTAGGATATCCCTACCTCAAAGGATGAGTTTCAAAGGAGAAGGACCCAAAACCAAAATGCTCCAAACACCAAACTATTCGGATCAAAAAGACGCCTCGATGATCAACACCCTTTTTGTGAAGACCAAAGGTGAGCAAAACACCCTAGCTAGATCAATACTTAGAGAGAAGTTAAGGTTTTTGAGTGAGAAGCTCTGAAAATGGCGTTTTTGGTAAAGTAGGAAAGAGAAGATAAGTCAAAAAGTGATTTAAAATGCCCAGTCCCACTCAGTTATACGACAGGTCCGCTCGAGCGTAACACACTCAGCTCGAGCGTAAAGACACATAAAACATGGTACGCTCGAGCGCAACATTGTCCGCTCGAGCGCCAAGACATAGACACAAAGTTCGTCCGCTCGAGCGTAGATTCCAGCCCGCTCGAGCGCAGGTCTCCCCCCTCCCAGAACTCTCACCAAAAACACACTGTCCGCTCGAGCGCAACATCAACGCTCGAGCGCAACCAGCTCGAGCGCACCAAACCCCGCTCGAGCGTAGAAACCACACTTGCAAAAATTTTGCAGGTGCACGAAATACTGGATGGGTGCATTCTCCGCTCGAGCGCCAAAATCCCTGCTCGAGCGTACAAGCAACAACAACCTCTCCGCTCGAGCGTAAACATCTCCGCTCGAGCGGACCAGCCAAAACCTGGGCAACTAGACTTGGTTCCTAAGCTTAACCAACCTGTAACAAACCTGCCCAACACATCCTATAACTCAATTACAAAGCAAGAAAGGATGTAAACAAGACAATACTCAACTATCAACATCCACGGACACATGTCCGGATCACTATACAACAAGGGGTAAACCCGAGACCGCTATAACCTCCCCCCCTTAAAGAATTTCGTCCCCGAAATTTAGAACAAGTTTTTGAAAAGCAAGTTTTCCTCTCTTTTAAACAATGCTATACTACAACATTCCACAATTCGACCCATTCCCGGTCATTCCATCTCTTATCAAGAGGCATTCTACAATATATACATTTTGACATGCATTCTCTTTTCATTTCAACCATTTCCACACACACATGGTTCACAATTCATATCATAAGCAATAATCATGATACAATTTCATTTCTATAATATAGCCAACACATGCAATATTATAATCAACTCCCATAACAAGGCAAGTTCTACAACATTTACATTAACCAAAACATGCACCATGTTTTTCAATTTAAGACATTTTTAATGCTCTTAAAGTTCATTACAATTACACAATTGCAATACTTGATTACACATCAACAAACAAGTCCGGATATTTCTCGCGGACTCCCAACTCACGTTCCCAAGTGGCCTCCTCCACTCCGTGATGTTTCCACAAAACCTTAACCAAAGGGATGGTCTTGCCACGCAGGACTTGATCCCAGCCTATCCAAGACCCGAACCGGTCTCTCCTCGTACGAGGCATCCTCATCTACCTCTAAGTCGGTCCAATCCAACACATGTGATGGATCCGGCTCATACTTCCGAAGCATACTCACATGAAACACGTCATGAACCCCGGATAACTGTGGCGGCAAAGCTAAACGATAAGCAACCTCGCCAACCCTCTCAAGGATCTCAAAAGGACCAATAAACCGAGGGGATAACTTCCCACTCTTCCCAAACCTCATCAAACCCCGTCTAGGTGATATCTTCAGAAACACATGATTACCCATCTCAAACTCCAATGGTCTTCTCCTACGGTCAGCATAAGATTTCTGACGACTCTGGGCTGTAACAAGCCTCCTACGGATAAGCTCAACTTTCTCCGTCGTCTCTTTAACCAACTCCGGACCCAACAAAGGTGTATCACCCACCTCGGCCCAACAAACTGGAGACCTACAGGGTCGGCCATACAAGGCCTCAAACGGTGCCATACCGATACTAGACTGAAAACTGTTGTTGTAGGCAAACTCTACCAATGGTAAGTGCCTCTCCCACGTCCCACTGAAATCAAGGACACAACCCCGAAGCATATCCTCGAGGATCTGAATAGTACGCTCAGACTGCCCGTCAGTCTGAGGATGATAAGCTGTACTAAAGGTCAACTTAGTACCCAAGGCACTCTGCAAACTCTGCCACAACCTAGCAGTAAAGCGAGGATCTCTATCTGAGACGATCGTCACTGGGACCCCGTGCAACCTCACTATGTCCCGAATATACAAGTCGGCAAGATGATCTACTGAATCTCTCACGCGCATAGGAATGAAGTGCGCCGACTTAGTCAACCGATCTACAACCACCCAAATAGCATCACTACCCCCGCTGAGTCCTCGGAAGACTTACAACGAAGTCCATAGTGACATGCTCCCACTTCCACTCGGCAATAGGCAAGGGTTGTAACAAACCCGCTGGCCTCTGATGCTCGGCCTTCACTTGCTGGCAAGTAAGGCACTTGGACACGAAAACTGCCACATCTCTCTTCATACCCCGCCACCAAAACTGGCGACCCAAATCCCGGTACATCTTAGTACCTCCCGGATGCACCGCAAGGCGCGAATGGTGAAACTCTCGGAGTACTTCCTCTCGGCAAGACTCCGGTACAAGCAAACGGTCTCGGTATCTCACACTCAGGTCGGGATACACCGTCAAACCCTTCTCAACCTTCCCACTGGAGATCTTCTCTCGGAGGGATTCTACCTCAAGGTCACCTCTCTGTGCCTCTAACACTCGAGTCATAAGTGTAGGCTGTGCAACAACAGAAAACAAGGCCGCAGCCTCAACGGATTCGCCCAGAAGCAAATCAAACTCGCCAAGTGCCCCCAACATCTCCCACTCCCGGATGGCTACACAAGCTACATCACTAATGGATTTTCTGCTAAGGGCATCGGCCACAACATTGGCCTTCCCTGGGTGATAGTGCAACTCGAAGTCATAATCCTCAATAAACTCCATCCATCTCCTCTGCCTCAAATTCAAGTCTTTCTGTGAAAACAGATATTTTAGACTCTTGTGATCCGAGAACACCTCGAATCTCTCACCATAAAGGTAGTGCCTCCAGATTTTCAAGGCAAAGATCACAGCCGCTAACTCTAGATCATGCGTAGGGTAATTCTTCTCGTGAATTTTCAACTGACGTGAGCCATAAGCTACCACTTTCGCCTCTTGCATCAACACACAACCCAAACCCTCTCGTGAGGCATCACAATAGACTGCATAACCCAACCCTCTCTCCGGAATAATCAAGACCGGAGCGGTGGTCAGTCTAACTTTCAACTCCTGGAACGACTTTTCACAAGTCTCACTCCATACAAAGCTGACTCCCCTCCGAGTCAATCTGGTCAACGGTGAAGCTAACCTGGAGAAATCCTTCACAAACCGGCGGTAATACCCAGCTAATCCCAGAAAACTGCGGATCTCAAACACACTCTTAGGCTGTGGCCAATCTTGCACTGCCTCAGTCTTGGATGTATCAACAGACACCCCTTCCCCGGAAACCACATGGCCTAAGAACTTGACTTCTCTTAGCCAAAACTCACACTTCCCAAACTTGGCATACAGCCTATGGGCTCTAAGCAACTCAAGCACCACTCTCAAGTGTTCCTCGTGCTCCTCCTCTGAAGGTGAATAGATAAGAATGTCGTCCACGAAGACGACTACAAAACGATCCAAGAATTCCCGGAAGATCCGGTTCATCAAGTCCATAAAGACTGCCGGTGCGTTGGTAAGCCCAAATGGCATTACCAGAAACTCATAATGGCCATACCGCGTACGGAATGCCGTCTTCGGAATATCCTCCTCCCTGACCCTCAACTGGTGGTAACCCGATCTCAAATCTATCTTAGAGAAACAACGGGAACCCCTTCAACTGGTCAAAACAAATCATCTATACAGGGCATAGGGTACTTATTCTTAACCGTAGCCCGATTCAACTTCCGGTAGTCAATACACAATCTCAAGGCACCATCTTTCTTCTTAGCAAAGAGTGCCGGCGCTCCCCACGGTGAAACACTAGGGCGAACAAAGCCCTTATCTAGCAATTCCTGGAGCTGAACTTTCAACTCAACCAACTCTGCTGGAGCAAAACAGTAAGGTGCCATAGAAATCGGCGCCGTGCCGGGCACTAAATCGATAGAGAACTCAATCTCTCGGTGAGGTGGCAAATCAACAAGGTCCTTGGGAAAAACATCCGAGTACTCACAAACTACTCTTGGCAACACAATCTGGATCTCATCACACTCACTACTCTCAAAGCTAGCAAGTAGACCACTAAGCTCATTCCGCCCTCGCGGACCATACCCCGGTGGCACAATACTACCAACCCGGTCTCCCAAGAAATGGAAACACTCCCCGCTCACGGTACAACAAGTAACCCTCTGGCGGTAGCAGTCAATAACAGCTCGGTATGACGATAACCAGTCCATACCCAAAATAACATCAAAGCCCTTCATAGGCATGACTACAAAAGGAAACGGAAGCCTATGATCATCAACCTCTATATCACAACCTCTACATCCGTGTTTCAAAACCAACTCACCCCCAATAGGTGACACTACACAAATAGGAGATGCCAACAATGCTAACTCCAATTCCAACACAGATGCAAATGCAACAGATACAAAAGAATGAGACGCACCCGTATCAATCAACACACTAGCAACCGAATTGCAAAATAGAAAGGTACCTCTCACTACTGATGGAGCCGGTACTAGGTCCTGCGCGGTAACAGCATACACGCGCCCTGTAGGCCCCTGATCCACCTGCTCGCCTCTCGGAGCATAGGATTGCTGCACTGACTGGGACGACGAAGCCCCGGGATTGGCCCTCGAGGCCTGCACAGACTGAGCTGGCTGAAATCCATGCATCTGTCTAGAACCAGACGCTCCTGAAGTGGCACTCAACCGTGGGCAAAACCTTTTCATGTGCCCAGGCTGTCCACACTGATAACAAGACAAGGGCTGCCCCCTGCCCGAACTCTGACTCTGCGGTCTAGCTGACGAAGAAGCAGCTCTCTGACCCCCCGCCCTTCTGCGGGCAAACTGAAGCTTTGTGACCCGGCTGGCCCACACTTGAAACAGGTGAACTCTCCCTGATTACCCCTCCCCGGAGCCTGCACTCGGTACTGGGAAAGTCGACCTGGCCAAACCACCCTGGGACTGCTGAGGGTTATAACCCCTCTGCCTCCTACCATCACCCTGTCCCTCTTGGCCCCTCTTGGAGCCTCCATGTTTCTCCTCCTCTCCCTCCTGCATCATCAGCTCCATATGAGCTGCAGCATCCACCAAATGCCTGTACTCTCGAATGTAGGGTCCACCAACTTTCAACTTGAGATCCCATCTCAACTTCCGCTCAAACTCGTAGCAACGGCACTCCTCTGTCGCCACAAGTTCAGGTGCAAACCTGGACAAGCTAGTAAATGTAGCCTCAAACTCGGCCACAGACAAACCCCTCCTGCTTAAGCCGGCTAAACTGATCCCTCAGCCTCTCTCTAGCCACAGCGAATAAAAACCTCTCCTGGAAAGCATTCACAAACGCCTCCCAAGTACCACCAACACGAGCTTTCTCATACTTCCACCATTGACCCGCATCTCCCTTCAGCTGGAAGGATGCCAAGGTCACTTTCAATGTCCTCAATGCCTAGCATCTCGAACGTTTTACTCATCTGTTCTAGCCACTCGTCTGCCTTCAGTGGCTCCTTAGGATCCCCAACAAACTCCTCCGGGTTAGACCGGAAAAACTCCCTTTTCAAGAAGGAAGGCCCTGCCTCAGCTGCCTGATTCCCTGCTCTAAGAATACCCAAAGCTCCTGCTATCTCCTGGGCCAAGGCACTCATGGCCTGCTGACCCGCTGGTTCGGCCACATTGGCCTGACCAACCCCCTCCTGAATTGCCGGAATCTCTTCCGGTAATAGGCACCTCCTGCCTCCTAGGCCTACCACGCCTACCACCTCTTGCTCGTCCTGACATCCTAATAAAGGTGACACAGGAAGTTAGCACATTCATAAACGTGCCAAAACTAAACACTCACGTCCTAATGCATGGACAACTGTAATTCATTCCACATAAGCACATAAACACATAAGCACTTACGAATTTCATTTCCGGATAATGATAGTCCCAAGGCGTTACTAGAGTACCGGTCAGAAACAGCATTGATCAAGTGCTTTTCCAACAAGACTCCAGAAACCCAAAGATCCAATCAACATCCTAGAAATTAAATCCCATACCCAAATAATCACATCAGCATGTTATCATGTAAGCATATAATATTACATCTAAGTCTCTAACAAGCGAGACAAACCCATTGTGATCCTAATCACTTCCCACGTACCCGAAGTATTCGAACCCGGTACGCTCTGATTACCAAGTTGTAACGCCCTTAAAATAAATAACATTAATCCCAACAATATAGACATGCTATGATATATAAAAGGTCCACATCCTTCCATTCATCAGAGTTTTATTACAAAAAGTATCACATGTTAACAACAAAAGCAAATGCCCTAAGGGCTTACAGCTTTCCAAGTTAACACTTGGTTACACAAAAGTAGAGTCCTAACTCATTTACACATAAAGCCCTTGGCTTGAATTTACATGTAATACAACAAAAGGAAAGACAACCAAAAAGCCTGTCCGCCACTCGCCTCCCAACTAAGTCCTTGGAGGTGACATGCTACCTGTACCTGAAAATAATGTTCCCATATAGGGTGAGCCACAGCCCAGTAGAAATATACTAAACCAATTATGAACAATGACTAAAAGATTAACAGTTGATAGATGGTCAACACTTTTACATCCATTCATAATATAATACAATTCCAAGACACTTAAGTCTATATTTCCTTTCGTTTCCATTTTCATTCCTTTTTACTTGCCATTTCATAACCTTGGCTCAGAACCTGGCCAAACATCACACATGAGACAAACACTCATGCCAACACTTTTCACTTCATCAATACTTCCAAAGACAAGCATATACGCTCTGTCAATACACTTCTAGATAAGCATACCAGCTCTATCTACGGAGTTCATCCCCTATCTCCTCCCAACAACATCCGGTTAGAGGTCCATCCCCTATCTTCCCCTAAACCGTGGAGTACATCCCCTATCTCCTCCAACACAACACAATGCATATAAACAACCATTATATACATCACAAATCAATACAATCAATTATCCAAATTAATTAATCAATGTAATTAGGGCATTTTCCATAATTAACATCACAACCCTTAGGTTCCAACTTCCTTAATGTTTCAACATTAATTCATGTTTCTTTACCAAACATGCTTCTAGGTTTATCATAGATGAAAACCCCCAACTTTTGTAAAATTACACAATGGCCCAAAGTTTCCCAAAATTACACAACAACTTCCAACATATCAAAATGCTAAAATTTAAAGACAAAACTCATAAAGAGGAGTAGGATATCCCTACCTCAAAGGATGAGTTCCAAAGGAGAAGGACCCAAAACCAAAATGCTCCAAACACCAAACTATTCGGATCAAAAAGACGCCCTCGACGATCAACACCCTTTTGTGAAGACCAAAGGTGAGCAAAACACCCTAGCTAGATCAATACTTAGAGAGAAGTTAAGGTTTTTGAGTGAGAAGCTCTGAAAATGGCATTTTTGGTAAAGTAGGAAAGAGAAGATAAGTCAAAAAGTGATTTAAAATGCCCAGTCCCACTCAGTTATACGACAGGTCCGCTCGAGCGTAACACACTCAGCTCGAGCGTAAAGACACATAAAACATGGTCCGCTCGAGCGCAACATTGTCCGCTCGAGCGCCAAGACATAGACACAAAGTTCGTCCGCTCGAGCGTAGATTCCAGCCCGCCTCGAGCGCAGGTCTCCCCCTCCCAGAACTCTCACCAAAAACACACTGTCCGCTCGAGCGCAACCAGCTCGAGCGCACCAAACCCGCTCGAGCGTAGAAACCAACACTTGCAAAAATTTTGCAGGTGCACGAAATACTGGATGGGTGCATTCTCCGCTCGAGCGCCAAAATCCCTGCTCGAGCGTACAAGCAACAACAACCTCTCCGCTCGAGCGTAAACATCTCCGCTCGAGCGGACCAGCCAAAACCTGGGCAACTAGACTTGGTTCCTAAGCTCAACCAACCTGTAACAAACCTGCCCAACACATCCTATAACTCAATTACAAAGCAAGAAAGGATGTAAACAAGACAATACTCAACTATCAACATCCACGGACACATGTCCGGATCACTATACAACAAGGGGTAAACCCGGACCGCTATAATACAACAAAAAAAAACCTCATAATATGGAAGGGATTATTGATCCCTGCGTTAGACCCTTTCACCTTTCAAATAGAAATGCATGAATAGTTTTTTATTTATCTATTTTTAATCGGGGAAATAAATTTTCATTGCAAAATTAATAAAGCTAGCAGCCTAGTGCAACGATATCATAAGGTCTCAAAAAGAGATGAACAACCTCCATAGAAGTAAGGATGCAAGCGTCCATAGAGGTGAAGAAAAGACTCCCACGAGGGAGGGAAACAAACCTCCACAGGAAGGATTATTATATTAACAAATTAAAATTTAAAACACCAAATATAAAAAAAATCAAATTCAAGTCGCCACTGCACTCATTCAAAACCCCACCGCTCTGCAGCCTTCAACTTGGAATTGGAAGACCCCACTTTTGCTGGTTAAGATAGAATATTGAAGTTGAGATGGTCTACTTAGTGTGAAACTGTTGGCTACATATTTTGTAAAAGCCAGTTACAGTTCGACACGTGGCAGAGTAAGGGTAATATAGGAAGATTATTCAAGTCTTCGATCTTGATCGTACACGTGGCAGTGAATATTGGTTCTCACGTGATCTGAGTAGCACTGGATCAGTAAAGAGATATAAGGTGATGTGGCTTCAACGGTTACTCATATTCAAATTCAAATACAGGAGGGAAGCTCAACTGCAAGTGATGGCGTAGTGGAACTACTTCTAAGGCAGCATGATCAGCGATCATGGAGGAGCAGTTCGATGGTTTGAAGTGCAGTTCGATCGTCATCCTTGAGGAGTATAAATAGCAAGGAGGTCCCTAGAAAAAACCCCCAGACTCAGATCATACAAACCAGTCTTACTTTACATATTTTCTTTTCCAGTTTTTACATTTCCAGTCTTTATATTTCCTGCACTTTAAATACCTATTCTTTACATTCCTGCACTTTAAATACTTGCTCTGTACTTCATTCATAGGAGTAGTTTCAAGTAGATTCAAGTAGATTGTTGCTGTAAACCTCTACGAGGCTGAGTTTGGACCATTGTAAGTTTTTCATTTTAATGAAATACTTCAATTGCTCTTCGTTTAACTGTTATTTCGCTTAATTTCTCCTAAGTCAAGCCACCAGTAAAAGTCCTCTTCATTGAGGCTGAAAGAACTAAAACACAATCGTCTGATAATTGATTGGCAATTATAATTTCTGTAAGGACTGATTGATCCTTGCTGGCATGCTCGCATTTACAAAAATATCCTTCGAAAGCCAAAAAGCCAACATATATTTTTGGCACGCCCAGTGAGACCAATTAAAATGGCTAGACGAAGACAACAAGGAGAAAATGAACGCTTGGAAGAAGGCGTAGAAGGAGAGGTAGAAATACCTAATCTAGAGGATAATGTGGTAACACATCCTGTGGAAACTCCTATGTTATCAGAACCTATGGTCGAATAGACCAGTACTTCTGGACAAGAACCATATGTTCATAATATTGGACGAAACCAAGGAATTGGACCATCCACTGTTCCATTTACTCAGCCAACAAATCCATGGGATGGCCTAGTAGATGCCATGGGACAGCAATTAATGAACACAATGGAAAGGTGGGCAACATCCTTTTTGGATCGAATGAATAACCACCAACCAACAAACACAAGACACACAGAGGAAGTTGTAAATGTCCCTCAGCAAAGATTGGCTAGAGATAAACAGCCTATGCAAGTTAATGGACATTCTAATGGTCAAACTAGTAATCAGAATTATGAAAGACCATCATCTCAGTCTTGGTATGAACCCATTTCGAGGCCTATAGCAGGCCAAAATGCCTCAGTACTCAACAATGAAGCCACACAAGTTGGTGGATCTGGTCAAGTACAAGAAACTGGCGTAAGAATGGTTACAAATCCCATGTTCGAAGCCATACTTGGCACTAGGGGGTATAATAATCCCTTATTCGAATTTATACCCGGGGGGTTGGAAGGTTTTCCCACAAATAGAAAGGACACAACACCTGTTCCAGCACCTTTCGCAGGTCCTTTCGCAGGGCAGGCTCAAAGGGGTTACCCACACCTCCAACAGCAACCTGCACCACAGGGACAACTAGTCCCAAATGTACCACCTTATGGACCAAGAGGACCACAGGCACAAGTTTGTCCACCAAACCCTGTGTTTTGTTCCTCCAGTAGTGGTTCAGTAGGCACAAAATATGGTCCCTAGGGACCAAATTACTGATATTGTTAGGGAGATGTGTAGACCGATGGCTCGGGGGGTCCAGACTCCTGTATACAGAAAACCATACCCAGAATGGATAGATAGGGTACATGAATACCCAAAGGGGTTCAGAATACCAGATTTTACCCTTTTCTAATGGAAGTGGAAATCAATCAACAGTAGAGCATATTACTAGATTTGCTGCTCAATGCAGTGAATTTACTAATCATGACTTTATGAAACTGAGATTATTCCCAAATTTCTCTAACTGGGGGAGCATTTGTATGGTACATCAACCTTACACCTGGCTCCATTCAAAATTGGCAACAAATGGAAGAGGCATTTCATGCCCAATTCTTCCAATCGGAGCTAGAGGTTTCCATGACAGACTTGGCAAGATTGAGTCAAAGGCCTGAAGAAAAGGCTACTCAGTTTATTGCCAGATTTAAAAGGGCTCGAAATAAATGTAGAGTCATCTTGCCAAAGCCAGAATTCGTAAGATTGGCTCAAAATGGCTTAGAGTTCAGGCTTCGAAAGAAGTTTGACTCAACTGAATTCAGGGATTTGGTGGAACTAACCTATAAGGTGTCTAGATATGAAGCATTATTGGAAGAGGAACAAGATCGAAATAATGCATTGTATAAGACATATTATAGAGATCCTAATTATGAGATCGATGCAGCAGAGATTGTGCGCAAAGAACCCGTAATCTGTGAAGCATTAATTCATAAAGATACAACGGTTGATCAGCAGTTTAAAAAGAAAGACTTTCACAGGAAGTATTCTTTCGATTTAACCAAGGCAGATGACATTTTTGATCATTTGCTTGCGGCTAATTTTCTTAAGTTATCAAAAGGAGTAAAACTAGCCATCTCCAGATGAACTTAAGGGAAAAGTATATTGTAAATGGCATAACTCTTGGTCTCACTCGACTAAAAACTGCATTGTTTTTCGAGACAGGATCCAAGAATAAATTCAGAAAGGAAGTTTGAAATTCCCAGCCAAAGCAGAAAAGGCCATGGGAATTGACAGTAATCCGTTTCCAGAAGTTGGAGAAAGCGCAGCTAATGTGGCTGTACCAAACTTCCAGAATCTATCTCTGCAGGAATTGGAAGAGGTCAATGTGCAGATGCACATTGCCAACCAGACAATTACCAAGAAGGACACTGGAAATCTACCAGCTATTGGACACGGTTTCTCACTCCAGAAGGGAGACTCTGATGAGGAAGCACTGGATGATGATTCCTTAGAAGCAGCTGTAATGCAGAGGATGTGTCCCAGGTGCAGACTGAGTTATAAATGGTTGAAAGGCCTTCCAGTTGATGGGAAGCAATATTACAGGGATGTACAGAGACGTCCTAAATCAACCAATGCTTACAACAAAAGGCCGTATCCGGCTAGTGATAGGCAGCGGCCATTAGTGGTTAAGCCTGCAGTGGACAGAGTGCATGCCAAAGGCAAAAGGCCCTTGTATGAGTCCAGGCCACCTAACTATTACAGAATGGAGAGCAGTCATTCTGAAAGAAGGCTGGAGAGGAGTTCAGGATATGGGATCAAAGCCAGAGATTGGCCCCCTAGACCAACCTCACGCAGGACAGAAAGTGGCCACCTTCATCGAAGGCCTGAATCAGGCTCGAAACATGAGGTCAGAGCCAAGCACTTACCTTCACAACCAGCCTCGAAGATGGCTTCGAAAGTAGAAAAAAGCAGTTCAACATCTTGAGTCAGTAAGTTCGTGGGTACCTGGAGTTCCAGACTGGTTTGTAATACAACACAAACCTAGGGGAGTGCCTGCTCAGAGGGATGTTGGAAACCAAGGAAGGATGGTTAAACCTCCTTTGGTGGCTCCGAACAATTGGGTATTGCTTAAACACCCAAAGACAAAGGAACCAGACATGGTCCCAGTCATTTCGAGATCACAAAGGAAAAAGATTCAACGCAGGTACACTCAGTACCAGAAAGATATGAAAGAAAATGGAGAGAGCTCTTCATTGGTCCAGACAGAAGGAAAAAAGACTCCCAAGCCAGACCATATTCCAAAGCCAACGCTACAAAGCAAAGTGGGTTGCAACAGAGAACAATTGGCCAAGGTTCATTCTGAACTAAAAGCCAGAGAGAGGTCTAGCTTAGCAGGATTGGAGAAAGCCCTGATGGAGAGTGATAGCGAGACAGAAGAAGAAATTGGCATAAGCCAAAAGAAAGAAATGGTGGAAGAAGAAATGTTCGAAACCTTCATGGCTGAGCAAACATTTCTGGTTGAAAAACCAGTCGAGGAAAACCATTCGAAGGAACCTGTTAGCAATGAAGTGCCAGAATGCAGCATGGAGGATGCTTCTGAGGTAACTGATCAAGGTAGCCAAGAGGGGAAACCGGTGCAGCCAGCCATCCAATTTGGCTCATTTCCTCCAGTATCAGTCAACATGGTACACATATTGCCCTATGAGTTCTAGGCTGGAGATGAGGATCAAGATGATCAAGAAATCGATCCTATTCCTATCTCTAGTGAAGACTCACAAGTGAGTATGGTACAAGATGATTCTGGAATGGCTACCCCAATGGAAACTGAATATGAGAGTGAAGAAGAGGTGAGCATTAACCTCTCATATCCCTTTGAGTATCCCTCGAATTCTATGACATAACATGTCAAGCCTTTGTATATCAAGGCTTTCTTCGATGGGATACAATTGAACTGAGTCCTGATAGATAATGGGGCAGCAGTGAATTTACTACCGAAATCTTCTTTGAATAAATTAGGGAAAAAGAATCCTAGGTTGATCCCAACTAGCACAACCATTGCTGGCTTTGCTGGAGACAAACAGATGGCTCAGGGAATCCTATCCATCAACCTGAGTATGGGAACCAGGGACTGCATGACAGCATTCTTCGTAATCGACAGTAATGCTAAATACAATGCTTTACTTGGGAGAGATTGGATCCACACTAACAAATGTGTGCCTTCCTCTTTACATCAGAAAATTATGATGGCCTTAGGCAATGGAGAGACAGAGGAAATCGATGCAGATCCTCAACCCTTCATAGCCTGTGCAGACTTTGCAGAGGCCAAGTTGTATATTGAGGGAGTGACACCACTTAGTATACTGAGGAAAGCTGATGGCTCAACCGAAGTGACGGCTGATGAGGAAGTGACACACCTGAAGCACTTAGTCCAAGAGAGTGCTGATGAAGAGATTGTCGTTAAGGATGACAATGATGCCTGGTTGTAGGCAAAGAGAGGAAGAACAAGAAGCCAAGTCTTTGGCTCTAATTAAGTTTTCAACACTGGATGTAAAATCAATAGTCCAGAAAGTACAGGAGCAAGAAAGAAAAGCCATGATAATTGGCTGCAAACAGGAGCAGCAACGGGTCAGAATTTTGACCCTTGGTAAATACTGTGCATTGGACATTGAAACAAAAGTCCAAGAAATACAGGAAGAGGATGCCTTGTGGACAGATTTTGTCTATGAGGAGGAGGGCAAAGATGTTGAACTAAAGAACCTGGGAGCAGGACAGAGCGAGAAGGTTGCTTCGAAGGTAGAAGAAAACAACGAAGAAGCTTCAATAAGTTCTCAGACACAAGACCCCTTAGAAGAAGTAAATTTAGGGGAAGTTTCTATACAACAGCCCACCTATATAAGTGCTTGTTTGAATATTCTGGACAGGGACCAGTTGTTGGTTGTTCTAAAGAAATACAAAGATTGTTTTGCATGGTCTTATAATGAACTACCAAGATTGGATAGGTCATTAGTGGAACATAGGCTCCCTATGAAGCCTAACTTCAAGCCGTACAAGCAGAAACCAAGAAGAATAAGTCCAGAAGTAATTCAGAAAGTCAAGGAAGAGATTCTTAGACTACTCAAGGAAGGCTTTATTAGGACAACCAGGTATGTTGAATGGCTATCTAATATTGTGCCTGTAGTTAAGAAGAATGGTAAAATGAGGGTATGCATTGATTTCAGAAACTTGAATCTAACAACTCCAAAAGATGAGTATCCTATGCCTATAGTAGATCTGTTGGTAGACAGTTCAGCAGGGCACCAAGTTTTATCAATGATGGATGGACACTCTGGTTATAACCAAATCTGCATTGCAGAGGAGGATATCCACAAGACAGCATTCAGATGTCCTGGGAATATTGGCACCTTCGAATGGGTTAAAATGCCATTTGGTCTGAAAAATGCTGGGGCTACATATCAGAGGGCTATGAACACCATCTTTCATGACCTCATTGGAGAGTATTGAGAGTGTTATATTGATGACATCGTAGTGAAATCCCAGTCCATGGAGGAGCATCTGTTTCATTTAGAAGCAGCTTTTAAAAGAATGAGGAAGTTCAAATTGAAACTCAATCCTCTTAAGTGTGCGTTTGGTGTATCATCTAGAAACTTCTTGGGTTATGTAGTGCACAAGAAAGGAATACAGATTGATCAGAATAAAGCCAAAGCCATCATTGAAGCCAGGCCTCCATCAAGTAAGAAAGAATTACAAAGGTTCCTTGGACAGGTTAACTTTCTTCGAAGGTTCATTTCTAACACTGCAGGGAAAACTAAAGTATTTTCTTCCTTGTTAAAGCTGAAAGATGAAGAAGAATTTGTGTGGACAGCAAAGCATCAAATTGCTTTCGAAGGTATCAAAGCCTACTTGGCCAACCCTCCAGTGCTGATGCCACCAAAGGGTAATAAGCCCTTGAAGTTGTACATAGCTGCAGCAGCAGATTCATTGGGAGCTTTCTTGGCCCAAGACAATGAAGAAGGCAATGAGCAAGCTGTTTATTACCTTAGTAGGTTTTTAAATTCTTGTGAATATAAATATTCAGCTGTAGAAAAGCTGTGTCTTGCTTTGTATTTTGCTGCAATGAAATTAAGATATTATCTTTTACCTACAACTGTCTTGGTAATTGCAACCACAGATTTGGTTAAATACATGTTATCTAGACCTATGTTGAAGGGAAGAATTGGCAAGTGGATACTAGACTTATCAGAATTTCATTTAGAATATGTCCCTCAAAGGGCAGTAAAAGGGCAAGTTCTGGCCAATTTCTTGGCAGACCATCCATCTCAAACATAGAGCCAAAAGATAATGGAACTTGGCATGGCTAGTGTTAAGCCATGGCAGATGTGGTTTGATGGATCGAAAGCCAATGGCTTAATTGGAATTGGTATTGTGATTAAACCTCCACAAGGGGTAGAAACCACACATGGTTTCAGAGTGGATGAAGCTACCTGTTCCAATAACCAAGCTGAATATGAAGCCTTTATAGTGGGACTAGAAATTCTTATTGGATTACAAGTACATGCAGTTGACATATTTGGAGACTCTCAATTGGTGGTTAACCAAGTGAAAGGGATTTTCAAATGTCAAAGTATAAGTATTTTGCCATACTATGTTGTTGCATTACATCTGCTTTCTCAGTTTCAAATAGCAAATGTAACTCATGTTCCAAGATTCTTGAACAATAAAGCTAATGATGTGGCTCAGAAAGCTTCGAACTTCAAGAGAAGGGATAATGCCCAAAGGGACATAAGCCAAACAACATATCAGAAATTAATACCACCTCTGAATAAAAGGAATGTGGTCTTGGAAGTCAATCATAATGACTTACAAGAACAGGATTGGAGGCATCCAATAATGCAGTACTTGGCTGGTCCATCTTCGAAGGCCAGCAGAAAAGTTAAATTGCATTCTATGCAATATATGATATATGGTAATGCTCTCTACAAAAGGGGGGGGAGATGGTTTGTTGTTGGAATGTTTAGGCCCAAAAGAAGCATTAACAGCTATGGCTGAGATTCATGAAGGCATCTGTGGTGCTCATCAGCCTGGTGTAAAGATGAGATGGTTGCTTCAAAGGCATTCCTACTATTGGCCAACTAGCCTTAAAGACTGCATAAAATATGCAAAGGGTTGCCAGGCATGTCAAAAGCATGGCACAATAAGGCATGTGCCCATAACTGACCTACATGCAGTAGTGAAGCCTTGGCCATTCAGAGGATGGGCCATGGATATGATGGGAAAAATACACCCACCTTCTTCGAAGCATCATTGTTTCATTCTAGTGGCCTCTGATTACTTCACTAAGTGGGTCGAAGCCAAGCTAAACAAAGCTGTAGACCAGACAGAAGTCATTGGGTTCATCAAAGATTTGATCCATAGATTTGGCATCCCACAAACCATAACTGTGGATAATAGGACTGTGTTCGATGGGAAAATGGTGAAGTCTTTTATGGCAGATTTTGGAATTAGCCTTGTTAATTCCACACCCTATTATGCACAAGCCAATGGTCAAGCTGAATCATCCAATAAGTCCTTGAAAAAGGAAATACAAAAGGTTGTGGAAGATAATCCTAGGGATTGGCATAACCTGTTGTTGGATGTTTTGTGGGCTTACAGAACTTCCCCAAGGTCAAGCACAGGAGTCACTCCTTATGCCTTAGTATATGGGCATGATGCAGTGTTACCTGTGGAGATTAATGTTAAATCTTTGAAGGTAAGATGCCAAGATCAGTTCGATCCTGAGCAGTACCATCAAAGTATGTGCTTGGAGTTAGAAGGCATAGATGAAGCCAGAATTTTGGCATTAAACAGCATTCTTTTCCAAAAGAAGAAAGCAGCCAAGAATTATAATAAGAAGGTCAAACACATTGGCTTTGATGAAGGTGATTTGGTATGGAAGACAATACTCCCAATAGGAATTAAAAGCCATAAGTTTGGCAAATGGTCACCTAACTGGGAAGGACCATATCAAATTCATAGAGTTCTGCCTTTTGGAGCATACCATTTGAGAAACTTGAATGGGTATATACATCCCAAAAAGATTAATGGCAGATATTTGAAGCCTTATTTTCCAACCATGGATACTTAAAATAATGGTCAAGATGAATGGGTACTTAAAATAAACATTAAGTACAAGAACATAAGATTACTCAGATGACAGATAAAAATTTGTGTTTTCACAAAGAATTAAGTACATTTTGCCACAAATTGGCCCAAAAATCATTACAGTGTCTTAATTGTTTTTGTACAATAGATTTCCTGGTGCTAAGTGATGAAACTAGTCGAATAGCTGCAGCCATCTCTTCTTTTCGATCAGCCAGTCCTTGGTTGGTGATTTGCAATTTGGTATCAGTTCGGACTAAGGCTTGATTCACAGTAGCCAGCTCTTCTTTAAGTTGAGCTTTCCTCTTCAGCAGCTGGACTCGAAAGTGGGAGACAGAGGAGTGTTGTTCTTTCAGATTTGACACTTCGATGTGCACTTGGGAAACAAAACTCTGATCTCTAGCCAGTTTCTCATCTGCAGCCTTAGCAACATGACAAATGCTAAAGTAGAAGTCGACAGTAGCTGCTGCCTGAGATAGATGACTTGAAATATTCATGCCAGACTGCTCAGCAATTTTGCAACATTAGAGGAACCCATTTCTGATTATAGGCCTTTACAGAGCCTCAAAGGGAATCCTCGAAAAAGAAATCAACAGTTCCAGGCATGTGTCTGGGTCTATCAAAGGTACGGAAGGCTTGCTGCTGGAAGAAGAAGAGCTCTCAAAAATTTCCAGCAAGGAGTCAGCCAAAACTAATGGCTCAGCTTCAACATTCAATGTTGGAGAGGTAGAGGGTACGTCGAAGAGACTAGCTAGTCTGGCTTCGAAGATGTCTACCTCATCCGCAGACATGAGGAGTGCAGAGAGAGTTGTGGTGGAAGGCATAAAGGACTGCATAGGGATAGGAGAAGTGGATGGAGCATCTTTAGCAGTCTCTATGGTCCTAGCCACCAATGAATCAAGTAAAGAAGGGCTGGAGCTAGGTAAAGGTGATGAACCACGGGTTGGAAAGCTACCAGCACCCTCAACAGGGGAATCAACTGCCATCATAGATGGAGTAGCAGTTGGAATTTCCTTGGAAGAAGGAGGAGGAGCAAGGCTCGAAAGAGAAGTGTCAAGGGTCAAGTGAGGAAGATATGGAGTCAAACCAAAAGAAAAAGTTAAAGGGATGCTAGGACTCAAAGGGGGTACATGAAATGTGGGCCTAGGAAGTGGAAGTATTATTTGAATGGCTTTCACATTCTGCATCTGATCAACTTCAATTGAAATTGAGGGAGTCCTCATTAGAAGTATAGCCTCAGTAGTTGTTGCTGCAAAAAGGAAGAAGCGTAAGGTCAAGCTCTAGTGTCAAAATTTGATAAGGCAAAATAGTAGAAGCATGAAATATATTACTTGTTTCAGAGATGTTGGCAATAGTGGGAGAGCTGCGAAGGGAATAATGTTCGACAGTCTGTTGCCTTCTTGCCGTTTCCCTTTGTAATGCATCAGCGGCAGCAGCTTCATCTCTCAGAAATTGTTGCTGCCGTCTCTTTTCAGCTCTCTCCAAGACAATCATAGCTTTGGAATGTTCCTGCTCTACTGCCTTGGTAGCTGCTTCATGAATAGGGTCTTCAATCAAGTCAGTAGCAAGAACAGTCACTTTCTTTCTCTTCCTTCTTGGCAGAGATACTACCGACTCCTTTTCAACCTCCCCTTCTTTAACTTGGGGTTCAGATTCTTCAGAAGTAAGTTCTTTCCCCATTATTATGGTAGTTGCCTCGAGAGTAGGATGTTCGACTATATCAAAAGAGGAGACAGCCATCTTTTGTCTTTTTGTTCTTTGCAAAGGCACTTTTGGCTCTTGCTCAACCTCTCTTTCTTCTGCCAAAGATTCAGATTCCTCAGGAGGGAGGATTAGCTTCCTTTTCTATTTCTGTTGTTGTTTTTTTTTTAGAGTAGCTAAAGTTTCAGCTCTCTTAGGGGATTCTTCTTGCGGGGACCCTGCACCAAAGAACATGAGTGTAAAGGAAACAAACAAAAGATTCAAAAGAAAAAAAAAAAAAGAGAATCTGAAAATGCTTACCCTTCTTCGAAGCAGCTCTAGTAACTCTAGCTGGAGGGGGTGAAGTTGCAGGAGCAGTTGTGGTAGCTTCAAGAAGAGGGGGAATGTTCTCAGCTGTTGTTGACTTAGCCTTCGAAGGCACTCCCAACCCTATTAGCAAGTCATGAGGGTGTACAGATAGGCGCACTTCCATATTGGCTGTCCACCAGTTCTGGAATCTTTTCAAAACTAAGCCAGATAGAAGAAATGGGACAAATTGGAAGTCACTCAATTCCTTCAGCAGTTTGAGTATTACCGTCTCTAGCTTGGATTTGGATATTCTCAAGTCTCTAGCAGTAAGATGGACATTCGAGAGACTGCAAAGAGGAACAGGTATCCCTTGAGTGAATCCAAATTGTCTGGCGAACTGAAAAGGGTAATACACCTCAGATATGCATTTATAGGCTCGAGGGTTCAAAGTGCCAATGAACAATTCCCTTGGTAGCAGTATAGAGGCCCACATATCTTTATGAGGTGAGGTGGAGCACTCTTTATCAACCAGAAAAGTCTGCAGCCAGGTTGGTCCTTTATTGGCTTCGAAAGGACAAAAGAAGGAGGCAGATGGAGAAATAGGGAGTTGGTGAAAGAAAGTAAGGTAATAAGCAAAGGAAGCAGGATAGAGAGCAATCCTAGCATACTTTTCCCCATAAGTACTAGGATCCTGAATAAGAAATTTTAGACATTTTGGATGTAGGTCAGTGAAATAGGCGAAGAGCCAGAGTTGGAGCACCCAGAGGGGACCTCATTGGTTAACGTCAAGAGGTTTTTCGCAAAATTGGGAGCAAGCTCTGTAGACATGACCTAATAGATAAGGGGCAAGAGCTAGGTGTTTTTTCAAGATAAGTGCCTTCGCAAGTGGAGCGAACTCAGGCATAATCCTCTGAGATGAAGTGCAAAAGAGAAACTTGCACAACCAGTATAAAATAAAGGAAAACAGCTCTCTGTCTCTCACAGGGCCTTCCCTTTTATTTTCAGCCTTTACGAAATCACTGTAAGAAGAGTTTAAGGCTGGAAGGGAAAATTTGACAGGGAGGTCTAGGTAGTTGGGAGTAAAAGGAGAGCCATGGGGTGAAAGCCCTAAAAGATGGCAAATATCAAGAACGGTGGGGGCCATCATGCCGCATCGAAATTGGAAGAAATTGAAAGCCATATTCCAAAAACATAAACCAGCAGGAATTAAAAAGGGGTCCTCGGGAATGATGAACCTGGAGAGACGAAGAACGTCGAGGATGCAGAGCTCCTGTAGGTCATCTTCCCTCGCAGGCACAACCCTGTCATACCATTCCTCCCATTCGGTTCTCAATGTCGGCCAGCAGCGATGAGGCCGGGTCATTCTCCAATTGCTCCAGTCAAGCCCTCCTTCGTAGAGAAGAAAGTGATCCTCCAAACGGGGGTATAAAGCTCGAAGTTGGTCAGGGGCCTCTCGAAAGATGGGACCTAGGACGTACTCTTGTCGGTTGCTGTGGCGAGAAACGAAGAGACGTCCATCTATGGAGCTTGACCCACCAGTTGTTAGCTTGACGATTTCTTCATCAATACATTTCTTCAAAGCCATAGTAGGGCTGATACGGTCGCCAGTGAGCACTTTCAGCGAGGAAGGATCCATTGATAGCAAGTAGCCAGGAAGAGAGGGTTAACAGAAGATCGGTAGGGTTTGTGTGGTAAAAGAGCAAGTGATTTCAGAACACGAAACAAAAGGGTTTTTAAAAGCTTTTGTGTTTGAAAAATATATTGCGTAAGTCGTTAAGTACTAGAAGTATGAATACGAATAGTTTCCTTCAATATTGATACTTTTGGAGGGAAAAACACAACCCAGATACTGAGGTTAGCTTCGAAGTAAAATATTTGGCTTCGAAGCCAAACTTTGGCGCCAGAAACCAAAAAACAACGGCTTCGAAACAGAGAAGCCGGCTTCGAAGCACATTCATACTTAAAAAGTATAAGAATACTCAAGTGTTTGTTTTACTCCAAAAGGTTTAAAGACCTGTTTTAGGTTTCTTAACGAAGGTAATGTCCTTCGAGGCAAAACTTGAGACTCTTCAAGGACAGGATTTGGTGTTCGAAACATCAAAACCAATGGTTGGTTTACAGAAAAGCTGTATGTGGAACTAAAGCAGCATGAACTGTTGTTCGAAGCAAAGGATGGTCAATTTAAAACTAAATTGATCATACTAACCATGGTCAGATGTTGATTATAGTTGAAACAAGCTTTAAGTATAAGATTGCTAGATTCGAAACACTGATTCTGATTGAAAATCAGCCAAGAAACTGTCAACTTTATTCCATAAATTGGAAAAGTCATGTTGGTTCCTTTTAGTGTTTCATTAAAATCAATTGAGTCCAGGTTCGAAGGATGAGGTTGTTAAATTTGAAGCACTAATTCTAAATGATATAAGCCAGAATTGTCAAACTTATTCCATAAATTGGAAAAGTCATGTTGATTCTTAATGTTTTCATTTTTAAACAATTGAGTCCATATTCGAAGAATAAGGTTGTTCAGTTCGAAGCTCTGGATTGGTCTTAAAAGGCAAATGGAAACAGGGTCAAACAATGCCAAATGAAGAATTCTGTTTATATTAAAGCCAAAGCAATTACATCGAATGACCCTATCTGGGTATAAACTCAAGCTCATAAAAATAAGGAATAGAATAAATAACAAGATCATGAAATTTAGTCCAACAATGATCAATGAATTTTTGTTCTTTCTTTATTATATCTTCTATTTCTTCTAACATTGGCTGCATGAGTTGATGTGCTCTCACTTCGTAGTAGAGCTCTTCAGCCTTTATTTCAAAAGCTTCCTCTCTTAATCTTTGTTCCAATTCGTCTATGACCAAGTCATCCCAATACACAGAATCTTTATTCTTGAAATCATCGAATTCTTCGATGAAGTTCTCTGCTTCGTACTGGGCATGAATTTGAAGAGACGAAAGTTGATCCAAAGATTGTGTAGTAACCATGGAATTTCGATGCCAGTAGAGGAGCACTGGAAGTTGGTCCAGGAACATATGAAGTTCTGTTTGGGCAAGGGGATTAAGGGCATGGCCCCTAGTCAGGATATCACAAGCCCATCAAAGGTTCTTGAGAGGGACTTCGTCCTCAAGAACATTGAAAGGCAAATGAGAGAAAGCTGCAAGCAGAAATTGATCTTGTTTCCGCTCAGCAGGAGTAGGGGAAGGTGGAGGTTTGTAAGGTGGGAAGACTTTTTCCATGGGAAGGGCAAGCCTCAGTCTCTCTGTCCAGCAAAGAGTTGGCGGAGGAGAAGGTGTGGATGCTTCTGTTTCAAAAGATGGAGAAGAAGGTGTGGATGCTTCAATTTCAGAAAATGAAGAAAGAGGTGTGGATGCTTCTATTATGGGAGATGGCATGGGAGCAGAAATCTTCGCCTTCTGGGCTAAGAATGATGGGTTGTACCCTTGTGCTTCTTCTAGGTGCCGGGTAGCATGCACTATCTTTGTAGGCATGGAGGATGTGTACCATGCTACAAGCAGATTCTCCTCCAGACTATGTCGATGATCAATGGGCATGTAGGGGTAGACCACTGAACTTCGAGCGTAAGAAGGAAACTCTAAAGGGTCAGTGAACTCAACAAAATGATGGTTGATTCGTTCCCTCAAATCCCAGGTCTCAGGTCTTGACCAGCTTGTCCAGTCAGAAACCCCAGAAGAGGAAGAAGTTGCAGCTTCATCCCATGCAGAGGTTTGTGAAGAAGAGTTTCCCAAGACCATATTTGCAACTTGCCGAATCAAAGGTTTGAGAGCAGTTTGTTCGAGGTACAAGGGGGAGTTAGAAGAAGAACTTCTTGTATCTATATCTGCAACTTGTTGAATCGAAGGATTAAGGGCAATGTGTTCGTAGTCCAAAGGTTGGTAATTTGCAAAGGCTCCCATGACCTGAATATAGAAAGGCGGGTAAAGGTGGCTAATGAATGCGTGGAGTTTCTTTCGAGGGGAAGCAGCATTACTCAATGGCTCTTCATATGCTTGATCAATAGAAAGGGAAGTTGATTTAGCCATAGTCTGTTCGAATGCTAAGATATTGGGATGTTCGACAAATTGAAGGAGAGTTAATGCAAATGATCACCAAATAGATGACGGTTGTGTTTCCAGAATATAGACTCCCTGCATGTTCTAAAAGCGCGGGAAAAGACCGTAATCCACTAATATTACCAAGTATTGGGCATATTAATGCGGGGGGTAATGTTGGCTACATATTTTGTAAAAGCCAGTTACAGTTCGACACGTGGCAGAGTAAGGGTAATATAGGAAGATTATTCAAGTCTTCGATCCTGATCGTATACGTGGCAGTGAATATTGGTTCTCACGTGATCTAAGTAGCACTGGATCAGTAAAGAGATACAAGGTGACGTGGCTTCAACAGTTACTCATATTCAAATTCAAATACAGGAGGGAAGCCCAATTGCAAGTGATGGCGTAGTGGAACTACTTCTAAGGCAGCATTGTGAAAACCCGTATTTTTGCATATTAAATTATTTTGGTAATTATATTTAGCTACTTAAATTTTGTAATCAACATCTATAATCCAATTCCATAACAACATTTTGTGACGCAATTCTATAATTAACTTTCAATTATTTAATTAGTGCATTTTTTATTTTCATAGTATTATTATTATTGTTGTCCTTGTCATCGTCACTTTTGTGACTACACAAATCTAATTCTTAATATATTATTCTGTATAAAGTTTTACATTAATAATTTGTGTACAAGAAAATTTACCCATGGAGATTAATTGGTTCAATCTCATGTCTTTTAGTTACATAAAATAATATTCTAATATTAAAGTGACTCAAAATAACATATATATATATATTATATTAATATTGTATTGGCATCAATTTCAATTCAATTCAATTCAAAAAAAAAAAAAAAAAAAAAAAAAAAAAAAAAAAGAAGGTGTCAAATTGCAAGAAAAGTGGCTGCCACTTCTTTTTCCCTAGGATGCTATGTTGCATGCAAGGCATGCTTGGTTTCCCAATTTCACACTCAACATCCCTAGAGAAGTAAGCATGGCATAGGATGGCAATTCCAAGCCAATAGAAATTTGTTTTGCTAAAGAAAGGAAATAATAAAATAAAACAAAAGTGGCTCCTATTTTGCCTACATAAGAACTCCATTTTGGCCATAATACACACCCACACAGCTGTGAGAGGAAAGAAAGAGTGGAGAGGAAAAAGAGAGGAGAAAAAGAGAGTAGAAAAGAGAAGAGAAAGAGAGGAAAAAGAGAGGGTACTTGGTGAATACCAATTTCAACTTAGTTTGAGAAGTGTTTGCAAAAGCTCTTGAGGTAAGAATACATCACCTCTATCCTCTCTTAGATACCTCTAATTGAATTTATATATACAAGACTAAGTATGGTTAAGTCATATATAGCAAAATGGTACCATGCATGCTTAAAATTTTGAATAGGATCATGGTTTCATAATTTCATATCTCTTCTTGATATAAATATATGGCTTAGCTACTGTTGTTTTTATGTATTTAATAGTCTCCATTGTTGAAATAATCTTGCAAAAGAGTAAAATGAGATGAGAATGGCTCCCTTTACTTGAAGCATAGATTCTTCTCACTGTTTTACCCTTTATCGGGTGAAAAGAGAGCTCTAATAAATTGAAACTAATTGATGTTAAAAATCTGTGTATACTGGAACTATATGTAGGTGTTATGCACTGTGTAAAATTTTTATAAAATAATTGGACATCATTTTCTTACCGAAACAAATATTTTCCCTAAGCGTCGCTTACAACACAGCAGAAGCAGTAGCTTCAAACAGGTCCCATTTTCTCTAAAAATGGTATTTTTCTGCAAGACCACTTGGAAAAGTTAGATTTTTAAGTTACCTTTCAAACGCCACTGGTTTCGTAATTTTTTAGTAAGTTTTGAGAGAGAAATGCCAAATTTTCCAAAATGTGACAGAATCTGTCCAGTTTTCTTATAAAAATTATTTGACCTCCTTCGACTGGTTTTCAGTCTTCACACTCTTCTGGAAATATGTTCTAAACTCAAAAATTTAGCAAATCGTTCTGACCATGCCTCTTTTCGACACCATTTGAGGACCCTTTTTATTTTTCGAACACAGAACACCTGTGCTGACATTTTCATGGCCTGAATGTATCTTTTTACTTCATTGCTGTTTGGAGGCAGCAGCAACGCTAACTTTACCAGGTCACTGTTTATTCCACAGGATAAATTTTCAAGTGGTTCAAATCAGAAAAGTTAGATTTTTAAGCTACCTTTCAAACGCCGCTGGTTTCATAATTTTTTACTAACTATTGAGAGAGAAACACCAATTTTTCCAAAAGGTGACAGAATCTGTCCAGTTTTCTTATAAAAATCATTTGACCATCTTCGGTTGGTTTTCAGCCCACACACTCTTCTGGAAATATGTTCTAAACTCAAAAATTTAGCAAAATGTTCTGACCATGCCTATTTTTGACATCGTTTGAGGCCCCTTTTTATTTTTCAAACCTGGATCACCTGTGCTGGAGGTGAATGTAACTCACTGTCCCAGCAAACCAGTTTTCTTCCAAAAATTATTCCTCCATTTTAAAATCGTTTTTACCCCTGGTACTCTTCTCGAAATATTTTCCTAACTTGATGAACTAGCACCAGTTAAAATATTATAATGGTTGAACATCGTTTGGTATGGGTTTCATATTTTTTTTTTGTTTGACTAAACAGTGCTGAAAGGAGATGTATGTGAATTCTTAAGAAATTTTGTGATGACTCATAAGAAACTCTATCACATTTATTTTGGTTGCCATATATGATGGTGTTGTGCTATATAAACATTATATCACTGTGATTCTCGAACTAAAACTCACACACGCATAAAGATGTGAATTCAACGAAGTAAAGAAACACAAAATTGAACTGATGATACATTAAAAATTTAAAAGTGATGGGGCGAGCCCGGTTTAGAATCTTGCGCGATGAGTTGCGAACCCTAACATGGCACGGGAAGGTATTTCGGCTCTTATCGGTGAAGGCGATATAAGGTTGGTGGTGCGGGTGTCACAACATAGACCGTTCCCTTGGGGCAGACCGTGATGTCACGACTCGGGTACGTAACCCTGGTGCGTGGGCATCATTGGTAGTTACAGTAAGTAACGTTTGAATATTTGACCAAGGGGGAGTCAGAATTGCCCGTGGCCATTGTTAAGCGGTTGAGTGGAAATAGTGCTCCGCGGGGAGTTACTTAAACTTATCTGATGAATTGTATCTATGTGACTTTAAAAAGAAAAGTGTGCATATTCCTTATGATGAATCACTATTCCCGTTGCCATTTTATTCATTATTTATTTATCTATTGTTATTATTTTAACTATTAGCATTTTTATTATGCTTATTAAACGCAACTTATCATTCTGTTATTACATAACAATTATTTATGAGTATTATTATCGGGGGTGGGTATTTTCGGGTTATAGTATTACTGAGCTCGTCGCTCATTGGCATTCTCGTTGCCCTGGCGTTTTATGCCAGGTACCGAAGAAAACGAAGGAAACATCGAGGCTGTGCAAGGTGACATTCAGCCTTGGTTAGCTTGAAGAGTCCCCAAATTCTACGAACCATTTCATACATTTCCTAGCTTTCTCTAGCTTTCTTTCGCAGTTGTTGTAATTTATTTTGTGTACCGAGACTAAGTTTTAAGTTTTATTGGAATTGTAATTTGAAAGCTTTAAATTTTGGGTTGTTAATGTCTGGATAATAGTGATGGTAAATTTGGTGGCAAAATTGATGAGGATTCTTAATTACGAAAATTGATTTTAAGTTTTAAACCTTATTATGATGTCCTTAAATTTTGGGGCGTCACAAGCATGATCAGCGATCATGGAGGAGCAGTTCGACGGTTTGAAGTGCAGTTCGATCGTCATCCTTGAGGAGTATAAATAGCAAGGAGGTCCCCAGAAAAAACCCCCAGACTCAGATCATACAAACCAGTCTTACTTTACATATTTTCTTTTCCAGTTTTTACATTTCCAGTCTTTACATTTCCTGCACTTTAAACACCTGTTCTTTACATTCCTGCACTTTAAATACCTGCTCTGTACTTCATTCATAGGAGTAGTTTCAAGTAGATTGAAGTAGATTGTTGCTGTAAACCTCTACGAGGCTGAGTTTGGACCATTGTAAGTTTTCATTTTAATGAAATACTTCAATTGCTCTTCGTTTAACTGTTATTTCGCTTAATTTCTCCTAAGTCAAGCCACTAGTAAAAGTCCTCTTCATTGAGGCTGAAAGAACTAAAACACAATCGTCTGATAATTGGTTGGCAATTATAATTTCTGTAAGGACTGATTGATCCTTGCTGGCACGCTCGCATTTACAAAAATATCCTTCGAAAGCCAAAAAGCCAACAGAAACAAATGCATTATCCAGCGTCGACTTTCAGATTGTAAAAAGATCCGAAACCAGAAGATAGGCCGATCTAGATAAGTCTCTTTTTTTAATTTTCATTTTGTTGTTTTAGTTGATTATATGTGAAAATATTGTTCCAAGAATAATTGTACGGGATGATATGTTTTACTTTCAGTAAACCCCATATCAGAACAAGAACTAGCAGTGGCATCATTAAATAATTAATTCAACTCCAATTCATGATGAAAACCTTTTAGAAGAGCAACAATGTTATGTATTAAGAAAATTGTCCATCATTTGAAATGTGTAGATCAAATTCATTTAAGATGTAACTCATATCACATCAAATTTAAATCTAAACTACATATTCAAACTATGAATACTTTTTCTAGGTACATAATTCTATCAGAAACGGACACAAAATAAACATGAGTGTACACATCTAAAAATCTTATCAATACATATTCATTCTCTGTCTAGTTTAGTAACATTTCTATATTACTAGACTTATTCGACAAACATTTTGCTTCACACGGATTGTTTAGTAGTATTCTAACGTCCCTTTTACCATTTCAAATCAAACACCCCTTGCAAGTTCTTCCACATATTCGTTAGTATTTCATTGTCGCATGAAAGCAGCTTTGGTCAAGCGTTTAGTGGTAGCAACTTAATCTAATGAGTTTTATTGCCTTGAGAAATTATATGATAGGACCATGGTTGTTAGAATCGTATGATTCACGATTCAATTCATACGATTCAATACGAGTTTCAACAAAAACGATTCGATATTCAATGAATTGTACAATTCATTGCGATTCACTACGATTCATTACGATTCACATGATTCATTGCAATTCAGTTCTATTTCTACTTTTGTTTACATTATGCATGAAACAGAGTCATTTTCGCCAAACTATGAAGATATATAGAAGAGATTAATTAGTTATATTGATATTCATGATTTTATATGTATATAGATATATATATAATTAGCCATATTGATAATTTACTTTATTTTAAATATTGTGCATTTTTATATGTATATAAATATATAAAATTATATATCATATTAAATAAAATAAATCTTACGATTCATGATTTGATACAATTTACGATTCATTATTTTAACAAAATGATTCATGATTCAATTCATGATTTGATAACAATGGATAGGACCTCTAATGCTATTATTGTGTTTTGTGAAGATCAAATTTGCAATACTAAATCAATCTTGGCCAACCTGTTTTAAGTCATTAATGACCTATCCCAATATGTTTTGGACAGTGACAGAGAAATATCAAATTTATGGAATCTTTCCTATGCAAGTCCTGAATACAAAAAGACTTGCATCAAATGAAAATGCTAGAGATGGTTAGGAATTAACTCTTTCCAATCAAGATCGGTGAGACATAAAATAACCAACAAGAAAGATAAAATGAATCAAACAAATCACACATACAAAGACACAGAATTTACGTGGTTCACCACAAAATAAGATTACGTCCACAGTTGCTATAATTTTTACTATAATCAGAAAACAATAAAACTCTCTTAGAGAAAAGAGATCCCCTCATTTATTTATAAGTATAGAGTGCCGTTTTGGCAGCACACACAAAAAGCTGCATTTTGTGTGCAGCTCAAAAACGTCAAACCATCCCAAAACGTTGAAAATCCCATTTGGGAAGACCCAAAAAAGCAACACCCAAATTTACCAAACTACCCTTTGGAACATTTTAATTAATTAATTCAAAAATCAAAAAGTAAGGATATTTTGGTCATTTTGGAGTGATATGACACTTTTAAAAAATATTAAATCAAAAATCAAAAAAGCCAGCTTTTTACCAACTTCTCAAATTATTTCCAAAAAAGCTTTAAAAAGCCAAAAGCCAGCTTTTTACCAACTTCACAAAACACTCCAGAATTAGGACAATATGGAAGCAACAACAAAATTACCAAAGTACCCTTGATTCTTAAATTTTGTTTTTATCTTAAATTTTGTTTTTTGCTTATTTTGGCCTTTTATATTTTAATTTTTTTCGATTAACTTTTAAAATTAACTTATGTACAAAATAAGATAGAAATTAACACCTTGATAGTCACGTGATATAAAAACATTTTACTATATAACTCACATCTCTTACACAAACTTAAATTTTAATATAATAGTATATTTTTTATGTTATTTGGCAGTTAACATGACATTTTCTATCTAATTTTCAAGGGAAGTTAACTTGAGAGTAAATTAGGAAAAATTTAAAACATGAAAGGTTAAAGTGTGAAAAAAAATTCAAAGGTTAACATGCGAAAATGGCCAAATATAAAGAGAACAAAGTGTAATATCCTTTGGTTCGAGGTTGGATGGTCCACTTTGCCAAGGGCTAAATTGTGAAAAAGAAAAATTCAAAGGTTAACGTGAGAAAATGACCAAATATAAAGAGAACAAAGTGTAATTTCTACTCGTTCAAAGTTGGATGGTCCACTTTGCCAGCGAAACTAACGCAGTTGAGGAAGCCGTTATTAGTAAGCTCACAGGGTATATCATATTTGATACTTACCAAATTATCATACTTGGCATATTAATGCCTAATTACATTATCTCAGATGACAAGTCTTGCTATTATTGAAAAAGACATTAGCACTAGTATGTTGTGGAATTGAAATAAAATATTAACAATAAAACACAAAATACAATTAATTTAAAATTGTGAATCTCATATTGAAAAAATACATTACTTCCGCTTAAACTTGTGAATCTCATTATTTTAAATTAATTAAAATTTTAAAATTTGTTCACACAAAATCAGACTTGTAATTGTGAGACTTACCAAACAATGGAATTAATGTGAATTTATACACCATATCGTTATCATATAATGATACTTACAAAATATAAATACCACAACATTATTGGTGATCACTTACCCTATATTTGTTTGCGAGCTAAAGATATGAGATTCAGTTCATAATTAAAGGGTATGCATGTTTCATAGATTAACTAGTTTTTTTTTTTTTCATGGATTAACTAGTTACTTGCAAAGCTAATCTATTGGTTTGGCTAAAACATTTGTATCTTAATATGAGATCAATGTGTGTACCGGATTCCGCACTAGATGAAAATGGATCAGGGCTTCGCACTCAGTTGGACTATCCAGGGACCAGGACTCCTGCCACAAGAAGCACCGTTAGAGCTGCCCGGCCGGGGTTGGCCGGATAACCCCTCCGGTGTGGGAATTAGCGATCGGTGAAGGAGTGTAGAGCTGAATTTGTATGTAAGTGTGGTTTACATTGGAATCGTTCAGTTACCTCCAATGTGAAGTTCATGTTATCTATATATAGTGTTCCTTACTTGCTTCTCAAGGTGAGTTCATGGAGTATAGATGCTGCCAGGTGTCCTTTCAGCATTGCTCCAGGTGGGGGACCACTTGATAGTTGTCATTGATTGTATATTCTTATTGTAAGCATGCTGATAACAAACCACATTCCTTTGGCTCAACAACTTCCGTGATTTAGGTGTGGGGGACCAGCTGAGGTGGCAACCTGCACATGCTTACACTCACAGATCCCACGTTTCCTTGCGAGATTTCTCCAGCTCGGTACTTATGTTCTTCAGTTCAGTACTGGTGTGCCTCGGCTCGGCCTTTTCCAGGCTCATTTACGGAGATGGGCTGGGTCATTATCTGTTCAGCCCACAAATTCTGTCCCGCAGCTCGGCCCAGACTAGCACTACGGCTGGGCTGGCCTTTCCGCTACGGGTTGGGCCCAAGTGCTGGAGGACTTGGGCGGGCTGTTGATCATGAAGTTGGGCTCGACTGATCTGTCCATATACTCATCTGACCCACTTGGATTTGGGCTTTGTTAGATTGGGCCGGCCCAAGGCTTGGACCTGACCCATTTCACATTTAGCCCCTTCATTTGCCCCCTAGCTCGCGCTAAGGTTCCCCTTGGGGGGAGCTATTGTTCTGCCTTCCAAGCGTCGCGTCGTTTTGGCTCCTCCCCAGTTCGGCCTTGGTGACGGTTCAATCCTGACACACGATTCCTGCATGCGTCCTTTCATGTGACACGTGGCGACGTGCGATAGGCGTGCAGAGATAATGCGTCGACTCCATACCGAAGGTCGTGATTTGTATGCCTGCGCGCCGACTGGTGTCATAAATGCTCAGGCTATCAATTCAAATCCCTCGATTTGATTTTCTCATTCCTCTAGTGAGTTCCAAAGAAAGAGAGAGAGCCTCTTCCCATTCCTCTGGACCGATCTCGCTGGTGCTCCGCTTGGGCTTCTTCGCCGTTGATTTTGCTATCGCTGCTGTGATTTCTGTAAGTCCCTCTTATGACTCTTCTTCTCTTTCCCTTTTCTGTTTTAATCATCTGGTCTGGTGCACTTGCTATCTGTGTCTCATATCCTGTATCTGAATCCCACTTCCGTCCCACTAGTTTAGTCAGATGGGGAAGTTCCGTTCCTTGGTTGATACCCCAGAGGCCATGGCCATGTTCCGTCTAGATTACAATATTCCTCATGACGTTACCCTTTCACTGGCGAAAGTAGACGCCAAACGTATGGGTACGAGGAACACCGTTGCCTTTCCCATCGCTGCGATTGTCGAGGGAGGGGTTCGGTTTCCTCTTGACCCATTAGTGCGCCGTTTTCTGCATCAAGTCCAATTAACCCCAATGCAAGTGTCTGTGAATCTTTTCCGTGTTGTTTGCGGCGTATCTGCCCTCAATAGACGACTAGGCCTGAACCTTGACATATGGGATATTTTGGGATGTTACACCCTTTCTCATAACAAAGACCATAGTACATACTACCTGCGTGTTCGCTCCGCTGATTGTCACTTAGTTACTGGATTACCTGATTCAGATAAACACAATGACGATTTCCTGCAAGTTGGTGGAAATTGGGAGTTTCCTGCCGGAACCAAGTTTCAGTCTGAACGGATGCCACAGAAAGACGGCTACCCAGGTCCGGGCCTCTCCTTTTAATGCCTTTGGTGTTTCTTACTTTATTTTGAATATTGCTCTGATGGGTTACTTTCTTTTTGCAGAACCTTCCCGTTTCCAGCGAAGGCCGAATCGGGAGAATGCTAAAGCCATCAAGGCTGCCTTGAGATATAAGAAAAGATCTACACCTGAGTTGTTGGACTACTAGTCAAGTTACCGTTCTGTTATTCCGAAGAAGGCAAGACTTGCTGCTGCCCTTCTGGACTCTGATACCGAGACTGACACGTCTCTCACCCCGCTGGTCCCGAGACGTCGCAGTAGTCAAGATGCATTTCCTGAGAGAGCGCCCTCCCCTGTCCCCAGTTTCGCAGGGAGCGGGTCTGTAGCAAAGAGAAGGGTGTTGATGGATTTAGAGGCCGAGGCCTTCGGAGCCTCTGGCGCTTTGCAAACCCCTCTGGAGAAGACTGAGGCGAAGAGCCTCATGGAGGTGAAGATGGAGGTTGGAGCTTCTGGGACCCCTGTAACTGTTGCCGAGCCCTCAGCTTCAGTCGCTGCACGAGTAAAAAAGAGGAGAAGGGAAACTGGCAAAGCAGTGGTGGGGGAAGCTTCTCAGGATCCTGCTGAGGATGATACTTTTGAGAAATGGGAGCCGCCGATATCGTATGAGGGCAGGCCCATTTCTACCTCTGATTCAGTTGTCGCTTCACAGGATTTTGCCTTTAGTTTGACCAAGTTTTTGTTGATGTCGGTTGATATGGCTGCCCATAATGGGCCTCGTGACATTCCTATCTTGAAGGGGACCCTTCAAATGTTGACTGCTGTAAGTTTTTTCTTCGTTTTACTTAACTTCACTGTTGCATTGCTGTCTTCCTTTTCTCTAAGTTCCTTGTCGTCCTTTGCAGTGTATCCAGAGAATGCACCTGTTCATTACCCGTGTTGAAGAGCTGGAAAGGGCCGTGCTGGAGGCTGCAATGAACGTAGAAAGACTAACAGTAAACTTGGAGTCGGAGAAGGAAGGACGTCGAACCGCTGAGAGGGAAGCCTTCCGTTTGAACAAGATTGTCGCTTCCGCTGAACAATCGAAGGAGGCTGCCATTGAGACCCAGGCTCAACTTGAGGGAAAGGTGGCCGAACTGGAGGCCGTTATTGCTGTGATGGCTGCTGAGCGTACTGCGCTGGAGGCCAAGCACTGGCAACAGGGCTGGGATGAAGCTGGGGCGGCATACAAGAAGGAGGTTCTAGTGCTGCGAGACAAGCTCTTTATGAAGGGTTGGACGAGTGCCTTAGCCGCTGCGATGGTTCCTGAAGGCTCTTCTCTGTATCATGATGTCCCTGTTCCTTCGAAATTCTCAGGTTTGAAGACTACTCCTACCCCTGCTGTTCTGCCAGACAATGTTTCCCCAGAAGATGATTCTGTAAGCAAGACCCAGAGCATGAACGTTGCCACTGAAACGGTGGACGTTGAAGGGGTTGAAACCCTAGAGACCGAAGCCATGGGAGATGTGGTTAAGGTGGCTCCTACTTCTCAGGAAGTTGGAGCTTCCTCTACTGTTCCTCCCGCAGATGGCCTTGACAAAATTGCTGATGCTGCTCCTGAATTGCCCACTGTTGACGAAAGTTGATGTTGAAATGATTTGAACTTTTTGCTTTTCTGTTCTGGTGAAGACAATTTTTTCCTTTTCTTTTCTTTTTTTTTTTTTTTTTTTGCTGGTTGTGGGGCCTTATATGCCCTTTGCTTGGATGATGTGATTTTCTCTTTGAACTTTGCAATTTGATGTTGTTTAGCTTCTATGTTTGAACATTTCCTATACTGCTTGCCCCCGGCCGAGCATTGTTGGGACCTCGGGGCCGACTAGATGCTCGGTCTGGTTCTGTATTGCCTTTTAATGGATGTTCTGTCTGATTCTGTACTGCTTGCCACCGGCCGAGCGCTGTTGGGACCTCGGGGCCGAACTGATGCTCTGTGTGGCATTGCACTTATTTGCCCCCGGCCGAACACTGTTGGGACCTCAGGGTTGAACTAGTGATCAGCGTGGTTAACGGATATGTGGTATGGCTGTGCTTTGAGTTCATAAGTGGGTCTTACTTAGGTCTAGGTTGGTTTCAAAAGAAAACAATCGTTTGCCCCCACCTGGAGCTAAGTAAGATCGATACTGAAGAGTTGTCCCTTGTCTAGAACTGTTTGAGTCTGTTTCAACTTTGATAGTACAAGTGTGTTTGAATGAGAGAAATGCAAAAAGAGATGTCTTACTCAGGTCCAGGTAGGTTTTTAAAAAAAATTGTTTGCTCCCAGCTAGAGCTGAGTAAGGCTGATGCTAGAAGTTTGCTCTTGGCGTAGCTCGGTTGAGTTTGTTCCAACTCTGCTTGTTTGAGTCAATACTGAAGTGTTGTTGTGCTGATATTTAAGAAGTTCTATAGGTGCACAGATGTGTGCTTAAGATACGTCAGTGTAGTTTCCACCAAGCAATACCACTTAGCTAAATAGAGGTGTTTACTTAAGATACATTAGTGCGGTTTCCACCAAGCAATTCCACTTGGCTAAATAGAGATGTTTACTTAAGATACATTAGTGCGGTTTCCACCAAGCAATTCCACTTGGCTAAATTCCAATTCAGTTGCCAAACATTTTCCACCAAGCTATACCACTTAGCATGTTTGAGTGCTAACCGAATTTAAATTCCATTCAGTCGTTCTGAAACTGAGCCATTTGGGTTAAAACCAAAGTTAATTCCGTTTGATAAACATCAAAGCTAATTCCGTTTGGTAAAGACCAAAGCTAATTCCGTTTGGTAAAGACCAAAGCTGATTCCGTTTGGTAAGCACCAAAGCTAATTCCGTTTGATAACAACAATCAATAATTACAAGAATTGGAATAAATCTGAGAGGAGTGGAAAACATTGTATTGGTCAACAAATAAGTGCCTTTACATCCTGATAAAGAGGTTGGGGAATGACTCTATTGGTAGTAATTTCTTGAGGTTTGCTACGTTCCAGGGCCGAGGTATTGCTTTGCCATTCAGATCCTCTAAGTAGTAAGCTCCATTTCCAACTACGGCTGTGATTTTGTAGGGACCCTCCCAGTTCGGCCCAAGTTTGCCCTCACAGGCACCCGTTTATGGTCCATGACTTTCCTCAAAACCATTCTCATGGTATAAATTGCCTTGGGAAAACTTTTGGTTGAAACTTCTGATGAGCTATTGCTGATATGCTTCGAGTCTGATCAGCACTGCCTCTCTTCGGCCCTCTGCCATATCCAGTGCTTGCGCGATAGCTTCCTCATTACTGGAGCTTTCAAATAATTCAGACCGAAGGGTTGGGAGACCTACTTCGAGTGGGATGATGGCCTCCATCCCATAGGTTAAAGAGTAAGGTGTTTCTCCTATGGGGCGTCGTGCTGTAGTTCGGTAGGCCCTTAATACGTGTGGTAACTCCTCAACCCAATTGCCTTTGGCATGCTTAAGCCGCTTTTTCACTCCGTTGATGATGGTTTTGTTCGACGCTTCTGCCTGACCGTTGCTCTGTGGGTACCCTGGAGAAGGAGTTCCTGTACTCGATTCTGAGGTCGGCACAAATTTCCTGAAGATCTTACCCTCGAACTGTGTCCGTTGTCCGCGATCAGTACCCGCGGAATGCCGAAACGCACTACCACATTCCTCAAAACAAACCGCTTTGTGTCTGCCTCCTTGATGTTTGCCAGTGCCTCAACTTTCAACCCACTTGGTGAAAATGTCGGTTGCAGCAATGAAGAATCGCCTATTCCCAGTGCCTCGCGCTAATGGTCCAACAATATCCAGGCTCCATTGTGCAAAGGGCCATGGGCTGTGAGTGGAGTGAGAGTTTTGGCTAGCTGATGAATGAATGGAGCAAACCTCTGACATTTGTCGCACCTTTGCACGTACTGCTGTGCATCTTGCTGCATTCATGGCCACCAGTACCCGTGAGTTAGGGCTCGGTGCGCCAGTGACCTCCCGCCAACGTGGCATCCACAAATCCCATCGTGAATTTCGTAGAGAACATTCTCGATGAGATTTGATGCACACATAGGAGGTAGGGGCCAAGGTAGGAACGTCTGTAAAGCTTCCCAAACGGTGAGATCCAGAATCGAGCTGATTTATGCTGATCTTGTTGGCTTCCTTTCTGTCTTCGGGGAGTCTACCAGATTTCAAAAAGACCAATATTGGATCCATCCAGCTCGGCTCTAAGTTGTTGCAGAGGACCGGAGATGCAATACTTGGTTCTGGTATGAACTCAACCCAAACTCTTCTGGCATCCTTTGTGTCCACTGATGAGCCTAGGCATGCCAGAGCATCTGCGTGGCTATTTTTGTCCTGACTGATTCGTTCCACTCGTATAGATTGAAATTTTCTGAGTAGGTCTTTGGCCTTACCTGCGTACATAGCCATTCTTTCATCTCGAGTTTCATAGACCCCGGAAAGCTGGTTTACCACTAGTTGTGAGTCGCTGAAAACAAGAAGTTGTTATGCACTGAAGTGTTCGACGCTCCGCAAGCCGGCCAATAACGCTTCGTACTCGGCCTCGTTGTTTGAAGCTTTCCAGCCTAGCCTGAAAGCCTGTTCCCAGATAAATCCTTCTGAAGAAATAAGAACTACTCCTGCCCCCGAGCCTCGGTTATTGGACGAACCATCGACGTAGAGTTGCCAGATGTTTCCAATAAAGAGTTTCCATGCTTCCGAAGCGCTGGGTTTTTCTTGTTCGGCGGCGCATGGCACCTGTGCCAAACTCAGATTCCCCGGTTCGGTACTCTGGATGGGAGTGAATTCTGCGACAAAATCCGCCAAGACCTGGGCCTTGATTGCTGTCCTGGGTTGATACCGAATGTCAAACTCACCAAGCTCTACTGCCCACTTTGCTGTTCGGCCAGAGAAATCGGCTCGGCTGAATACAGATCTGAGGGGGAATTTAGTGAGGACATTAATAGTATGCCCCTGGAAGTAATGTTGCAACTTTCTTGAGGCAATAAGCAGCGCGTAAGCTAACTTTTCCAGTGGTAGATACCGTGTCTCGGCATCTAGTAAAGTCTTGCTAACGTAATATACTGGTCTCTGCTCCTTATCAACTTCTCGAATTAACACTGCGCTCACGGCATGATCTGAGACTGCTAGATAGAGATACAGCTCCTCTCCCGGTTCTGGAGTGGATAATAGAGGGGGTGTACTGAGGTATCTTTTGAGATTCTACAGTGCTTCGATACATTCGCTATTCTATTCAAATGCTGCCTTTTTCCTCAAGAGCTGGAAGAAGGGCTTCATCCGATCTGAGGATTTGCTAATAAACCGATTCAGTGCGGCTGCCATTCCGGCTAGTTTCTACAGTTCCTTAGACTTTGTTGGCACTTCGAGGTCCTGTATCGCCCTGATCTGATCCGGATTCGCTTCAATTCCTCTATGAGTGACCATGTATCCCAAGAACTTCCCTGTTCCTACCCCGAAAGCGCATTTCGAGGCATTGAGGCGAAGCTGGTGGTTTTTCAGGATGCTAAAAACTTCTCTCAAGTCTGTGAGGTGGTTTGTAGTGAACTTGCTTTTTACTACCATATCGTCTATATAGGCTTCCATGGTTTTCCCCAGTTGGTCTTTGAACATCCGAGTGATCATTCGCTGGTAGGTCGCTCCGGCTTTCTTAAGGCCGAACGACATTACTCTATAGCAGTAAGCCCCTCTTGGAGTGATGAACGCTATCTTTTCTTGATCCGGACCGAACAATGGTATTTGATGATAACCGCTATAGGCGTCCAGAAAACTCATGCGCTCATACCCTGCTGTTGAGTCTACTAGTTGATCAATGCGAAGCAGTGGAAAACTATCTTTAGGGCAGGCTTTGTTCAAGCAAGTGAAATCGACACAAACTCTCCATTTTCCATTCTTCTTCTTGACTACAACTGTGTTGGACAGCCATTGCGGGTACTGTACTTCTCTGATTGCTCCCGAGGCCAGGAGTTTTTCAACTTCGGCAATCACTGCTTCGGTGTGCTCAACTGAGGATCTCCGACTTTTCTGTACGATGGGCCGAGCTGAAGGATTGATGTTGAGCTTGTGGCAAGCAAATTCTGGGTCTAACCCTGGAGTATCATATGCTGACCGCGCGAATGCCTCCATATTTTCCCTCAGCAGTTCCAGCAACTGAAGTTTCTCATCAGCGCCTAGCGAGGTACCGATAAGGAAGTACTTTTCCGGGTCATCTTCTTTTATCAAGACTTTCTCCAAATCCTCCACCATCTTTTCCTCTGGAGTTCCTCCCACATCTTCCAAGACTGGCTGTCCGGCCACTTCTACTGTCTGTACCTGGTTGCAGAGTGGCTTTGCCTTTAATGCTGCCATGAAGCAATGTTTGGACGCAACTTGGTCCCCCGAAATCTGCTCTACTCCGTGTTCCGTTGGGAAACGGATGAGCTGGTGATAGGTTGAAGGGACTGCTTCCATTCGATGAATCCACGGGCGGCCAAGTATGGCGTTATAAGGGGATGGTGTATTAATAACCAAGAACTCTATCTGGAGGGTTTTTGTCCCCGCTACGACTGGCAATACTATTCGGCCGAGCGGCCATTCCGGCTGTGAATTGAAACCAACCAACGGGGCTGCCGCTGGGGTGAGATGCTGCTCGGAGAGGCCGAGCTTTCTGAACAAATCATAATACAGTATGTCTGCTGCACTGCCCTGATCTACTAGGACTCGTTTCACATCAAATCGTTTCCCAATCCCAACAGTTATGATCAATGCATCAGTATGTGGGTATTGTATGCCTTCTAAATCTTTGCTAGTAAATGAAACAGTGCACAGGGGGGATTTTGGTACGATACGTACCTTTTTCGATGCCGGCTCCACTGACATGATTCGCTGAATTTCGGCAGCCTTAGCGATCTCTTCTTTCAGTGCCTCCTCAGATTCCTGAGCCGCTGTCCCATGGATCACATTTATTATCAGCCGAGGCGGATGCTCAATGTTTGCTTCTGGAAGTGGGTTCCCCAGCTCGGCCACCTCCTTACCCTGATCAATGTATTCCCTTAGGTGCCCAGCTGCCACCAGGTCCTTCAAGTGTTGCTTTAGTGCCCTGCAATTCTGAGTCATGTGTCCCCTGTCTTGGTGGTAGGTGCACCTGAGCTTCTGATTGCGCCGAGCTGGATCTCCCAACATTTTCGGCGGCCAAACAAAGAAGGGTTCTCTCTTGATCTTCTCCAGGATTCGATAGATTGGCTCCTTGAACACGGTCACAACAGCTTCATGGGATTTGGACTTATCCACCTCATTCACTGCAATCCCTCGGTGTTCTCCTCGATCCGTTTTCTTCTTCTGCCGGGCTGCTTGTTCTGCTGATACTACCTCAATGGGGATCTGATCGTCTTCGAGACGAGCATACTGCTCGATCCTGGCGCGCAAGTCTTTCAAAGCTGTGGCCGGGCGCTTGGTAAGTGATTGTCTCAACTTACTTTCCGGGCGCAGACCATGCTTGAAAGACATGACGGCCATTTGCTTGTTGCACACATTTTCTTCCAAATCGTTATACTCTTCCCAGTATCTCCTAGCATAACTGCGCAGCGTTTCCTCTTGCTCCTTCCTGAGGCCGAATAGTGTATCCGGCTCTTTTGGGATCTTAGTATTGGAAACGAACTTGGCCAGGAACTCTTCGGAGAGCTGCTTCCAGCCATGAATTGATCCAGCAGGGAGTCGATCGAACCATCGGAGTCCGGTTTCTCCCAGGCTGGATGGGAAGACTTTGCACATCAGTGCCTCATCTCGGCTCCAGAGGGACATCATCTGTCTGAAATGGCTGATATGCGTCAGAGGGTCCGATTTCCCATTGTAGGAAGTGAACTTTGGTGGAGTAAACTTCTTTGGAGGTCTCATGGTTTCAATCTCCGGAGAGAATGGCGAAGAGACGAGTCTGTCCAGCGCTCGATGTTCTTTCTGGTGAACAGTACGGTCCAGATGATCTCGATGTTGCTCGTTCTGCCTATTGCCAATCAGCCAAGTGCGAAGGTCCTGAGGAGGGTATTCAGTTTGTTGACTACCCGTCTTCTGCCTCTTGGCCCTCCTCCGGCGTGACCCACAGGTGTGGCTACTCGCCGCTTCGCTCTGTGTTGGGATTTGTTGGCTTCGTTGCCCGGAGTCATTCCTGGGGAATTTCTTCACTGGTAATTCTCTAGATGAGCTCCTTCGTTGCAAACGAGAGGGCTCTGCTTCCGTCCTCTTTTCCGTCGGATCACCCAACACCTTCTTAAGTTGAGCTTTCAATTCCTGTATCTCCATTCCCATGGAATCTATAATTCGATCTCTATAATCCTTTTCCAGAAGGAAATGATGAGAAGAACCTCCGGCGCAGGGCAATCGATGCTCGACAGATTCGGGGGTTCGATTATTGTTTCCAGTTTGCTCCTCCAGAACTGTCGGGAGTGCCAAACCTTTGTCCTTCGTCTTTTCCGTCTGCGGAGTATGTGATGAAGGCGGAACGTCCTCAATCCCCATTGCCGGAACTGAATGCAGAGCTCAGAGATGAAAATGATCCACGCTCACCGCACCAATTATGCGTACCGGATTCCGCACTAGATGAAAATAGATCGGGGCTTCGCACTCAGTTGGACTATCCAGGGACCAGGACTCCTGCCACAAGAAACACCGTTAGAGCTGCCCGGCCGGGGTTGGCCGGATAACCCCTCCGGTGTGGGAATTAGCGATCGGTGAAGGAGTGTAGAGCTGAATTTGTATGTAAGTGTGGTTTACATTAGAATCGTTCAGTTACCTCCAATGTGAAGTTCATGTTATCTATATATAGTGTTCCTTACTTGCTTCTCAAGGTGAGTTCATGGAGTATAGGTGCTGCCAGGTGTCCTTTCAGCATTGCTCCAGGTGGGGGACCACTTGATAGTTGTCATTGATTGTATATTCTCATTGTAAGCATGCTGATAACAAACCACATTCCTTTGGCTCAACAACTTCCGTGATTTTAGGTGTGGAGGACCAGCTGAGGTGGCAACCTGCACATGCTTGCACTCACAGATCCCACGTTTCCTTGCGAGATTTCTCCAGTTCGGTACTTATGTTCTTCAGTTCGGTACTGGTGTGCCTCGGCTCGGCCTTTTCCAGGCTCATTTACAGAGATGGGCTGGGTCATTATCTGTTCGGCCCACAAATTCTGTCCCGCAGCTCGGCCCAGACCAGCACTACGGCTGGGCTGGCCTTTCCGCTACGGGTTGGGCCCAAGTGCTGGAGGACTTGAGCGGGCTGTTGATCATGAAGTTGGGCTCGACTGATCTGTCCATATACTCATCTGACCCACTTGGATTTGGGCTTTGTCAGATTGGGCCGACCCAAGGCTTGGACCTGACCCATTTCACATTTAGCCCCTTCAATCAATGATTCAAATTTTTCTACTTGCATGTAGGTTTATCTTATTCCTATTTACTGAGATTTCTCTCCACAAGTTCACATATGGAAACAAAGTTCATGTCTCAAAACCAAATGAAGAAATTATGATTATTCAAGTAGTAACTTCATTTACATTGCTACATTGCCTAATAGTATCTTGTTGATCAGAATAAATCAAACAGCATAATGAATTATTGCAAGCATACAAGGAATATCAGACCACAACTTCACAACATAGAATTTCACTATCTGGATTTAAAAAGTATGAAATTGAAGTATTGTCCTAACTTAATCCAAGCTTCTGTTTCTCCAGCAGAAGCTTTCATACCCGATGTACCCATTTTTCAAGTCGAAGTTGCTTCAAAGGAGGTCCAAGATTCGGTTTACTCTTCTGGGGACAATTCCATTTTCCAGTGATCCCCAAAGAAACATCAGTGTTTTGGAAATTGGTTGTTTCTGATAATGGCTTTCTTCTTTGAATAGCTTCCTTGTCAACAACTAATGAATCTGTCGCTTTACTTCTCAACTGATCAAATTGAACCTCCATTGACCTTTTCAAAGAACTGTCATCATTTGGCCTCGCTCTTCTGTTATTCCTCGTTGAAGTGAAACCATTTTCTGCAAACATATTTCCATCATTTTCTTTGTCATTGCTTCCACAAGTTGGCTTTCTTATTGAATTTCCATTAACTTCAATCAAATCCAAAACCCATGCTAAAACCCCATGTTTTTCTGTCTGAACAGGGTTCTTATCTACAGAATCCCTCGAATGAGTCAACATTTTCTGAGATAAACTGTTGTTCCTGCCTGAACTTCTATTGGTATTCAATGACATGATATCTGCTTCTCTGTTCTCTCCTTGACCATCTAAGCTTGATTTTTCAAGATTTTGGGTTGAATCAACATTATGTTTTCTTGTTGGTTTTCCTTCCAATACTTGTCCAGAAATCATTTTGACAGGCAAGTCATTGATAGATGACGTTTTGTTTCCTTCGACAGTGTTGATGTCCTGAAAGTTACAAAGAATAAACATATGTTAACTACAAACAACAAACATTTTGTTCCCTTCAACATCTTTGTTAAAAGGAACGCTTTTCCAAAATTATGAGCATTTCTTATTGTGGAAGAATTAGCTTTCTGCCAATGATCAATTATCTAACAAATAAGTTACCTTGAATAATTCTCAACTAGTTGTTTATAGCCATAACAATTCAAGTCCAGAATGTTTGTTGAGAGAGAGAGAGAGAGAGCAATGCTCTTTTCCTTTCCTTGCTACTCAACCAAACAAAAGTGACAAGTGAGGAATCTATCTTCCCTTCCCTGAGGATCTACTTTCCTTCTCTCCTCCGTTGGCTTCACTCTTAATTTTTCTCCTTAGGCCATCTCCAGTCCTAATCAAATCAGATATCAAATTCAAATTTGATGAAAAAAAAGGAGAGAACCCAGCTCCAATTGTTTCATCAAATAGATATCAAATGAAGTAACTTTTTTCATCTAATCAAGAGAGCTTTATTCTTTCATCAAATTTGTAGGTGGCCGTTGACCCGAACATCCTCACAAACAACCAAATTTTGGGATGAATTAGGTATTTTTTACTCTTCACCGGATGACTGGTAGGACAACTGGCCGGATGACCGGCCGAATTAATAAAAACTGTTGGAGTACATTTTCATCAAATTTGATGAAAATTTTGATGAAGCGTTGAAGATGCTCTTACTAAACAAGTGCAACTGAGTTAAGCCACATAAACAAACCATAGCCTAAAACTCAGAAGCGATAGACAAAGTGGTAAGGTCGCAGTTACCTGTTCAAGCTTCAAATTTAAGCTTTCATGAAACAATAAAGAGTTGTGATTTTGCCATTAGTTGTTTCAGAATTTTTTTCTAGCTATAAACAACAATGAGAATTACTATCCCAATGGAAATAGTGAGACCAAAAAAAACTACAAAAAAGATGAACTAGAGTACCTTGCTATTATACGGTGGTGGTCATACTCGTTATCCCTATCAGAGCTGTTACATTTAATAATGCCATTTGAAGATATCTTCTCATCAACAGCCAATAGATCCCTTTTAGTAATTCTTCTATACTCCGTCAATTCTCTCCTTTTTCTTTGCTGCAGTTTTCAGCATTACACCCCACCCTGTCACATTCACTTTCTGTAAAATAGAACCTTTGAAATCATCACTTGTATCCAATACTGGGGATTCATACTCATAGCTTGAAAACCAGCTTGTAATGTCTGGAGGCTCTGGAAGAGTAAATATTACAATCACAATTTAAAATTGTAAGACTGCTTAATCCCCTATTATTTTGTCATGTAAAATAAAAGAAAAGATAACTTGGAATCTTAAACAGCCATTCCAAGCTCAACTTAAGATAAGATTCCAACTTTCTTTTTTTCTTCTTTTCCTGCAATTTCTCGGGACCAAATGAAGCTTATATGGAACTTGAAAGAATTTCTGGAAGAGTTGATACATGCCTGAAGAAAGTGAGAGGGAGTCTGAAGAACCCAGAACCTATAACGACGAAGAAATTAAGTGTAAAGGTTTTGAAACTTTAAAGCTCACTTTTGTACAAATAGCATGGGAAGAAAATAAAATTTTGTATAAGTTAGTAAGTAGCTGAAGTTTCGAATCTCACAACAGGCACATTAATATAAGGTACTGAGTTTCCATTTCTTAAGCTTTCATATTAAGCAAATAGAAAATAAATGCTACAGTAGTCAGAAGATTGATTATTGTAGAAAGAAAGAAATGATGACTGAGAATGAAGCTATTAATGAGAGAAAATCACAGGGTTGGGTGGTGTATAAGTTGTAGTGTTCTGCATCTGGTTGGTAAGACTAAATAATGACTAAGAGGGTTAGAGATATCATACATTTTCCAATTACCCAAGTAATAAATAAATACAGCCAAGTTGCTTCAACAAGTGCAAAAACCTTAACAAGAAAAAGAGGGAGTTTGGTAAGCTTCTATTATCTGTTCAGCATTTGAACGATGATCTAAATCTTTTAAGTACCTAATTGCATTCAAATTGAAGGCAATGTACATTTCTCACAAACACTGGTAATCCCCTAGCCTCAACAAGGTCAATGATATTCTGGTAATTTCATGTGAGCTTTGGACATATTTCATGATGAATATAATTTAAAAGAAAACAAATTAGTGGGGAAAAAAAAAGTATACAATTTGGTGTGAGCTTGTGAGATAATAAGATCACAATTCTAAGTTAAATAAAATATATATATATATATATATGAATAAAAATAAAAAGGTGCCAAAGAAGCAAAATATACAATCTTTGGCTTCAAGACAACATCCACAGCCAAAGGTGCATGTAAATTCAATATAGAGGTGAAGCAGATTAAAGATGGCTACTTTTGAAGTCTCGAACCATGAAACTCTCAGCCTCTCACACAATAATGAGTTTAAAGAACCTTAAATTAGCCTAAATATATTGGTTGTGCAAACAAATGAGAAACCAAGAGTAGAATAATAGATCGTGAATAACCTAATCAACAATTAATTCAATTCCTCACAACTACAAATGTGGCCAACATTTTTAGCACATCCATAATCTTATGACAATTGAATCACATATAATCTAATCAAATGCCAGCCAAATTCCTTAAATTAGACTGATCATCACAAAAAACTAGTTGAAACATACTGAAATTTTCAACTCAAAAAAACAAAGGAATAAATGGGAGAGGGGGGTAGCTGATCAAGAAGAGTACCTGACTCGCGTTCTTGTTTCCCTGATTATGACATTCAGCAGTGTTTCTAGATCTCACAAACCCAATTGGAGCTATTTTCTCACCAAGAACTAATTCATCCTTGTTTCTAATTTTCCTAAATACCCCCAAATTCTCTTCCATTTCTTTGCTCTTCTCTTCACAGTTAAACCCCTCTTCCACAAATTCACTTCTTCTAAGAGGATAGCCTTGAAATCATCGCCTGTATTGAATTCCGGAGACTCATACACATAGCTTGAGAACCAGTTTCTGATGTCAGGAGGCTCTAATAAACCAAAAAACAAAGGAATCAAACTCGAAATTTTCTAAATAAAATGATTTCCTAGCTGGAAAAAAGGTGAAGAAATTTATCAATATAATCCCAAGATTTCACCATTCTTTTCTTTAGGTTTTCTGATCAAACAAACAGGGCTTATGATTCACTATAAACCTAAGGTTGTGCTTGGATCACGGATTTGAGTAAAGATTTGAGAAGAGAAAAGGTGGGTGAAATATAATTACATACATTTCACGTACCTTTTCCCTTTCTTTTTCCAAATCTCAACCCAGATTTATGATCCAAACAAAACCTAAATCATCTTTTGAAAGAAGAAACACGTACCAGAAGGAAATGAAAGCGAGCTCGCAGTACCCAGAACCTGCAAAAGATAGTTTTTTTGTTATAAGCTTCAATGCTCTGTTTGGTTGCTGAGAAAAAGGAATGGCAAACTCGGAACATCCAAAGGATTTTCATTTCTAGGCAACCAAACAGAAGGAAAAATTACAATTACCTGAGAATTTGAAAATTGGGTATCTGGGTTTGAATGTTTAGCCATCTTTCTCTCTCTGTAAACGAATTTTCTCTCGCAGCATTTGTTCTCTCTCCATGGTTTCATAGAAAGATGAGAGGTTTTTGTGTAAGTTTTCAAATCTCGCGGGTATTGTTGGCGCCAAAAGCACCTTGAAAACTTCAATAGTGGGCGGAAAGAAAGTGTAAATTACATTTTAGTATCCTATATTTTTAGATAAATAGTACTATTTTGGATAAAATTGGAAAGAATTAGATAAAATTGGGAAGAATTGCATACCAGTAAGAGGAAAAAAAATTACAAATACATGGAGGTTCAAGTGCGTTTGTACTAGAATGCAAATGAAAAGTTGTGGGGTTGCAAGTGTGTTGGTAATTTTTTTCACCTTCTTTCATCTGCGTGTAATTTCTCTATAAAATTGAGGGGAAATCATTGATAAGTAGAGGCCATAAATTTTATTTACAAAAAAAAAAAAAAAAAATGATAAACATTATAAATATTGATAATTAAAATTATAAATTTTTTCACTTATTTGTAAATAAATTTTTTATGTTCCACTATCCATTGATTTCTCCTAAAATTTACCCTCTTGTAATTATTGGTAATTATACTTGGACCTCTTGCATATCATAATTGTATTTGGTTTATAGATTTAGATAGAAATTTAGGAAGTGAAAAGAAAAAAATGATTGAAATGTAACTATATTTTATTTATATTTGACCCATATTTTTTTCCCCTTTTTAAATTTCTACCTGAATCTATGAACCAAATACATCCTTAGAGTATCTATGATTCTTGATGTAATAATCCCGACCCATGATTAACGTTAATCTATGATTTTATATGTCTAATAAGTTATTAAGATCAAATCCTGAATTAATTGCATGTGTGATGCATTATTTGTACTTTTATCTGTTTCTTGTAAGAAGATCTGTTCATGTTTCCGTTTCGGTTTACGAATTGAAAGTCTTATCGGCATCCGATTTAGAAATTGACTAAATTTATATGTTAGAATTTCGTGGTAGGTTTAGTTGAAATTCGATTCGGAACGATTAAATTAGAATAAATTAATGCCTAATTGATTAATTAATCAACAAAGTAATTAGGCCATTAGCCAAGCCTATATAAGGCCACCTCAACACCTCATATATACTTGTTGCACTCTCATTTCTTCTTGATTGAGTTCAAACATGTAGAGAGAGAGAGACTAAGAGGAGAGTGGCTTCAACATAGGAGTTGATTGAGAATTTGGAGATTTGGCTAGGAATTTCGATCAAATAACTTTAGAGAGACCATAGTTGAGCATCTAAGGTAAGAAATCTAACCCTTAGTTGTGTAATTGAGTTAGTTTTTGTAAGAATTCAAGTAAATGAGGTGGATTAACATGAAAATGAGCTAGGATTAAAGAATTGTAGCTCAAATCATACATGCATGTACATATCATGAAGTTTTGAAGTTGTTTTTACAAGAATTATCATGTGCATGTTCATATCTTAGTTTTGTTCAAAGAATTCAACTTGTTTTTTAGCTTAATGACTCATTTGATCATGTTTTGGAATGTTGGAATTCATGACATTACATACAAGTTGTGTTATCTAAGTTTCAAGTTTTGGTTACTGCAATTGACATAGCTTTTGGGCTTGATTTTACAAAATAGTTTGTAATTCATCATGTACTATGAGTTTCTCAATATTTTACTAAGTTTTGGTCCAAAATGATGTGTTTTGAAGATTTTAAAATTGAGTTTTGAGCTTGGGAGCAAATCTGGAAATTCCAGAATTCTGTTCCTACGCTCGAGCGAAGGAATCTACACTCGAGCGACCACTCTGAGTGTGTACACTTCCACTCGAGCGACCAAAAGTCCGTTCGAGCATGAAATGCATGCTCCCAGAAGTTATTTTGTTTTGTAGGCAGCTCGAGCGACAAAAGTTGCACTCGAACGAGGGCATGTCTCTCACGATCGAGCGAGTATCGAGCGAAAAAATCAAGTAACCAACACTTTTGCAAAAGTTTACAAACTGCTCAAGCGACAGATACAGGTCCTCGCTCGAGCGCAACTTCCGCTTGAGCATAGGAAGTTACGCTCGAGGGAGGACACTATTTTCAGCAAGTATTGTTAAGTGTTTTCAAGTGCATTTTTGCATCCTCATTCTATCATAGGCATTCTTAGGCCATGATTAAGGCACAATAATGAGGATAAAAATAGAGACACACCAGGATAAGAAAGAACAAAGTAAATGTTTCCGGGTGTATAATTCAATATTTATTCGTTTTGTACCTGTATAGGTCACACGCCGCAAGATATCTGAATTGTCTACTCTATTCATCTGTTTCGAGCCATCTGTTATTTGTGAGTAATAACTCTGTAAAGTTATGTTAGATTTTGATTATTTTCTGATGATACGACATGATTAGTTTTCCAAAATGCTATGTTTTGTGTGAATGAATGATCATTCAAGTTTTTGAAATGTACTCGTAGCATCCATAGTATTATGTGATATTTTGCGTCCCTTTATGGGTCATCGGAATGCCTTTACGACCATCCCTTTATGAGTCATCAGAATGCCTTCATGACTGTCATTTTATGGGTCATCGGATTTGTTAATGCTAATAGATGTGCCACATATTATGATGTGAAATGTATGAACTTTGAAAATGAATTTGAACATGTATATCTGTTTTTTATTTGAAATCTGAATATGTATAAAACTCTGATTTCTAACTTTATGATGAACATCATTCATTAAAATCCCTTTACTTTGTTATTATTCATTGGGCTCCCGCTCACTATTTATATTTTATATGTAGGTGATCAGGCGCGCCACCAAGCTTAAGATAATGCCTGAAGCGTTTTGTGTTTGTCAGCTACCCTTTGTGCCTCTCGATGAGGTACCATATCATGTCAAGTCCCGTGGCCATGTTTTTGTGAATATTTAAGACCCTTTTTTTGGTTGATTATGGACAAATTTCTGTATATATGTACAGTACATGGAGTAACGTGTATCAACTGTATCTTTTGACGTCACACGCATCTTAATTAAAGTTTAAGAATATCTGTCTCATATATGTCTTCATAGCTTAATGGACTATGTATATTTCTATTTATTGCTCCCGCAGCTCCTAATTTCATGTTTTTTTGTTAAGAAGCCTTCAGTAATCCAAAAGTTACTGGCCGATTACAACGCTAAACCTATAGAGACGGGTTTGGGTCATGACACTTGACTTAAACCTAATATAAGCCTTATTTTGGTAATTGGCTAAAAAACAAAAAAAAAATAAAATTTCATTTTATTTTTGTACATGTCTTTTTATATAAAGAAAAAATAATTAAAATAATCAATTTCTAAAAAATTATAATTTTGAATAAAAATCACTCAAAACACATTTATATCAATTTGAGTTTTATTAAAAAAATTACTCAAATTTAATACTCTGCCAATCGTGACATTTTTACTCAACTTCATATTTAAAAAGTTGAGATTTATTTATTAGAGCCGTTGATATCAAATACAGTTTTTATTCAATTTTTACTTAATTTTGACAAAGGAGTAAAGATGGCCTTACATCTACAAGGTTTGGCCCAAAGTAATGCCGTTTGTTTTTTTCTTGAATATATATATATATTAGGCATATGAATTTTTTACAAATTAAAATTATTTTCTTAGGATTTTTAATATTTCAAAATAATTTTATTTTCTTCTAGACTTTCTGTTTATTAGTTTTATGTTTTTTATTTTTATTTTGGCCAGTTCTTGTGTAGTTTTGTATTACGTTTCGGCATTACTTTGGGTTATTTTGAAAAAATAATTAAAAGTTAACTTCTTGATTTTTTTTTTGAAAAAACGTGTAAAAAATGTAAAAAATAATATAATTCAAAATAAATTAAAAACTAAATAACCATATTTCCAAAATAACCTTTTGTGCCAATAACATAAAATAAATACACCACACACACCATTGCTTGTCCCATAGTGCATAGATTTTAGGAGAAATTCTATTTTATACTGAACAAGAAACACGGGTGTGTTTGGTAACGTTTACGTTTTCAGTTTATATTTATAAAAATTTTATAAACTGATTTTTGTTTATTTTTAGAAAAACATAAACTACAAACACGTTTGGTAATTGACAAAATGTTTAAAAAAAATTTAAAATATAAAAAAGAGTGAGAAATGGCAAGTGGCGGCGGAAGACGGTGGTGGAAAGTGGTGACAGTGGGTGGTGGGTAGCTGGTGGTGGTGGGTGGTGGCGGGTGAGTTGGTGACGGTGGCGGGTGGTGGGTGGTAGCGAGTGGGTGGTGGTGGTGGTGGTGGTGGTGGGGGGGGGGTGGTGGCAGGCGGGTGGCGGATGGCGGGTGGTGGTGGTGGTGGCGGACGGGTGGTGGTGGTGGTGGTGGGTGGGTGGGTGGGTGACGGTGGAGGGTGGTGGGTGGTAGCGAGTGGGTGGTGGGTGGTGGTGGCGGGTGGGTGGTGGGTGATGGTGGTGGTGGTGGTGGTGGGTAGTAGGTGGTGGTGACGGGTGGGTGGCAGGTGATGGTGGTGGTTGGTGGTGGGTGGTGGTGGCAAGTGGGTAGCAGGTGGGTGGTGGGTGGTGGTGGCGGGTGGGTGGCTGGTGGTGGTGGCAGGTGGTGGATGGTTGTGGCAAGTGGGTGGTGAGTGGTGGTGGCAAGTAGGTGGCGGGTGGTGGGTGGTGGCGAGTGGATGGCAAGTGGGTGGTGAGAGGTGGTGGTGGTGGCGAGGGGTGGGTGGTGGTAGCGAGTGGGTGGCAGGTGGCTGGTAGTGGCGGGTGGTGGTGGCAAGTGGGTGGTGGCAGGTGGTGGTGGAGGGTGGGTGGTGATGGCGGAAGACGGTGGTGGAAAATGGCGGCGGGTGGTGGCTAGTGTTGGGTGGTAAAAAAAAAAAAAACTGAAAACTTAAAACGGAAACACATTTTTTGGCCAAATTTATAAACTGAGACCACTGATTTATAAATCAAAAATTTTACCAAACAAGTTTTTATTTGAGTTTTTAAAATTTTTGTAAATATAAACAGAAAATTGAAAACGTAAGTGTTACCAAACGGCACCGTCACAATTGTTTGTTTGCTTTTTGATGTAATTAATTTAACTTGATGGTAGATGCATTATCTAGGAGAATCATACTATGTTTTCATTCATTTTGTTATATTTTATCTTTGAGTTTATGGAATATTCACTCAATGGAGTTTTTTTTTTTTTTTAATTACGAAAATCAATTATTAATTATTAAATTAAATTTTGAGAAATTAAATTCCTTACCTCAGCTTTGCAAACACAAATTGAGATGACTAGACCACAAGACGCTAGACTCAATTACCCATCATATTATATCAAAAACTGCTCATTTTTTTCAAACTAAATTTATTGGATACTCTGATTTAGGCGGATTAGTATTTAAAATCCTTATTCTTTTATTTATTGCACTTATATAATAGGACTTTTAAAATACAAAAATTTTAAGATTTGATTGAATAAATAGAAAGTGCATTGAACATGTATTGAATCAAAATTTTAAGTACGAGAGTCCTATTCTACCCATACACAATGAGACAATGATGTCGAATCCAAAGAAATGTTATAGAAACAAAAAAGAAAAATTGCACAAAATTTATATGAAACGATGTGAACTTTCATAATCATTTGAATTTAAAAAAAAATTGGCTTGTAATTGTAAAAAATGCATTTTCAAGAGAATTTTTTTTAGAAAGTTTTTTGTTTGTGTGAATTTATCAAAGCCTATGCTAAGCAATTCATGATGATTCTTCTTTGGAATCTTTTATTCGTTTTATGTCCAAAGCTGTAATAAAAGAATCCGGATATTTTGTAGCACATTGCCTATGTCACACAAAATCCTATTACATGATTTTAGAGCCAAATTTAAGGACGAGAACCCGACCTGTTCATTTTATAAAGTCTTAGGTCCCGTTTGTTTTTAGAGGTAAAATAGAGGAGATTTATAGTGAGGAAATTGATAGTGAGGAGATTAAGTAAAATTGTATTTGTTTTGATAATAGTTGTTAGTGTAGGGATTGTTAAATTAAGACAATAAAACAAATACAAAAATACAAAAACATTAAACATTAAATTTTTTTTAAAATGCCCAATATGTAAAAAAAATTTAAAAAAAATAATAAATAAATAAAAAATTGCCAAAAAAAATAAAACAAATAAAATAATGATTTTTATTTAACAAAAAAATATAAAAAATTAAACATTAATGTTAAAAAAAAAATGCCTAACATGTAAAAAATAAAATAAAATAAAAATTTCTAATCCAGCGGACTATTTTTCTAATACCAAGTCTTGGAGGCCCATCCAAATCCGGAGCTCACTATCAATCCTCTCCCTATCTCTCAAAACAAACACAATGTTAGTAGGTCCCACTTCACTATCAATCTCAATCGCCCCTCTAACTCTCCAAACAAACGGGGCGTTATATATATATATATATATATTATTTATCAACAAAAAAAAAAGTCAATCCGATAATCATAAAATATTCAATTTATAATGTTTGTCACTAAAAAAAATTAATAATGTATTTTTACAAATATATTTGCCATTCATTTTCTTAATACAAATGAGGCAAAGTGAATAAGATATGATCATCGGATCAATATAATTTTTTTTAGAGATGATATATACAAAAAAATCCTATAAATTGAATAATTTGAATCATTAAAACGAGATATGTGTGTAAGTTTTAATAATACATGTAACCAATAATAATACGGAATTAAACTTTACAGGATCTTGAATTCAATACAACTCAAGAATAAAACGAACATACCTTTCTCAGCCATTGAATTAGAAAAGTTGAGAAAATACCCCTTAGAGTTGAACTTCCCTTAGAGTTGAACTTTTAATTCTTGGCTCACCTTCTTCTCTTTGTCTCTCTTAATTAGGATGACTATAAAATTTAGAGTGATGGAAAATACTTATCATATGAAAGGGGAGTCACCCATCCTTATATAGAGGAGAGAAGAGGGCCAGATAAACTCTATCAGAAGAATTCCTAATCCATCAAGATTTCCTTCTTATCTTAGAAGAGTGATTATATTAAAATTCTAATTACTGAACTTTATATATAATATTGGCTTTATCTAATTGTGGAGTCCAAATAAAATAAAACATGTAAAAATATGTAGGTTATTGGGCCACACTAGAAAATAAATCAAACATTCTCCCACTTGGCCCATTAAGCCGATTATGATGCAATTATGAGTTTTTCCAAAAATATGCAACTTATAAAAATTTTGACTCATTGGATTCTACACTAAAAACTTTGACACGTGATCACGAATTTTTAAAAATAGCCAATAAGTTCAGATATATTAGAAACTATAATACTGTGATTACTTCAGATCACCAATGTGAGTCATAGCGGTTATATAACATTTATGTCATATTTCCTTCTATGCACTACACCATTGATAACCTTCACCAACCCAGTCCTTTATCGGGATATATAATTATTTGCCTGAAAGGCCTCTGTAATTTGTCTTGTTAAGACATTCTCTGTTTATCAATATTCAATTTAATGTGTACACACACTTTTAGAAACAGGAAAATTATAAACAAAATTATTATTGCGCAAATAGTGTCAAATAAAAATAAGCACTCACGAATTAACCATACACATCAAGGGTTGTTTAAAAGACCCATCCTAATAACATGCTCTTTGTATGTCTTTGGTGGCAATCCCTTTGTGAATGGATTAGCAATCATAAGAGAGGTGCTTAAGTTTTCAATTAACACTTGTTGTTTCTGGACTCTTTCTCTAACAACTAAGTACTTTACTTCCATGTGTTTGGAACCATTGGAGTACTTTCCATTCTTAGAGAAAAAAACTGCTGCGATATTGTCACAATATATCTTCAGCGGCCTGGCAATTGAGTCAACAATACCAAGTCCTGAGATGAAATTTCGCAACCATAAAGCATGATTTGTAGCCTCAAAGCATGCCACAAACTTAGCCTCCATAGTAGATGAAGCAATAGTGGACTGCTTCACACTCTTCCATGAAATTGCTCCACTAACTAGTAGAAAAACAAAACCTGATGTAGATTTTCTACTATCAAGGCAACCAGCAAAATCTGAGTCTGAGTATCCGGTAACTTCCAACTGTTCTGATCTCCTATAGGTGAGCATATAGTCCTTTATTCCCTGAAGATATCTCATAACTTTCTTCACTGCTTTCCAATGTTCCATTCCAGGATTACTTTGGAATCTTCCCAACATTCCAACTGCAAAACTAATATCTGGCCTGGTACATGTATGGGCATACATCAAGCTCCCAACAGCTGATGCATATGGAATGTCCTTCATTTGTTTTCTTTCCAAGTCATTCATTGGACACTGTTTTTCACTTAATTTATCACCCTTCATGATGGGTGCATCACCGGCTGAACAAAACTGCATATTGAATCTCTCCAAAACACGATCAATATATCCTTTTTGAGATAATCCTAGCAATCCTCGAGATCGATCCCTAAAGATCTCTATGCCAATAACACAGTTTGCCTCACCCATATCGACCATTTTAAAGTTCTTGGAGAGATATTCCTTGGTTTTATGCAATAAGCCAAAGTCATTACTAGCTAACAAAATGTCATCCACATATAGCACCAACATAATGAACTTACTCCCACTAACCTTCAGATATATGCACTGATCAACTGCATTTTCCTTAAATCCGAAAGAGGTAATGGTATCATTAAACCTTAAATACCATTGCCTAGAAGCTTGTTTAAGGCCATATATGGATTTCTTTAATTTGCAAGCTAAATGTTCTTTACCTTTCTTTGCAAATCCTTCGAGCTGCTCCATATAAATTTCTTCATCCAAATTCCCATTTAAAAAAGCAGTTTTCACATCCATTTGATGCAACTCTAAGTCATAATGAGCTACCAATGCTAGGATGATTCTAAGCGAGTCCTTCTTAGATACTGGAGAGAAGGTCTCTGTATAGTCTATGCCTTCTTTTTGAGTAAAACCTTTGGCAACGAGTCTCGCTTTAAATCGTTCGATATTGCCTTTTGCGTCACGCTTGGTCTTGAAGACCCATTTACACCCGACCTTTTTGCAGTTATTAGGCAATTCGACGAGATCCCAAACACTATTCTGTTCCATGGATTTTAACTCTTCATTTATAGCATTGACCCATTTAGAAGAATCATCACTATTCATGGCTTGTGAAAATGAGACTGGATCTTTGTTAATTCCAATATCAAAATCAGATTCCTGTAGATACACTATGTAATCATCTGGAATGGCAGGCTTTCTTTCCCTCTGAGATCTTCTTAGAACTGCCGGTTGTGGTGGTTCTACAATATTTTCAATGGTGGTATCTTCATGAAGTGGTGAAACATGAGGTGGTGAAGGATTTTTATTATGTTGTTCGTTTCCCTCAGCCTGTGGAATAGTCTGAGGAACAACAATTTTTCGATAAGGGTCAAATGTTGGCACATCTACCCTAATTTCCTCGAAATTCACCACTCGTGTTTTCTCACTCCCACTAATTTCACCATTCTCTAGGAATCTAGCATTACCAGTCTCCACTATCCTCGTATTGTGATTAGGACAATAAAATTTGTACCCTTTAGACTTGTCTGGATAACCAATGAAATATCCAGATATTGTTCTTGAGTCCAACTTTTTCTCTTGTGGGTTGAAGATTCTTGCCTCTGCTGGACAACCCCAAATATGTAAGTGTCTCAAACTAGGTTTCCTACCAGTCCACAACTCAAAAGGAGTTGTTGGGACCGCCTTACTAGGAATCCTATTTAAGATATACATTGCAGTCTTTAAAGCTTCACCCCACACTGAAATAGGTACAATTGAGTAACTTAACATACTCCTAACCATATCTTTAAGCGTACGATTATGCCTTTCAGCAACTCCATTTTGTTGTGGCGTACTAGGCATTGTATATTGAGCACAAATGCCTTTCTTTTCTAAGAATTTGGCAAATGGGCCAGGATTTTGGCCTGACTCATCATATTTACCATAATATTCACCACCCCTGTCTGATCTCACTATTTTAACCTTTCTATCTAATTGTCTCTCGACTTCAGTTATGTACACCTCAAGGATGTTAACAGCCTGAGACTTTTCATGAATTAGATACACATATCCATAACGTGAGAAGTCATCTATAAATGTGATAAAATATTTTTCACCACTAAGACATGGGATGTTGAGTGGCCGGCAAATATCTGTATGAATTATCTCAAGAAGCTCATTACTTCTTGTGGCACATTTCTTGGTGTGTTTGGTTTGCTTTCCTTTAATGCAATCCACACATATCTGAAAATCAGTAAAGTCTAGGTTTTCCAAAATCTCATTCTTCACCAATTTTTCAATTCTATTTCTAGAGATATGCCCATACCGTCTATGCCACAAGATTGAGGATTTTTCATTAATTAGACCACGTTTTGAACCAATATTCGAATGCAGAGTTACTAATGATTGTGCAAACTCATGATTTAAGGTAATTTTATTTAAGGTAATTTTATATAAACCATCACATAAATTACCAGAACCAATCACTTTTGAATTAAACATTAAATTGAGTTTTCCACAATTAAATAAAACTGAATATCCAACACGATCTAATTTGGATAACGAAACTAAATACCTAGAAATTGAAGGAACATAAAAAGTGTCTTCTAGATCCATCTGATGACCCGTTTCTAAGATCAGTCGATAGGTTCCTACAGCTACGACTTCAGCTTTGAGACGGTTCCCCATATAGACAAATCTTTCACTTTCCTTCGGTTTCCTGGTTGAGAGGTATCCCTGCATGTCATTTGTAATGTGGGTCATGGCCCCAGAGTCAATCCACCACGTATTAGAAGGTACTTCAGCAAGATTTGATTCATAACAAACAAAAGAAAATTTCTTACCTTTCTTTTCGAACCAAGCCTTTCGCTTGCTGCAGTCTTTCTTCACATGTCCCTTCTTGCCACAAAAGTAGCACTTAATAGTGAAACCATTCTAAGCCTGATTTTCTTCCCCCAGGTTCATTCTTTTTCTTTGGTGGATTTTTCTTTGATTTTACAAACTTACCCTTCTTTTTCTTTATAGCTCCATGAGTTACAGCCAATGCAGTTTGACGTCCTTCCTCCCTCAACCTCACTTCCTCCTGAACACGCATATTAGTCAGCTCATTCAAACTCCACTTATCTTTATTGGTGTTATAATGAATTTTGAATGCACCGAACTGTGATGGAAATGAGTTGAGAATAAACTACACGAGGAAAGTTTCATCAACTTGCATTCCTAAAGTTTTAAGCTTTGCAGCTTTGTCAGCCATATTGAGGATGTGATCCTGAACTCCTCGGTTGCCATCATATTTCATTGTTGTCAATTCAGCCATAATAGTGCCAGCAAGTGACTTGTCAGCAGATCTAAATCGATCTTCAACAGCCTTTAAGTATTCCAATGCATTAGCAGTTTGAGGTAAGGAGGTCTTGATGTTATTTGCAATGGTCATCTTCACGAACATCAAACTAAGTCTATTGGACCTTTTCCAAGATTCAGAAAGGGCAACTTGTTCTGCAGTACTACATTCATTAATGTTTGTAGGTTTATCTTCAAGCAATGCCATATCGAGGTCCAACACACCCAGTGTAAACTGAACATGTTCATACCATTTCGAAAAATTCGAGCCAGTAAGTAGAGGGACGCCCGATGCAAGAGAGTGCAATGAGGTGGGAACTTTCACTGAAATAAGATAGAACAATATATATATTAAAGTTTTGAGAATTATGATGAACTATTGATATCACATAAGTCTTTCCTTTGGGCAAAACTTAGGTATATCTATTGTCCACTCGTCAAGAGTCACTTATGTAGGTCTAAAGCAATTTATGCAATTTTCTAGCTAGTCATGTTACCTTTGGGTAGTCAATTCTAATCTGTCAAATTGCATACGTTACATTATCCTACCCAGTTTATAATTATTTGAAAGTGACTCTCCTTTGGGCTAGTCTCAATCTCCTAATTATAACTGCAATTGAGAATATTATCAACCTTAATGTTACCCTTTTAACAATTCATTTATGTAGTTCTATATTCATAAGTTTTACAAATCTAGGCCACTTTGGCAGCTACTAAATTAGTAAACCTTATGAATAAGGAACTAACCAACAATATTCTCTATTCATTAATTTTGAGTTATTTAATTATCATTAATTCAATCACAATTTTAATGAGATCACTATTTTATGATTTCTAAAATTTCTTTTATGTGATTGCAATTACCAATATAATAATAATAATAACTCTTGGATGAACATGAATATTTATATATCAAAAACATGTAATATAACAATCATGAATATCTCATATAATGGTTAATAAGAATTACACCTAATATGAATTAACCACTTTAATATTTAACATTCAATGTCATAAAATTATATCATGATATCAATTTTAAATCATGAAAATATATAAATATTTAACAATAATAGACAATAAGTGTGCATAATTAAACAAGGCAAAAACATAACCCTCTAATATGATACAATCAAATAAATATATTTATTTAATAGACCCAACGATTCAACAAAATTCTAAGATTGCTTTTAATCTATGCACTTTATTATAATTATGATGATCATAATAATTATTATTATTGTTTAAAATTAATAATAAATCAAAACATGCATATTTACATTTAATTGAGACGTGAAAAACAAAGCATGCATATATACATAAAATTGAGACATAAAAAACGAAGCATGCATATATACATAAAATTGAGACGTAAAAAACGAAGCATGCATAACCACGATGCAAGGCTTTATAAAACTAGGCTACGTTTAAATCATATTATAAACTGGCCCAATTTTTAATCTTTTAAATTTTAGCCACGTAAAATTATAATAACTGCTTTAAAAATTAATACAATTATTTTAGCCAAAACTTTGCATCCCAAATAATATATTCATAAATATATTATTATTCCAAGGTGTATTGATTCACAAAACTGATGCTCTGATACCACATGTAAGTTTTAATAATACATGTAACCAATAATAATGCGAAATTAAACTTTACAGGATCTTGAATTCAATACAACTCAAGAATAAAACGAACATACCTTTCTCAGCCATTGAATTAGAGAAGTTGAGAAAATACCCCTTAGAGTTGAACCTTTAATTCTTGGCTCACTTTCTTCTCTTTGTCTCTCTTAATTAGGATGACTATAAAACTTAGAGTGATGGAAAATACTTATCATATGAAAGGGGAGTCACCCATCCTTATATAGAGGAGAGAAGGGGGCCAGATAAACTCTATCAGAAGAATTCCTAATCCATCAAGGTTTCCTTTTTATCTTAGAAGAGTGATTATATTAAAATTCTAATTACTGAACTTTATATATAATATTGGCTTTATCTAATTGTGGAGTCCAAATAAAATAAAACATGTAAAAATATGTAGGTTATTGGGCCACACTAGAAAATAAATCCAACAATGTGATGAGTCATACAGGCAGAACAATCTTTACATTCCAAATTATGGACAAAGGGAAATTTAAATCTAAAATTAAACTCCAAAAAAAAACACTATAGAATAATATAATTAAAGAAATTTTTTGAATTGCCTGAACTTTCCTCCAATCTGTAATATGGATTGGAGGGTACTATTTGGGTCTGTAAAGTTTATTGTAAGGCTTCCTTTGGTGATCTAAATTATTCCTTTTGTAAGATTTTTTGTGTATATCATTTGTAAAAAAAAAATTAAATCAATTTAATAATCGTAATCTATTCAATTTATCGCGTTTGTTATAAAAAAAAAATAGATGATCTATTTTTAAAAATACATTTATTGTTCATTTGTTTAGATACAAATGCAATAAATTGAATAAACTATGATTATTTGATCGACCTAATTTTTCTTATGAATGATGTACACGAAAAATTCTATAAAATGAACAATTTTGATCATTGCATGATCTATAGTAAATCTCATAAGCCCAGATTGTAGGGGTGGGCATACAATGGGTCGTGTTCTGGCTAGACCGAAACTACATAATGAGGGACTTTGTGTCTACCCAAGCCCAGCCCTAACATCAAGCCTCTAGATCTGTCCAAGTCCAAGTCTGCCCCAAAACATAATTATAAATTCCAAATCCACCCATCGGACTATATATTAAAAAAAATTAAAAACATTTCATAACTAAATTCAATCACACATTATATTTCTTAAATAAATATATTGACATCATTATAAATTGAAAATTTTTGTATATAAATTGAGGGATTTCTTAAATAAATTCAATCACACCTACCATATATGTGAGTTTTAATACAATCAACAAAGATAAAATCTACATCGTAACAAAAAAAATATATTTTAATGTATTATAATTAATTATTAAATTAATTTAATAGCGGGTTGGGTTGGGTTAAAGTATAAATCTCAAGCCCAACCCTCCATTAATATATCGGGCTAAAAATATTAACCCGATCTGACTCTATAAGTTAAAACAATATTTTTAAATCCTAAAAAAATAAGTCTAGATTGGGCAGACTAGGCGAGCCAACGGCCCGATGCCCACCCCTACCAGATAGCACCCTCTAATCGAGACTATGAATAGGAAGGAATCTAATTACCTTTTGAATTAGAATTTATGTTAATGGAGAACTCTATTATACATACCCCATATTATATGCATCATTCATTATGTTATTTTCTTTTTTATTTTGAGATATTTAATTATGACTTTTCTTTTAAATTATAACTCAAAAAATATAGAATTATGTCATTTTCTTTTATAGTTATAAAGTGTATATGATGCACACCTTTTAAAGTATGTGTACCATAATCTTTACCGTTGTTAATATTTCACGGCTATTTCTTTCTTAGGAAAATATGTTTGGTTTTAGTTTTTGAGTTACTTTTCAAAAAAGTGATTTGAAAATTATGTAAAATTATGTTTTGAAAATGGATGTGTTTGGTTTCTAAAAATTTGTCTATTGCAAAAAAATTCAAATTTCCCTCCACACATAGAGAGAGAGGGCAGCTTCAAAATGATGTATTCAATAATAAATTGAAAAAAAAAATTTATTATCACCTCAAAAGTACTGCCATATTTGTTTTATGTGTATATATATATGTACATAGTATATACGTATCAAAAAATAATTTGGTATGTACCATTTTATGAGTGCATGCCCTATCATTAAATTTGTAACTTTATCATAAAATTTCATAATATCAACCACAAAATACATATTTTAATCACAAATTGGCATAAAAAAAATTAAGTAACTAACATACAAACTTTTATAATATCAAATACAAATATTTTTTAATTTTGTTTTGTTTTTAAATTTAAAATCCCTCTATATTGGATATTGTGTCAACGTAAAATTTAAAATCCCGCCACATTGGACTTTCGGTCAACTTGCTGGAACCATTCAGCAACACCGAAAAAAAATAAAATAAAATAACAAAAGAGAACAAGTCACATCAAGAGTTAAAAAAAACAAAAAAACAAAAAAAAAAACAAGTCACATCAAATCACATCTTTATTTTCAAGTGTACATCCAAAAAAAAAAAAATTGAAAACTTTTTTTGATTTTGGACTTAACCAAACAAAAACTCTAACATTTTCCAAAAAAAAATAAGTTTGAAAAATCGAAATGAAACATGTTGGCATCCTAAAATGTTGCCAACATGCACTTTTCTCTCACAAATATAAAAAGATCAAATTAATTATTTTTCCTTATTCTACTCTAATAAGAACTATATGTTTTGAAAAATGTAATTTCAAAATAATTCAGCCCCTAAAATGAAGAACAATTTTATATAATTCAATTTCTTACTTCATTTTCTAACTTTTAGATATAAAATAAATGCAGTAATGCTAGGAATAAAAAAAATATTCACAAATTGGGACACAAACCTCTTATAGTGGGTAGGGCCCATATGTGTGAGACTCACATGTCAAGGTGGGTCTTACATATGTTGACCCACTTTTACATGTGGGACCGACTCTTTGTTAGAGGTTTGTGTCCCATTCTGTGAATGATTTCTGTGCACATAGACTTATTCAAATAAATGTGGCTCATATTCATAAATACATATAGGATCCACTCACTTATATCTTAGAGTAAAAAGGAAAAGAAAAAAAAGAGTAAGAAATATGATTATAAATAGTTTTTTTTTTAAATAAATACATCTTTTACATTTATTTTGAAGATGCTATTAACTCTCTAGAAAATGCCTATATAGTCTTCAAACCTATCCTCCATTTGAAGCTCGCTTCTCGTTAGTTATGGACAAAAACAAGGTATTGTTCACTTGTGTTTTTCTTCTTGAGATAACCTTCTCCTATGGAGTTAGATCAACTAAGGGAACTGTAGACGTCCCCGAACGCCCCGGGAGGGTTAAGTCCCGTTCTATTCATTTGGGCTCACTACAGTTCAAGGACTCGATTGTCACGGTTCTAAATCTTGAACCAAAGAGTTCAAATCCGGCAAATTGTTTTTGAGAAAACATATTTTTGAAAGAAGTGCCAAACATGGACTGCTTTGCCAGATACAGAGTCGCCACCTAAATATTTTTTATAGGGAAATTTAGGAAACCCTGACTCGGTGCCAAAGGCCACGTGTCCGTCATCACCAAAGTTGCCTCGGCTCGGGAACTTGGGTACGATTGGGGAAGGTCACTTCGTGAGCACCCCCGCTCGCCCGGTCAAATACCGGCCTCTACTAACCGTGATATCTAGTTTTGAAAACATTGTGTGTTCTTATTCCGGTTATTAGCCTAGATTACTACGTGATGCGCACAGCATACAAGTATAGACTGGATCGCCTGAATTGGAACAACACATTTCATGTTTGTTTTTGAAAGATGGTTTGCTACCCGCAGGTAGGCTTAAAATGCAGATTTTGCCACCCTCGGGTGGGCTTAGAAAATATGATTTTGCCACTATCTAGTGGGCTTAAAACAAACAATCAATGCATTGTCCCAATTCAAATAACCCAACCTTCACCCACAGGCATTCAGGCAGTTATATCACATAAACAAATAGCCTCATGGCAAGCATGCTATCATGGCAGTCACTCACCCGCATGCAAGGATGCTAAAGCATAAAAACTCACCGAGTACTCCAAGCCAAAACAGAAGCTCATCAGAAATCATGCATGATCCTAAATATGCTGAAATGCCTAATGCAACACATGCAAAATGCAACTATAGCAGGCTCGGCTATTCTAAACATGGCATATGAGATGCAACAATTAACAAGTATTCAATTTGGAATTGAAATACAGATGCAGTTAGTATGATGCGCCGAGCCCGGTGCATGCAAGACAGATGAATGAATGCAAACATGCTATCATACTGTATGCTAATTGAAATATGCCCTAATCTAACCATCATAAGCTGGTAAATAAAAGGGGAGAAAGACGTGGGGTTGGAAGACATACATCACACTCACGCACACTTATTACAATTATGCCCTCGCGCAGAGGGTCCAAATAAATATACAGTCCCGAATAAAAGAATAGTACAGTCCAAATAATGTACAAATTCCTAATTAATTTACAAATTAACTAAGAAAAATAATAAACTGGCATGCAAGCCAGGGACTGCCTCAACTCTGATGAATGATGTATGTTTGGGCTGCCTTGCGCGGAAATCCACTGGGATGCCCCAATTAACCTCTGTTTGCACCTGTTCTTGAAATGCGTGCCAAGCCTCGGAAGACTGCTGATTCTTGATTTTGATGCAACAGAGAGCAGGAAAGGGGCATAGCAATGTATTTTCACAAATGTATGCATGCCTCGATCCTCGTGCCACCAATCACGCATATCGATGCATGATGGCCAAGGAGCCGAATTGCACAACTCAATATGAGATGAATGCACATGAAAACACAACAAGACCTAACTCCATCATGGATGATCCGGAGTGTCGGTGACTGGGGAATTGAGACACGTTCCGTCACTCGGAGTACGAAACATACCTCGTTTCCCGTGCCCGGGCTAACTCCTATCCCGAACACGATGCAATATGCATGATATGTATGAAATGCAACTAAGGTACAATCTAACATGCAAAATGTTATGGAATGGCATATACGATGCACGAGGTAACATGGCATACACAATGCGCTAATATACATCCTAGCATACACAATGCTATGAAATGGGATGGCATACACAATGCAATATGGACTTACACCAACACAAGTAGACCTCAGTCACACTCACATAGGAGGCCATAAGATGAAAATGAGACAACTCAAAGTGCGTGCACGCGTGCACGCAAACCGAGGACCGAACCTACGGCACAGAATGCCACTCTAACAAGACATGGCAAAACATGGAATATGGCATATGATCATGCAATTTTCAGAGGCAAAATGAGATGCAAAACAGCCCCGAATCATGGCAAAATGATACCCGATGCATGGAATAAATCCCGAAACATGAAATAAGGTACATGAAATGACCTATAGCTATGCAATACATGCATAATTTGTACATGAAGTGTGAAGATAGAAGCAAGGAAGCCCCAAAACAAGCATGTTTACAGTTTAAAGCATGGCCAAACAGGGAACACAAATGAGGCTAGATTAGCATACAAAAATGGGGCCAAGAGAGGGGTAATGAAGCAACTCACAAATTCTGGCCCCAAACAGGGAAGGAGCCTTCTACAATATTTAAGAGGGGCCAAAAATATGATGTATTACAGTTTATGACAAACCCCAAAAACAGATACAAGTATGCTCAAAATGCTATGCAAAATAAGGGCACCAAGAGAGCTATAACATGAAGTATAAAAAGGATGTCCCAAACAGCCATAGACCCTTAATGAATCATGAAGAGGGGGGAAAAATAGGGCCATTTTCAGTTCGGACCAAGGTCCAAAAACAGAAGCTCAATAGGCTAATAAATCATGCAAAAATGGGGACCAAAGAGGGGGATAATGACAAGTGGCACATGGAGGTCCCAAACAGTGATGAGCCCTTCTTCAATGTTGAAGAAGGGATCAAAATAATCCTATCTACAGTTTACATCATGCTCCAAAACAGATTACAAATAGGCCAAAAATACTATACAAGATTATGGCATACAAAGGGGTAATGAAGCAAGTGCAAAATGGGGGTCCCAAACAGGGTAAGACCCTTAATTAAAGATGAAATAGAGCTCAAAAAAATGCCACTTTCAGTTTTGATTGGAGCTCAAAATAGCAAGTAAAGAGGGCTAAGAAATGGTACAAAAATGAGCTAGAAAATGGGGAAATGGTGCTTACCCTTGAAGACCAAGCCTTGGCTGCCTCTTGGACTGAAAAATGGTGCCTCCTAGCCTCTGAGAAGACCTCCAAGCTGCTGGAATGGAGGTGGTGGTGTGGTGCTAGGTGGTGGTGTGGAAAGGGGGGTAGGACTTGGGTGTTTTGAAGCTTGAAGGGAGAGAGAGAGAGGAGATATGTATATGGGAGCTCAAAGGGGTTTTTTTCTAACCCTTAAACTAGCTGGGGATGCTGGTTTATATAGACAAAGAGGGGGGAGAAAGAGGGGGAAAAAATGGGGGGAAAAGAATTCAAGTTTCCCCCCCAAAATTTGGCCCTCCGGATACAAAATCTGGGGGGTCAAAGAGGTCAGTTTTGAACTAAACAGGGTGCAAGGAACAAGGCCGGCCAGCTAGTGAATTTGCAAGTGGTCGGCCAGCTCTCCCCATGGCCGGCCGGCCAGAGGTCAAAAGGGTCAAGGTGATTTAGTGGCCGGCCACCACAGATTGGTGGCCTCCCATGTGTGCTCAACACAGGTATGTGGTCAAAAATTGGCAACTGTAAACCAGGAGAGAGAACAAGCCATTTTTTAAAGGGGTTCAAAAGGTCCAACAACAATTACTGGCCGGCCACCAAATATTGGTGGCCTCCCAGATGTGTATATCACAAATATGGGGGTTAGGGTTGAAGAAAGTAACCCTAGGGTGGTCAACATTGGCTTTGAAGTGTGAAAAACGGGTGTCGGAGGGCGATGAAGGAAATATAACTGGTTACTGGAACAATTACTGGCCTCCCACCCTTCTACGGCCTTCCTGGTGATGAAACAGAGGTCCCTGCCAAAAATGAACGAAAACCGATGCAAAATGAAGGTTCGGGGGCCGAGATACGCAGTCCGAGGCCCCGAAAACTGCCCGTTGGTCACCGGGAGTGGTGTTCGACCACAAAGTTGGTCTCTCGGACCATAGTGTCCCTTGAAAGGGAGTAAATAAGATGCATGCCGAAAACCGGAGCAAACGGAGATGGTTAGGCTGTCCCGAACCGAGGCACACGGCCTGACGGCTCCAAAAACCGGGAACCGGGCTCCGAAATGGGCAAAATGGCCTGTGACCACGGAACGTAGCCTACGGCCACTAAGAGATGATCTACTAGACCTCTCCCTCCCCTCAGGAAAAAGAAACAGAGAAAACCGAGCTTGGTTCGCAAACCGAGACAAAGTACAGAAAGGGTTCGGAAGTCCGGAGGCAAGGCTCACGGCCGAGACTCTGAGACTTTTGAACGAGCACAATATGCAATATCACCAAGCGCTCAATCAGTGACGTCTGAGTCTTAAGGTCGGTCAAAAATGGGGTGTCTACAGGAACGTAGTTGAATGTAGAAATGCAAACCAAAGCACTATACCAGAGTCTCTGTGTTGGTAGCTCCCCTGATAAGGAAGCTAGTAGGCTTTCTGGTGAGAAAGTTTTTCAACCCACTCATCAAACAACTAATTGCCACCTCCATCATCCTCCTCCACCCCCTAACCAGGGAGCTAGCCGATTTGTTAGTGCAAAAGCTTTTCAACTTACTCCAACTGGGAATAGCCCTGGCGATGGTAATTCTGCTCCATCTCCCTATCAAGGAGTTGGCAAGTTTGCTGGTGCCAAAACTTTTCGACCCACTCCACCGGGTAATAGCCCTGGTGTTGGTCATTCTACTCCACTCCCGAATAAAGGAGCTGATAGGCTTGATGGTGAGAAAGCTTTTCGACACACTCCACCAAGTAATAACCTTGGTGTCGGTCATTCTACTCCACCCCTCAATAAAGAAGCTAGCAGGCTTACTGGTGAGAAAACTTTTTGACCCACTCTACCAAGCACCAGGTAATAGCCCTGGCGCTGGTCATTCTATTCCACCTCCCAATTAGGAAGTTGGCAGGTTTGTTGGTTCAAAAGCATTTCGACCTTGTAGCCTGCTTTTTGTACTCCTTGGAGGGGTTTAGTCTCCTCGAATACGATAGCCCTACAATTCGGACTCCCGTGGTTCTGAATCTGGTTTCACAAGCGCAATGTGAAATAAATTAAACAAATAAGAGTCCAAATTGGGCATATTTTAGAAAATCCATTTATCATCAACGATGCCAGAAATGGATTGCATTGTCATATTATAAAGTCGTCACCTAAATATTTTTGAAAAATTTAGAAAACCTATGACTTGTGCCAAAGGCCACTTGTCCGTCATAACCAAAGAGTCTTGGCTCGGGAACTTAGGTATGAGAGGGGAAGGTCATGAATTGAGTACCCCACTCACCCGATCAAAGATCGGCCTCTACTAATCATGATGTGATTTTTATATACATTATATGCTCTTGTTATGATTATCAATGCTAACTTACTATGTGAGGCACACAAGTATAAAATATTTTACCCACTTTGGAATACTTTGATTTCATGTTTATTTGAAAAGAGTATTGAATATGTGCTACTTGAAAAAGCGAGCTCATATGTACATTAATCAAATAATCCAAACTTAGGCAAAATAGCCTTCATCCACCGGCATTCAAAGAGATATATCAAATAAGCACTTAGCCTCATGGTAAATATGTTTCATATGGAAACACAAACATATATGCAATATGCTAAAGTAAGAAATGCTCACTTACTACATAACCGAGACAAGCCAAAAAGAAGAAAATAATTAGAAAAATGTATGTTCTTAATATGCAAATGACTAATGTAATACATACAAAATGCAACTATCTGATTCAGCTTCTAACATGTCATATAAATCAACTCAAAGCATGCGGTAGCGCACGTATTCAAGTAAGTAATAAATGACAACAATGTTAGAGTGATGAACTGAACCCAATACTTGCAAAAATGGATATTTACACATGGTAATGATATGAAAACAAAATATGATACTTCATGCAATCATCTTAAGCAAGTAAATAAAAAGGAGAAAGAATGGGGATTGGAAGACATACACAATATTACAAGTGTGCACTCATACAAGAGGGTCCGAATGAATATTCTAATTAAACTAATTATTACAACACCAAATAAATGAATAAACTAAATTAACTAATTATTACAAGTCCAAATGAAATCAATTAATTAATTTACAACATGCTAATTATTAAAGCACTAATTTAAAGGACTTGAACGGGAAGCGAGGACCCGTACACACGCACCGAGAACATCCTCCTAGAAATCTCTCTGTTTGCAGTCAGACAATAATTCTATTTTGGCCTAAGGTTCTGTTCTGTTCTGCCACAAAAATGCCACTGCCTGTACAAAAAAATGTGGCCGGCCGACCTTGAAAAGTGGTCGGCCGGACATAATGGTGGCCGACCGACCACTGTTTTTAGGGACTACCCTGTTGCAACGGATCTGAAATAGAGCAAAACAGAGTGTTTTCAAGAGATTTTTATGCTCTTTGCCCTTCTCTATCATGAAGATGATCAAGGGAAGAATAGATTTGGTTTACAAATCATCAATATTCGCACGTTTGTTACGTGATGATTTTAGAACCGATAGGACAAAAGCTTAATAAAATGAAATGAAAGACCAACAATACCTCTTCCATATCATGGAGTTACCTCAAGGAAAGGGGTAGACATTACTTCTTGAATCATTGAATATTACTAAAGAGTATGTCATGAGTCAAGACGCAATAGGTTCAACATAACGTCCGATTGAACCCAATTCAATTTTATTACCTTTTTTACTTCTTTCACCAATTTTATTAGTCTTTTTTACATTACCTTCCCATTCCTTATCTTTTATTCCTTTTTGTCTGAAAGTGATAATTACGTCCACTAAGTTCAAAAGCAATAATGAGTATCAAGCGTTGACTTAACCCGAGAAATGAACCTTTCAAGCCCTTTTCTATGGGAAAAATTACAAAGGAAGAGTCAAATTCATTTACAAGTGATAATGAATTCTAAGTAAAAACCAAAATGAGCGATAATAATTAGTTAAACTCAAAAAGAGCGATAATGACTAATCAAACCCAAAGTGAGCGATAATGACTCTAAATCTAAACTTGATAATAAGCTATAATGACACTTTCCTTGGTGATTTTCATAGGTCTAACTAGAAAGTTAGTCCCTTAGAAGTAAATATACCAGCAATAAAGAGAAGTGACAAACAAAAGGTTGTGTTTAGGATGGGAGAGATGTAATGCTTTAGTAATGAACCTCTGAAAAGATTAAGCCATTAAATATGGAAAGTTTCTTTCTTATGCTTGAACAACTACCTTTTGTTAAACACAACTCTTTAATCAAAATAAACAAAGAATGGAGGGAGGTTGCAGAGGTAATTATGTAAAGGTGATCAATACAAAAGTGAGACTATTTACATGAAAACTATGTAAAAAAAGCCATCAACTCAAATAGATTGGTGTCTATGGCTTAAACAACCAAATTCATGAGGACTTACTACATCACAAGCATAGTATTCAAAGCATAAATTAAATAAACAATTAAAACAGCCCCAAAAACTAAAAAAAAACAGTGTTGAAATAATTTTGAAAAGCTAGAAAAAGTAAATAGAAATAGAAGAGAATAAAGCTAGTAAGCAAGACTAAGGAATGATGGTTAACCCCTCTACTTTTTAGACCTTTAAATCACATATTTTAGTCTCTAAAAACTCTGAAAAACAGTAGCTAAAAGAAAAGAAACAAGTGGGAAGAACAAGGATACAAGTTATAGGATAAGATTCAAGAAGGAGTAGTTAACCCCTCCACCTTTGGTAGCTTTTAAATCAAATGTTTCTGCCCTCAAAACTAGTCTAAAATAGTGTATAAACAGCAAGAAAAAGAGAAGAGAAGAGTGGTGTAAACAAGGTAAAAGATAGCAAAGGTTATATCTCTTGAGGAGATAATACTCTTTGGTTCAGAAATCACAAGGTAATCACTCTCAATAGCTAAAATTTGTGTTCAATAATCTCAGCAAGCGACCTCTAGTTTTGGCTTCGAAAGTGTATGGATAGTGTATGTATATTTAAAGAGAGAGAGGAATAGTGTTTGGAAAGCTATAGGTTCTTGGGAAAATTTTCTAACCCTAAACCATGAGGAGTGGTTATGTATTTATAGAAAACATTATCTCATGTCGGAAATATCTGTATTGAGTCAGTCGATGCAAGGCATGCATATGGGGACAGTTGACAGCAGAAAATATCTGCTGGCCGTTGGGCATGGTCGGTTGGCCATGAAGGTAGACGGCCAGCCAACCAAAAATGGCCTGCCGGCCACTTATTGGGCAGCTGGCCTCTGAGTGGTCAGGCTAGGAAAAAAAAAAAAAAAGGTTTTGGTTTAAAGAGGGTATAAGGTTTAGGCTCTGAAACTCAAAAACCGAAGCCTTTTGCTGAAGAAATTGAACGATTGTACAACATAATATTTCATCATCGAGTGTTCAATATGAGGTGCCCAAGTCTTTAAGGGTTGTCAAAATGGGATGTCTACAAACCCACTCCACCAGGTAATAGCCTTGGCGTCAAACATTCTGCTCTACCTCCCGATCAAGGAGATGTTTGTTTCAAGTTTTTACATGGACAGATACTCTTTGCTATGAATTGTGTTTCAATAATAGCATGAATGAAGCTCTCAATGTAATTCTCAATTAGAAATAAATAAATAAATAAATAAAAGGGGAGGGGAAACTTTAGTAAATCCCCCTTTAATTATGACTATTGCAAATTGTTTTCCTAATGTTTAAAACTTAATGCTTAACTCGCTTCAAAGATAAGAATTGTAAATGTCATTGACGTTGTTAATAGGAAATGTTTGCTTACTTTTTAATGAAACAACATTTCTTTTTTTTTTTCTTTACTTTTTTTTTGAACTAGAAATAAACATTTCTTATTAATGGTGTAGGCCTACTTCAACCGCTCCATATAACAATCAATTCTAAACTTTTAATTATTTATTGTAATTCCTAGTATCCTAATTTGATTTTTTTTATTAATCTTTAATATAATTTTAATTTAATTTAATTTTAATAACATTTTAATATAATTTTAAATTCGGAGAACATGGAGATAAATTGTCTTCTTCTTTTTTTATTATATTAATTTCACTTTATTTTTTCAAAAACCAAACCTACTTTAAAAAAATTATGTTTGCGAGTTTAGATGGAAAATGGGGGATTTTTTTTAAGGTTCCTGGTATTAAGATTTTATAGTATAAAAGACACTCAATATTTTCATAATGTCTAAGGTCCCTTAACATCAATCCAAAGAAAATTCGATCCAGAGAATTTCTCTGCACAAATCACAGAGAAAATTTCAAATTTCTTTGGACACATCACAGAGAAAATTCCCTCTCCACCCCAGAGAAATTTACTCAACCCTAGAGAAAATCCCCTCCAACCAGAGAAATTCACTTGTGTTGTCTACAGTTTGATGGCTTCAGCGATTTGGATGCATATTCACAGAGAAAATCTCACTAGATCCAGAGAAATTCTCCAAAACCAGAGAAATTTTTTGCATCACCCAAAAAAAGAAACAAAAAACCATAACCCGAAAACAATGGCTTGAATTATTGAATGTCTATGCAACTCTCTGTATCATCCATTCATCCATCAATCCCAAAAACCCAACTCAGTCAAATCTACAATTAACCAACTTAACGCCCTTTTGCTCTCTTCTTTCCTTTCCACACAACAACCATCATCCCACAATCTCTCTCTCTCTCTCTCTCTCTCTCTCTCTCTCTCTCTTATTTTGGAGTTTGGACCTCTAACCATGGCAAACCAGCAGCGCAAGCACTTTCTTTTAGCAATTCACTCTTCGCTCAAAGGTATATCTCATTGAATTGTAAATGCCTTTGTATGCATTCATTATTTGAAATTTTCTTATTTGCATCTTCTACTGCTATCTTCAGAATTAGAAATGCTAATTTATTTGGGCTACATTCTATCTTTATGATTATGGGACCGTTTGGTTTGTAAGAAAATTATCTTAATTTTCTCATCTTGCTAATTTCTGTTTCTGGGTTCTAATCAATGAAACAACCAACTTTTCAAATAAGCCTAATGATTTTATCATGTTCCTTTTTAATTCTGTTTTTGGTCTTTGAAATTTCTCTTGACACTTCAACCTAGAGAAATTCTTCAAAACTAGAGAAATTCCCCCTTCACCCTAGTGAAATTCACTCAAACCCAGAGAAAATCCCTTTCCAACCTAGAGAAATTCACTCAAACCAGAGAAAATCCCTCTCTCTAACCCAAAGAAATTCCCCCTCACAATCTTTTCTGGTTGAAAATCATAAACCTTAGGCAAAATGTGTTCCATGGTTCACAAGAACAAAATAAATAAATAAATTGATCAGAACAAAATACTAACAAGTCGGAGAAAACTCATTCAATTGTTTACAAGAAAACTAAATAATAGAAATTACTTACAAGAAATTTATTAGGCAAGTCAAGAGACAATAACAAGGCATCGTCCATGCGAAGGTCCTTAAGTTCCAACCATCTCACAGTGTCATCTCCTTTCTCTTTTGCATTTCAAATTTTAGTCTCCACAATTTCCACCACATTCAATTTGGTAACATTCACATCTGAGCCTCTACCAGCAGAATCGTCTACCACTTCTTGTGTATCCAAATTAAAATCAATATCAACACACATTAATGAAGCCATACTTTCAACCAAACCTGGAACGTGCTCCAACTGTTTGCGAGCATCGGAGAGTTTAAACGTCCAGGTGTGGTTGGAGAGGAGGACGTGGGAATCCTTGGCCATGAAATTAGAGGTAAGTTCTATGGTGAAAATTGGCAAACTCATGGAGATCAATTAATCCATCACCGTCGCTGTCAATCTCCGACATTACTCGTTGGACTTAGATAAAGATAAATCTAGGAAATGAGAGAGGCATGGTGATGGTGATTGTGATCGGAAAGAGAGAGAGAGAGAGAGAGAGAGAGAGTCAAATTTCTCTGATCTGATATATGGGTGTGAGTTTAGGGACCTTAAACATCAAAAAATAATATTGTGAATCTCTTCCATTACTAAAAATGAGAGAGGGACCTTAGACTAATTTTTTTTAGAAAAAACTGCCTATGTCAATTTAAACCAAAACTAAAAATGAGGGGAAAAGCTAGCATATGCACCATTTTTGAGTGCATATGATATGCACCTCATATAAAAAATCATAAATTTTATCACAAAAATTATAACATTTTGTTTCTCACAAAATGCGTAACTTTTATCAAAAAAAGTATAACTTTAGTTGTACGTAACTTTTAAGTGCACATTATAATTTCACCACTCATAATTTTCGTCACAAAAATCGTAATTTTTATCACGAAAAATTCTTAATTTTTATCATGAAAATCGTAACTTTTCTTACAATATACAAATACATTGTAGTATTTTTGGATGTAGGAGATTATAGTATGGGATTTATGAATATCAATAAAGATAACTGTGGATATAGAAAATATCTAAAAGGATTATTAGAGATAGAAATTCATTAGAGCTTTGCTACAAACACATAAATGGTGGACAAGATGGGTCACGGGCAAAACACAAAGGGTGAGTCCCACATAGATAGAACCCACCATTGTGTCTTGTTTGTGACCTATTCTATATACCCTTTCTATGTATTTAATTTTTCTCAATCATTAATACTCTATTATCTAGAGATAACGGTGGTTATGAAAATGATCTAAAAGGATTGTTCAAAATATGCCATATATAAAAGAGAGAAAAAATAAATAAATAGATTAGAGACCCAACTAATCTCTTAGAGAAGAAAGGATAAAATGTTTAAATGCAAAATATAAATTGGCACATGATGGTCAGTAGATTTTTCTTTTCTTGTTTTTTTTTTTTTTTTTTTCTTATTTATTAGTGATGGAAAGGTGTTAATGTGTTTTTGGGTCTAGGGATGGCTATAGAGACCCTATCGAGTGGTTTTCTATGGAGACCCAATCCGAAATATATATGATTTCGTTTGGTTTAATTTTTGAATCATGATTTGAGTTTTCAGTTATATTTTAAGTTTTGAATTTTTGAAATGAGTTTTGAAAAGAGAAAATTGTTTGGTTATGAGTTTTAAAAATAGTTTTAAGTTGTATTTAAAAATTTTTGAATTTATTTTTTAAAAATATTTAAAAATTTTCTTAATTTTATTTTTTTAGGGTAAATATTTTTTTTTGTAAATATTTATTTATTTATTTTAATATGCACTGTATTTACTACATTTGTGAGCTGTATTTTTTTAAATATTCAAAAAAATTATTTTTTAATTTTAAATATATAATTTTTGGAAAAATTAGTGAAGTATTTCTCTCTAACTTTGTGTTAGTAGGATGTCTAAGATATTTTTTTTATTAGTTAAGCTCTCTCAATGAGAAATTTCGAAATTTTTCTATGTCGAGTCGAAATTTTTCTGTGAAAATGTTAAGAGACCTTAACTATTATGAAAATATTAAATGTTATTTATCTTATAAAATCCTAATATTAGGGATCTTAAAAAAAATTCCCTATATTTTTTATTTTAAATATATTTTTAAAATTTAAAATTTTAAATATTTTATTTTTTTAATATTTTTATATTTTTCAATATTTATTTTTTTAATTTTAAAATTTTTTGGATCGCACATATATATCTAAACCATAACAAATTATTTGGCCAATACTTACAAAAATAACAAAATATTTTTTTTCAAAAAATAAAAAATATTGTTTCAAAAAATAATTTTAAAGAACAAAATAAAAAAAACAATTTTGAATTTTTTTTAAAATAGTGTTTTGAAAAGAGTTTGATTATGAATTTTAAAAAAATAAAATAAAATTAAGTGTTGAATTGTATGTTTGATTTTAAATTTTGAAAAGGATTTTAAAATTTTTTGATCCAAATGTTTTGATTTCAACACCCCCCGGGGCGGTAAAAAGAAGAGCATTTTTCTGTGTCTTTACAAGAACAAATACAAGCATATATAGCCAAAGCCCTTGTGACACTCTGGCAAGTAGCTGCACCTTTGGCGATACACTTTTGTACACTAATTTTACTACAAACTTAACCACTCTAACTTTCTAAAATATTGAGGAAAAAAATACAAGCATATATAGCAGTACAAAGAGAGAGAGAGAGAGAGAGAGAGAGAGAGAGAGAGAGAGAGTTATGGAAGTTATTCTAGACTCTGCACTTTCAAAGGCTATCTTGATTTTTATTTTTTATTTTTTTTTGAACGGAGGCTTATATCTAACCTTGGTTGACCCTTGAAAAAAGGAATTAAAAAAATAAGGATAAAGTTCTCTTTATTCTTATAGTTTAGGCCAGGTGTAATTTACGATTATAAATTAATCACATAACTCTCACATGGTTTGTGAACCAAAAAGCATAGTTAGTTTTTCGATCTAAGTTAATTATTTGTGACATTGATGCGCTGATTTGGTGCATAAGCCATTATTTAAGGCATAAATATCTTTTTTATATCTTCAAATTTACAAAAGAATGTCATTGTTCTTTCTCTCAATTTTTTTGGATACAGATCATTTTTTTTATTTTTTTATACAGATCTTCTTCTCTACTATATACTATCTCTCTTCCCTTTTCCCCTTCTAGTTCTCTCTCTGACATTTCCATACCCACATTTTATCTTGTGAATAACTTTGAATTTGTGAAAAAAAAAAATTGTTCTATTATACATGATGTATGTATATATGTATGTATTCAACCTAACACGACCACTAATTTTAATCATTGCATTTTTTGTATGTAATTGTTGGCTACATATTTTGTAAAAGCCAGTTACAATTCGACACGTGGCAGAATAAGGGTATTATGGGAAGAGGATTCAAGTCTTCGATCCTGATTATACACGTGGCGATGAATATTGGTTCTCACGTGATCTGAGTAGGACTAGATCAGTAAAGAGATGTAAGGTGACGTGGCTCCAACGGTTACTTATATTCGAATTCAAATACAGGAGGGAAGTTCAACTGCAAGTGATGGCGTAGTGGAACTACTTCTAAGGCAACATGATCAGCGATCATGGAGGAGCAGTTCGACAGTTTGAAGTGCAGTTCGAAGGTCATCCTTGACGAGTATAAATGGCAGGGAAGCCCCCAGAAAAAACCCCCAGACTCAGATCATACAAACCAGTCTTTACTTCATATTTTCCTTTCCAGTTTTACATTTTCTATACTTTAAATTCCTGCACTTTAAATACCTGTTCTTTAAATACCTGCACTTTAAATACCCGCACTGCACTTCGATTCATAGGAGTAGTTTCAAGTAGATTCGAGTAGACTGTTGCTGTAAACCTCTTCGAGGCTGAGTTTGGACTATTGTAAGTGTTCATTTTAATGAAATACTTCGATTGTTCTTCATATTAACTGTTATTTCTCTTAATTTCTCCTAAGTCAAGCCACCAGTAAAAGTCCTCTTCATTGAGGTTGAAAGAACTAAAACACAATCGTCTGATAATTGGTTGGCAATTATAATTTCTGTAAGGACTAATTGATCCTTGCTGGCATGCTCGCATTTACAAAAATACCCTTCGAAAAGCCAAAAAGCCAACATATATTTTTGGCACGCCCAGTGGGACCTAATTTAAAATGGCTAGAAGAAGACGACAAGGAGAAAATGAACGCTTGGAAGAAGGCATAGAAGGAGAGGTAGAAATACCTAATCCAGAGGATAATGTGGTAACACACCCTGTGGAGACTCCCATGTTATCAGAACCTATGGTCGAACAGACCAGTACTTCTGGACAAGAACCATATGTTCATAATATTGGACGAAACCAAGGAATTGGACCATCCACCGTTCCATCTACTCAGCCAACAAATCCATGGGATGGCTTAGTAGATGCTATGGGACAACAATTAATGAACACAATGGAAAGGTGGGCAACATCATTTTTGGATCGAATGAATAACCACCAACCAACAAACACAAGACACACAGAGGAAGTTTTAAATGTCCCTCAGCAAAGATTGGCTAAGATAAACAGCCTATGCAAGTTAATGGACAATCTAATGGTCAAACTAGTACTCAGAACTATGAAAGACCATCACCTCAGTCTTGGTATGAACCCATTTCGAGGCCTATAGCAGGCCAAAATGCCTCAGTACTTAACAATGAAGCCACACAAGTTGGTAGATCTGGCCAAGTACAGGAAACTGGCGTAAGAATGGTTACAAATCCTATGTTCGAAGCCATACCTGGCACTAGGGGGTATAATAATCCTTTATTCGAATTTATACCTGGGGGCTTGGAAGGTTTTCCTACAAATGGAAGGGACACAACACCTGTTCCAGCACCTTTCGCAGGTCCTTTCGCAGGACAGGCTCAAAGGGGTTACCCATACCCCCAACAGCAACCTGCACCACAGGGGCAACCAGTCCCAAATGTACCACCTTATGGACCAAGAGGACCACAAGTGCAAGTTTGCCCACCAAACCCTGTGTTTGTTCCTCCAGTAGTGGTTCAGCAGGCACAGAACATGGTCCCTAGGGACCAAATTGTTGATATTGTTAGGGAGATGTGTGGACCGATGGCTCGGGGGGTCCAGACTCCTGTATACAGAAAACCATACCCAGAATGGGTAGATAGGGTCCATGAATACCCAAGAGGATTCAGAATACGAGATTTTACCCTATTCTATGGAACTGGAAATCAGTCAACAGTAGAGCATATTGCAAGATTTGCTGCTCAATGCGGTGAATTCACTAATCATGACTATATGAAACTGAGATTATTTCCAAATTCTCTAACTGGGGGAGCATTTGTATGGTACATCAACCTTACACCTGGCTCCATTCAAACTTGGCAACAAATGGAAGAGGCATTTCATGCCCAATTCTTCCAATCGGAGCCAGAGGTTTCTATGGCAGACTTGGCAAGATTGAGTCAAAGGCCTGAAGAAAAGGCTACTCAGTTTATTGCCAGATTTAAAAGGGCTCGAAATAAATGTAGAGTCATCCTACCAGAGCCAGAATTCGTAAGATTGGCTCAAAACGGTTTAGAGTTCAGGCTTCGAAAGAAGTTTGACTCAACTGAATTCAGAGATTTGGTCGAACTAACCTATAAGGTGTTTCGATATGAAGCATTACTAGAGGAGGAACAAGATCGAAATAATGCCTCATACAAGACATATTATAGAGATCCAAATTATGAGATCGATGTAGCAGAGATTGTGGGCAAAGAACCTGTAATCTGTGAAGCATTAATTCATAAGGATACAACCATCGACCAGCAGTTTAAAAAGAAAGACTTTCACAGAAAATACTCTTTCGATCTAACAAAAGCGGATGACATTTTTGATCATTTGCTTGCAGCCAATTTTCTTAAGTTACCAAAAGGGGTAAAACTGCCATCTCCAGATGAACTTAAAGGAAAAGTATACTGTAAATGGCATAACTCTTGGTCTCACTCGACTAAAAACTGCATTGTTTTTCGAGACAGGATCCAAGAGCAAATTCGGAAAGGAAGTTTGAAGTTCCCAACCAAAGCAGAAAAGGCCATGGGAATTGACAGCAATCCGTTTCCAGAAGTTGGAGAAAGTACAGCTAATGTGGTTGTACCAAACTTCCAGAATCTATCTCTCTAAGAATTGGAAGAAGTTAATGTGCAGATGCACATTGCCAACCAGACAATTGCCAAGAAGGAGACTGGAAACCCACCAACTATTGGGCAAGGTTTCTCACGTCAGAGGGAACACTCTGATGAAGAAGCACTGGATGATGATTCCCTGGAAGCAGCTGTAATACAGAGGATGTGTCCCAGGTGCAGACTGAGTTACAAATGGTTGAAGGGGCTTCCAATTGATGGGAAGCAATACTATAGGGATGTTCAGAGACGTCCTAAATCAACCAATGCTTACAACAAAAGGCCGTATCCGGCTAGTGATAGGCAGCGACCATTAGGGGTTGAGCCTGCAGTAGACAGAATGCATGCTAAAGGCAAGAGGCCCTTGTATGAGTCTAGGCCACCTAACTACTACAGAATGGAGAGCAGCCATTCTGAAAGAAGATTGGAGAGGAGTTCAGGTTATGGGACTAAAGCCAGAGATTGGCCCCCTAGACCAACCTCACGCAGAACAGAAGGTGGCCACCTCCATCGAAGGCCAGAATCAGGCTCGAAACATGAGATCAGAACCAAATACTTACCTCCACAGCCAGTTTCGAAGATGGCTTCGAAGGAAGAAAAGGGCGATTCAACATCTGAGTCAGTAAGCTCTTGGGTACCTGGAGTTCCAGACTGGTTTGTAATGCAAAACAAACCTAGGGAAGTGCCTGCCAGGAGAGATGTTGGAATCCCAGGCAGAATGGTCAAGCCTCCTTTGGTGGCTCCGAACAACTGGGTATTGCTGAAACACCCAAAGACAAAGGAACCAGATATGGTTCCAGTCATTTCCAGATCACAAAGTAGAAAGATTCAGCGCAGGTACACCCAGTACCAGCAAGATTTGAAAGAAAGTGGAGAGAGTTCTTCACTGGTCAAGACAGAATGAAAGAAGACTTCGAAGTCAGACCATACTCCAAAACCGACTCTACAAAGCAAAGTGGTTTGTAGCAGAGAACAGTTGGCCCAGGTTCATTCTGAACTAAAGGCCAGAGAGAAGTCTAGTTTGGCAGGGTTGGAGAAGGCCCTGATGGAAAGTGATAGCGAAACGGAAGAAGAGATTGGCATGAGCCAAAAGAAGGAAATGGCAGAAGAAGAAATGTTCGAAGCCTTCATGGCTGAACAAACATTTCTGACTGAAGAGCCAGTTGAGAAAGATCCTTCGAAGGGATCAGTTAGCAACGAAGTGCCAGAGTGCAGCATGGAGGATGCTGTTGAAGTCACTGAGCAAGGTAGCCAAGGGGGGAAGAAAGTACAGCCAGCCATCCAATTTGGCTCATTTCCTCCAGTGTCAATCAATATGGTACACATATTGCCTCATGAGTTCCAGGCTGGAAATGAGGACCAAGATGACCAAGACATGGATCCTATTCCTGTCTCTAGTGAAGAGTCACAAGTGAGCATGGTACAGGATGATCCTGGAATGGCTACTCCGATGGAAACTGAATGTGAGAGCGAGGAAGAGGTGAGCATCAACCTCTCATATCCTTTTGAATATCCCTCGAATTCTATGACACAACATGTCAAGCCTTTGTACATCAAGGCTTTCTTCGATGGGATACAACTGAATCGAGTCCTAATAGACAATGGGGCAGCAGTAAACTTGTTACCGAAATCTTCTTTGAAGAAACTAGGGAAAAAGAATCCCAGGTTGATCCCAACCAGCACAACCATCGCTGGCTTTGCTGGAGACAAGCAGATGGCTCAGGGGATTCTACCCATTAACTTGAGTGTGGGAACCAGGGACTGCATGACAGCATTCTTCGTAATCGACAGCAATGCTAAATACAATACTTTACTTGGGAGAGATTGGATCCACACTAACAAATGTGTGCCTTCCTCTTTGCATCAGAAAATCATGATGGCTTTGGGCAATGGAGAGACAGAGGAGATTGATGCAGATCCTCAACCCTTCATAGCCTGTGCAGACTTTGCAGAGGCCAAATTGTATATTGAGGGAGTGACACCACTCAGTATACTTAGGAAAGCTGATGGCTCAGCCGAAGTGACGGCTGATGAGGAAGTGACACACCTGAAGCACTTAGTCCAAGAGAGTGCTGATGAAGAGGTTGTCGTGAAAGATGACAATGATGCTTGGTTATAGGCAAAGAGGTGAAGAACTAGAAACCAAGTCCTTGGCTCTGATTAAATTCTCAACATTGGACGTAAAAGCAATAGTCCAGAAAGTACAGGAGCAAGAAAGAGAAGCCATGATAATTGGCTGTAAACAGAAGCAGCCACAGGTCAGAATTTTGACCCTTGGTAAATATTGTGCATTGGACATTGAGACAAAGGTCCAGGAGATACAGGAGGAGGATGCCTTATGGACAGATTTTGTCTATGAGAAGGAGGGTAAAGATATTGAACTAAAGAACCTAGAAGCAGAACAAGATAAGAAGATTGCTTCGAAGGTGGAAGAAACTAAAGAAGAAACTTCAATAAGTTCTCAGACACAAGACCCCTTAGAAGAAGTAAATTTACGGAAAGATTCTATACAACAGCCCACTTATATAAGTGCTTGCTTGAATGTTCTGGACAGAGACCAGTTGTTGGTTGTTCTGAAGAAATACAAAGATTGCTTTGCATGGTCCTACAATGAACTACCAGGATTGGATAGGTCATTAGTGGAACATAGGCTCCCTATGAAGCCTAATTTCAAGCCATACAAGCAGAAACCAAGATGAATGAGTCCAGAAGTAATTCAGAAGGTCAAAGAAGAGATTCTTAGACTACTCAAGGCAGACTTTATTAGGACAGCCAGGTATGTTGAATGGTTATCTAATATTGTGTCTGTAGTTAAGAAGAATGGTAAAATGAGGGTATGCATCGATTTCAGAAACTTAAATCTAGCAACTCCCAAAAATGAGTATCCTATGCCTATAGTGGATCTGCTGGTAGACAGTTCAGCAGGACACCAAGTTTTGTCAATGATGGATGGGCATTCTGGTTATAACCAAATCTGCATTGCAGAGGAGGATATCCACAAGACAACATTCAGATGTCCTGGAAATATTGGCACCTTCGAATGGGTTAAAATGCCATTTGGTCTGGAGAATACTGGGGCTACATATCAGAGGGCTATGAACACTATCTTTCATTATCTCATTGGAGGGTATCTAGAGTGTTATATTGATGACATTGTAGTGAAATCCCAGTCTATGGAGGAACATCTGTTTCAGTTAGAAACAGCTTTTGAAAGAATGAGGAAGTTCAAGCTGAAACTCAATCCTCTCAAATGTGCTTTTGGTGTATTATCTGGAAATTTCTTGGGTTATGTAGTGCACAAGAAAGGAATACAGATTGATCAGAATAAAGCCAAAGCCATCATCGAAGCTAGGCCTCCATCAAGTAAGAAAGAATTACAAAGGTTCCTTGGGCAGGTTAACTTTCTTAGAAGGTTTATTTCTAACACTGCAGGGAAAACTAAAGCATTTTCTTCCTTGTTAAGGCTGAAAGATGAAGAGGAATTTGTGTGGACAGCAGAGCATCAAACTGCTTTCGAAGGTATCAAAGCCTACTTGGCCAACCCTCCAGTGCTGATGCCACCAAAGGGGAACAAGCCCTTGAAGTTGTACATAGCTGCAGCAGAAGATTCATTGGGAGCTTTCTTGGCCCAAGACAATGAGGAAGGCAAGGAACAAGCCGTTTATTACCTTAGTAGGTTTTTAAATTCTTGTGAATGTAACTATTCAGCTGTTGAAAAGCTGTGCCTTACTTTGTATTTTGCTGCAATGAAATTAAGATATTATCTTTTACCTACAACTGTCTTGGTGATTGCAACCACAGATTTGGTTAAGTACATGTTATCTAGACCTATGTTGAGGGGAAGAATTGGCAAGTGGATACTAGCCTTATCAGAATTTCATTTAGAATATGTCCCTCAAAGGGCAGTAAAAGGGCAAGTCTTAGCCAATTTTCTGGCAGACCATCCATCTCAAACAGAGAGCCAGGAGGTGATGGAACTTGGCATGGCCAGTGTTGAGCCATGGCAGATGTGGTTCGATGGATCAAAAGCCAATGGCTTAATTGGAATTGGTATTGTGATTAAATCTCCACAAGGAGTAGAGACCACGCATGGTTTCAGAGTGGATGAAGCCACCTGTTCCAATAACCAGGCTGAATACGAAGCCTTAATAGTGGGGCTAGAGATCCTTATTGGATTGCAAGTACATGCAGTTGACATATTTGGGGACTCTCAATTGGTGGTTAACCAAGTGAAAGGGATTTTCAAGTGTCGAAGCATAAGTATTTTGCCGTATTATGTTGTTGCATTACATCTGCTTTCTAAGTTTCAAGTAGCAAATGTAACCCATGTTCCAAGATTCTTGAACAATAGAGCTAATGATGTGGCTCAGAAAGCTTCGAACTTCAAGAGAAGGGATAATACCCAAAGGGACATAAGCCAAACAACATATCAAAGATTGATACCACTTTTGAATAAAAGGAATGTGGTCTTGGAAGTCAATCATAATGACTTACAAGAACAAGATTGGAGACATCCAATAATGCAATACTTGGCTGGTCCATCTTCGCAAGCCAGTAGGAAAATCAAATTGCAGTCTATGCAATATATGATATATGACAATGCTCTCTACAAAAGGGGGGGAGATGGCTTATTGCTGGAATGTTTAGGCCCAAAAGAAGCATTAACAGCTATGGCTGAGGTTCATGAAGGCATTTGTGGTGCTCATCAGCCTGGTGTGAAGATGAGATGGTTGCTTCGAAGGCATTCCTACTATTGGCCAACTATCCTTAAAGACTGCATAGAATATGCAAAGGGTTGCCAGGCATGCCAAAAGCATGGCACAATAAGGCATGTGCCCATAACTGACCTACATGCAGTAGTGAAGCTTTGGCCATTCAGAGGATGGGCCATGGATATGATGGGAAAAATACACCCACCTTCTTCGAAGCATCATTGTTTCATTCTAGTGGCCACTGACTACTTCACTAAGTGGGTCGAAGCTAAGCCATACAAGGCTGTAGACCAAACAGAGGTTATTGGGTTCATTAAAGATCTGATCCATAGATTTGGCATCCCACAAACCATAACAGTTGATAATGGGACTGTGTTCGATAGGAAAATGGTGAAGTCTTTTGTGGCAGAGTTTGGAATTAGCCTTGTTAATTCCACACCCTATTATGCACAAGTCAATGGTCAAGCTGAATCATCCAATAAGTCCTTGAAAAAAGGAATACAAAAGGTTGTGGAGGATAATCCTAGGGATTGGCATAACCTATTGTTGGATGTTTTGTGGGCCTACAGAACTTCCCCAAGGTCAAGTACAGGAGTCACTCCTTATGCCTTAGTATATGGGCATGATGCAGTTTTACCTGTGGAAATTAATGTTAAATCTTTGAGGGTAAGATGCCAAGATCAGTTAGATCTTGGGCAGTACCATCAAAGTATGTGCTTGGAGTTAGAAGGCATAGATGAAGCCAGGATTTTGGCATTAAATAGCATTCTTTTCCAAAAGAAGAAAGCAGCCAAGAATTATAATAAGAAGGTCAAACACATTGGCTTTGATGAAGGTGATTTGGTATGGAAAACAATACTCCCAATAGGAATTAAAAGCCATAAGTTTGGCAAATGGTCACCTAACTGGGAAGGACCATATCAAATTCATAGAGTTCTGCCTTTTGGAGCATACCATTTGAGGAATTTAAATGGTTATGTACATCCCAAAAAGATTAATGGCAGGTATCTGACGCCTTATTTTCCAACCATTTGGGAAACACAAGGAATAAAATAAGCATTAAGTACAAAAACATAAGACTGCTCAAATAATAGACAAGAATTCGATTTTCATAAAGAATCAAGTACATTGTGCCACAAATTGGCCCAAAAATCATTACAGTGTTTTAGTTGTTTTTGTACAACAGACTTTCTATTACTAAGTGCTGGAAACAGTTGAATAGCTGCAGCCATGTCCTCTTTTCGATCAACCAGCCCTTGGTTGGTGATGTGCAATTTGGTATCAGTTCGAACCAAGGCTTGGTTTACTGCAGCCAGCTCCTCTTCAAGCTGAGCTTTTTTCTCCAACAGCTGGATTCGAAATTGGGAGACAGAGGAGTGTTGTTCCTTGAGTTCGGATACTTCGGTATGCACTTGAGAAACAAAACTCTGATCCCTAGCTAGTTTCTCATCCGCAGCCTTAGCAGCATAACAAATGTTGAGATAGAAATCGACAGTAGCCGCTGCCTGAGATAGATGACTTCAAACATTCATGCCAGACTGCTCAGCAATTGTGCAGCATTGAAGGAATCCATTTCTGATTATTGGTCTTTGCAGAGCCTCGAAGGGAATCCTTGAGAAAGAAATTAGCAGTTCTAGGCATGTGTCCATGTCTACCAAAGGTGCAGAAGGTTTGCTGCTGGAGGAAGAACTCTCAAAAATTTCCAGCAAGGAGTCAGCCAAGACTAATGGCTCAGCTTCAGCACTGAAAGTTGGGGAGGTAGAGAGTGTGTCAAAGAGACTAGCTAGTCTTCCTTCGAAGATGTCTACCTCATCCCTAGACATAAAGGGCATAGAGAGTGCTGTGGTGGAAAACACAGGGGACTGCATAGGGATAGGAGAAATAGGTGGAGCATCTTTGGCAGCCTCTATGGTCTTAGCCACCAATGAATCAAGAGAAGAGGGGCTGGAAGTAGGCAAAGGTGATGAACTATGAATTGGAAGACTACCAACACCCTCTGCAAGGGAATCAACTGCCATCAGAGATGGAGTAGTAGTTGAAATTTCTGTGAAGCAAGGAGTAAGAGTGAGGCTCGAAGAAGAAGTAGACTGAGGCAGATCAAAAGTTAAAAAAAGGGAGATATGGCTCTAAGCCAAGGAAAAGAGATGCAGGGATGCTTGGACTCAAAGAAGGTATATCGAATATAGGCTTAGAGAGTGGGAGCATGATTTGGATGGTTTTCATATGTTGCATCTGGTCAACTTCAACTGAAACTGAGGGAGGCCTCATGGGAAAGATAAACGCAGTAGGTGTTGCTGCAAGAAGAAGAAATGTAAAGCAATGTCAAAATCCAGTATCAAAAGTTGACAAAGGAAAAACAGCGGAAGTGTGAAAGAAATTACTTGTTCCAGAGGTATTAGCGCTGATGGGAGAGCTGCGAAGGGAGTAATGTTCGGCAGTTTGTTGCCTTCTTGCAGTTTCCCTTTGAAGTACATCAGCAGCAGCAGCTTCATCTCTCAAAAGTTGTTGCTGCCGTCTCTTCTCGGCCTCTCGAAGACAACTATTGCCTTGGAATGTTCCTGCTCCACTGCCTTGGCAGCTGCTTCATGAATGGGGTCTTCAACCAAGTCAGTAGCAGGAACAGTCACCTTCTTTCTCTTCCTTCTTGGCAGTGCTGCTACTGGTTCCTTTTCGATCACCCTCTCTTCAATTTGGGGTTCAGATTCTTCAGAGGTAAGTTCTTTCCCCATTGTTGTAGTGGTTGCCTCGAGAGGAGGATGCTCCATTGTGTCAGAAGGGGAGGCAGCCACCTTTTGTCTTTTTGTTCTTTGTAAGGGCACTTCTTGCTCTTGCTCAACCTCTCTTTCTTCCTCCAGAGATTCAGATTCCTCAGGAGGAAGGATTAGTTTCTTTTTTTGTTTTTGTTGTTGTTTCTTCTTGAGAATAGCTAAAGTTTCAGCTCTGTTGGGGGATTCTTCTTGCGGAGACCCTGCACCAAAGAACAAAAGGGTAAAGGAAACGAACGAAAGATTCAAAGGAAAGAAATAGGGAAATCTGAAAATATTTACCCTTCTTCGAAGCAGCTCTGGTAACTCTAGCTGGAGGGGGTGAAGTTGCAGGAGTAGTGGTGGCAGTTTCAGGAAGAGGGGGAATGTTCTTAGCTGTTGCTGACTTAGCCTTCGAAGGCACTCCCCAACCCTACCAGCAAGTCATGGGGGTGTACAGATAGGCGCATTTCCATGTTGACTGTCCACCAGTTCTGGAATCTTTTCAAAACCGAGCCAAATGGAAGAAAGGGGACAAATTGGAACTCATTCAGTTCCTTCAGCAGTCTGAGTATTGCTGTCTCCAGTCTGGATTTGGATATTCTTAAGTCCCCTGACAGTGAGATGGACATTCGAAAGACTGCAAAGAGGAACTGGTATCCCTTGAGTGAGTCCAAATTGTCGGGCAAATTGAGAAGGGCAATACACCTCAGATATGCATTTGTAGGCTCGAGGGTTTAAACTGCCAATGAATAATTCCCTTGGTAATAGGATAGAGGCCCACATATCTTTATGGGGAGAAGTGGAGCATTCTTTATCAGCCAGAAAAGTTTGCAGCCAGGTTGGTCCTTTACTGGCTTCGAATGGACAGAAGAAGGAGGCAGGTGGAGAAATAGGGAGTTGATAAAAGAAGGTAAAGTAGTAAGCGAAGGAAGCAGGATAAAGGGCAATCGTAGCATACTTTTCCCCGTAAGTACTAGGATCCTGAACAAGGAATTTTAGACACTTGGGATGTAGGTCAGTAAAATAGGCAAAGAGCCAGAGTTGAAGCACCCAGAGGGGACCTCCTTGGTTAGCATCAAGAGGTTTTTCGCAAAATTGGGAGCAGGCTCTGTAGACATGACCTAAAAGATAAGGAGCAAGAGCTATGTGTTTTTTCAAGACAAGTGCCTTCGCAAGAGGAGCAAACTCACGCATAATCCTCTGAGATGAGGTGCAAAAGAGGAATTTGCATAACCAGTATAAGATGAAGGAAAATAGTTCTCTGTCTCTCACAGGACCTTCCCTTTTATTTTCAGCCTTTACGAAGTCACTATAAGAAGAGTTTAGGGATGGAAGAGAAAATTTGACAGGAAGGTCTGGGTAGTTGGGAGTAAAAGGAGAACCATGGGGTGAAAGCCCTAAGAGATGGCAAATGTCAAGAACGGTGGGGGCCATCATGCCGCACCGAAATTGGAAGAAATTAAAAGCCATATTCCAGAAGCATAAGGCAGCAGGAATCAAAAAAGGGTCTAGTCAGGAATAATGAACCTGGAAAGACGAAGGGCATCGAGGATGCAGAGCTCTTGCAGGTCATCTTCTCTCGCAGGCACAACTCTGTCATACCATTCTTCCCATTCAGTCCTCAATGTCGGCCAGCAACGGTGAGGACGATTCACTCTCCAGTTCCCCCAATCAAGCCCTCTTTCATAGAGAAGGAAATGGTCCTCCAAGCGAGGGTATAGAGCTGCGAGTTGAGCAGGGGCTTCCCGAAAAATAGGACCAAGGACGTACTCCTGTTTGTTGCTATGACGAGGCACGAAAAGACGTCCATCTATGTGGTTTGACTCACCAGATGATAGCTTGGTGATTTCTTCATCAATACATCGTTTCAAAGCCATGGTAGGACTGATACGGTCGCCAGCGAGTACTTTTAGCGAAGAAGGATCCATTGGTAGTAAGCAAAAGGAAGCAGAGAGAAATCGGTAGAGAGAAGGGTTTGTAAAAGGCAAGTGATTTCATAGCACGAAACAAAAGGGTTTTAAAAGCTTTGTGTCTGGAAAATATATTGCGTAAGTCGTTAAGTACTAAAAGTACGAATACGAGGGATCTCTTCCAATGTTGATAGTTTTGGAGGGAAGAGCACATTCCGGATGTTGACGCTAGCTTCGAAGTAAGATATTTGGCTTTGAAGCCAAATTTTGGCACCAAAAATCAATCGACGACGGCTTCGAAATATAGAAGCCGGCTTCGAAGCATACTACATGTTTAAAGATGCTAGACTGCTCGAATATTGGTCTACTTCAAAGGGTTTAAAGACCTGTTCGAAGGTTATTAATCAAAGTAACGACCTTCAAAGCAGAATTCAGGATTGCTGTTCGAAACATCGAAACCAATCGTTGGTTTTTATAAAAGGAGATTGTCTGCTGAACTAAAACAGCGTAGACTGTTCTTCAAAGCAAAATTAGTCAAGGCTAATCATGATCATATTTTGGTTATGATTAAGACAGGCTTTAAGGGAGAAGATTGTTAAATTCGAAGCTCAAATTCTGAACAAGAATTAATGAAAGTTGATAACCATAATCCATAAATTGGAAAGTTCATCTAAACATCCTTATTGGAAATTGATTGAATCTATATTCGAAGGATAAGATTGTTAAATACGAAGCACTAATTCTAGATGATATTAGCCAGAATTGTCAGCTTTACTCCATAAATTGGAAAAAGACATGTTGGTTCCTTTTAGTGTTTCATTGAAAACAATTGAGTCCAGATTCTAAGGATAAGATGGTTCAATTCGAAGCTCTGAATTGGCTTTTAAAGACAAAAAGGAAACAGAGTCAAACAATGTCAAATATAAAAGGACTTTGTTTGTATTAAAGCCAAGGTAATTACATCAAGTAACCCTATCTAGGTACAAATTCAAGCTCATAAAAATAAGGAATAGAATAAATAACAAGATCATGAAATTTTGTCCAACAATGCTCAATGAATTTTTGTTCTTTCTTTATTATTTCTTCTATCTCCTCTAATGTTGGCTGCATAAGTTGGTGTGCTCTCATTTCATAGTAGAGTTCCTCAGCCTTTATTTCGAAAGCCTCCTCCCTCAATGTTTGTTCCAACTCATCTATAACCAAATCATCCCAGTACACAGACTCTTTATTCTTGAAGTCATCGAACTCTTCGATGAAGTTCTCTGCTTCGTATTGGGCATGAATTCGGAGAGACGAAAGTTGATCCAAAGATTGTATGGTGACCTTAGAATTCCGATGCCAATAGAGGAGCACCGGAAGTTGGTCCAGGAACAGGTGAAGTTCTGCTTGGGCAATGGGGTTAAGGACATGGCCCCTAGTCAGAATATCACAAGCCCATCGAAAGTTCTTGAGAGGGATGTCATCCTCAAGAACATTGAAGGGCAAGTGAGAGAAAGTTGCAAGCAGAAGTTGAGCTTGTTTCCGATCAACTGGAGTATGGGATGATGGAGGTTTGTAAGGTAGAAAGACTTTGTCCATGGGAAGGGCAATCCTTAATTTCTCTGTCCAGGAAAGAGTGAGAGGAGGAGAAGGAGTAGATGGTTCTGTTTCAGAAGATAAAGAAAAAGGTGTGGATGCTTCTGTTATGGGAGATGGCACGGAAACGGAAGGAACAAAGGCATTAATGAAATCGAGCCAGTCAGAAGAACAAATCTTCGCCTTCTTGGCTAAAAATGATGGGTTGTACCCTTGTGCCTCTTCTGGGCGTCGGGCAACATGCACTGTCATTATGGGCATGGAGGATGTGTACCAGGCCACAAGCAGATTCTCCTCCAAACTACGTCGAAGGTCAATGGGCACGTAAAGGTAGACCACTGAACTTCGAGCGTAAGAAGGAAAATCTAAAGGGTCAGTAAACTCAACAAAGTGGTGATTGATTCGTTCCCTCAAGTCCCAAGACTCAGGTGCTAACCAGCTTGTCCAACCGAAAATCCCAGAAGATGAAGAAGTTGTAGCTTCATCCCAAGCAGAGGTTTGTGAAGAAGAATTTCCCAAGTCCATATTTGCAACTTGTCGAAGCAAAGGCTTGAGAATAATTCGTTCAAAATACAAGGGGAGTTTACAGGAAGAACTTCTTGTATCTGCAAATTTGTGAATCGAAGGATTAAGGGCAATGTGTTCGTAGTCCAAAGGTTGATAATTTGCAAAAGCCCCCATGACCTGAATATAGAAGGGTGGGTAAAGGTGGCTAATGAATGCGTGGAGATTCTTTCGAGGAGAAGCAGCATTACTCAATGGCTCTTCGCATGCTTGATCAATAGAAAGAGAAGTTGATTGAGCCATAGTCCGTTCGAATGCTGAGGTATTGGAATGTTCAACAAATTGAGAGTTAATGCAAATGATCACCAAATAGGCGACGGTTATGTTCCTGAGGATAGATTCTATGCACGTTCCAAAAGCGCGGGAAAAGCTTTTGATCCACTAATATCACCAAGTATTGGGTATATTAGTGCGGGGGGTAATGTTGGCTACATATTTTTGTAAAAGCCAGTTACAATTCGACACGTGGCAGAATAAGGGTATTATGGGAAGAGGATTCAAGTCTTCGATCCTGATTGTACACGTGGCGATGAATATTGGTTCTCACATGATCTGAGTAGCACTAGATCAGTAAAGAGATGCAAGGTGACGTGGCTCCAACGGTTACTCATATTTGAATTCAAATACAGGAGGGAAGTTCAACTGCAAGTGATGGTGTAGTGGAACTACTTCTAAGGCAGCATGATTAGCGATCATGGAGGAGCAGTTCGACAGTTTGAAGTGCAGTTCGAAGGTCATCCTTGACGAGTATAAATGGCAGGGAAGCCCCCAGAAAAAACCCCCAGACTCAGATCATACAAACCAGTCTTTACTTCATATTTTCCTTTCCAGTTTTACATTTTCTGTACTTTAAATTCCTGCACTTTAAATACCTGTTCTTTAAATACCTGCACTTTAAATACCCGCACTGCACTTCGATTCATAGGAGTAGTTTCAAGTAAATTCGAGTAGACTGTTGCTGTAAACCTCTTCGAGGCTGAGTTTGGACTATTGTAAGTGTTCATTTTAATGAAATACTTCGATTGTTCTTCATATTAACTGTTATTTCTCTTAATTTCTCCTAAGTCAAGCCACCAGTAAAAGTCCTCTTCATTGAGGCTGAAAGAACTAAAACACAATCGTCTGATAATTGGTTGGCAATTATAATTTCTGTAAGGACTAATTGATCCTTGCTGGCACGCTCGCATTTACAAAAATACCCTTCGAAAAGCCAAAAAGCCAACAGTAATTTTTAATGAAAAGCATTTTTGTATATATAATGTATCACCATGATTTTTGTATTCAATTTCCACAATTTTTATATCACCACAATTTCTGAATTCAATCTTAATGAAAAGCACACCACCATAATTTCTATACACAAGGTAATCTTATTTAAAAAAAATAGAAATTACACACAAATATATATGTAAATATATATATATACTATTAATATACGAAGTTACGTATTTGTGAGCGAACCAGTGGGGTGTTCACGACTGTGCAATCCATTAGCAGAGGAAGCTATATGGTCATGCATGAATTGAATCTTTAATAGCACACAAATCTCATATGGGTCTCAACAAAAAGTAATGCTTGATGGCCCTTTCATTTTTGAACCACCAATCTCCCTCATCTTCACTCTTTTTCTGAAGCCCTCTGCTAATCTTTTTTTTTCTCTCTCTAAATTTATCTATTCTCTCTGTAGAATCTACACAAGGGTTGCAAGGGTTGGGGTAGTGAAAAGGAGCCGTGTGAAAACTGCCAAGGATTGTGTTTTTATTAGTGGTTATAACGGATTTTGCTTGCAAAATTTAAAATGGAATTTGCTAGAGTTGGCAGCTATGGAAGGAAGAAGAAAGAATAATATAGGTTTAATTCATAAGTTTAATTCATAAGAGAGAGAGGGGAAGAAAATGAGGGCATAAATGTCAATTTTTATATTATGTCAGCAGAAGTTAGTGTGTGTTTTGATTCACAAACTATGTGGGATTATATGGTTATTTCTAAACGTTAGGGGTAAGCTAGGGTGGTCAATGGATCGGATTTAATCCGAATACATTTACAAAAAAGTTCGATCTGACAATTCGATAATCCGAATCTGTTTATTAAACAGATTGAATATGCAAAAATTCGATCCGATAATCCGATAATTCGATCCGATTATTCTCAATTTGAATGAAGAAAACACAAAATGAAAAATAAATAAATAAATGGATCGGATTAGATATCCGAAATTATCGAATTCGGATTCAAGTGATCTATAATTTGATATGGGCTAAATGGATTCGGATTTGGGTTTATCTTAATCGGATTGGATTCGGATTTTGACAAATTCAATCCGAGTTGGATTAGATTCAGATTTTGACAAATTCAATCCGAATTCGATCTATTTACAGGTGTAGAATAAACTGCACATGACTCAAATTATAAGAAAATAATGTGAAATTTACCCAAAAAATAAACTAATCTTATAATTTCTCCAATCGGCTACTCAGGCCAACAGGACATAGATCCTTGATAACAACGTTCTTTGTCAATCCTCCTCACCATTTTTACAATGCAAATGCTTGGCCTCTCTCTCTCTCTCTCTCTATATATATATATATATTTATAGATAATAAGTAATTAACAGTAACCATTGCTCACTCACAATATTTGCTAAGAGAGCATTCCAATGGCACTGGCAATTGAAGAAGAACATGTTGATTCTCTCTCATTCAACGATCAGAAACTCTGCATCAAAAACTTCATTTGGTCCGACTCAAAATGGCCCCAAATCAACTTCGACCACTTCGACGACCGCAATGACATCCCTCTCATAAGTCTCCAGGTATGGGACCCACTTAATTTTTTTACAAAAATGTTTATGTATAATTATGCATTTTTTAATTTTTTTTTTGGAGTTTTAGAAATTGAATACAGTGGAATAATTAGACGAATTAAAATTGGAGTTATTTTTTATAATTTATTTTTTATTCTTAAATTTAGAGAAAAAATTGTAAATAAAAAATATAAATATAAATGAAATATTAGGGTTTTTTTCATAAATCCATTCCCTTCACAAATCTCTCTTTAAATTCAATATAACTTTTAAAAAAAAAAATTTAAATTACTACCTCTTTCACTGTGTAATTACAAGATATTCTTTTGTTTTTCATGTGATTACAAGATATTCTTCTTCTTCTTTTTATCTGAACAGTTGGTTTTTTGTTTTTGTTTTTGTTTTTGTTTTCTAAAATGCAATAACATGAAAACGTTCTTAGGAATGTATATAATCTCATGCAATTTTAAAAAGTTGAGATATTCACAATTAAATTTAGAATTGGGTAAATTATTACATTACTAGTCTCTACATTTTACCCTAGTGTCATTGTTCTTATAATTTTAATTAATTCGATTTTGTCCCTTAATTATAGATTTTGTACCAATTTAATCTAATTAATAACATTGATTCGGATTTTTGAAAGAAAATAGTCACTCAGTTGGTTGAAGTTAACTTACTAAATTTAATAAATTTATAATTTTGCATATAAAAGCATAATGCACGTCATTTATATTTTCATTTTTTTAATAAAAAAAATTAACAATCGTAATTAATTAGATCAAATTAAAACAAAATTATAAATTTATGATCAAAATCGAGTCAATTAAAATTACAGAGATCAAAGACACAAAGGCAAAAATATCGAGACTATCAACATAATTTGCTTTAAAAAAAATTTACTTTCAAAATTACTTTTACCAATATGACATTAATGCTTATAACAAAAAATTATAATATAAAACACTTTTCATAAATTTTAAAATTTCTTTATTAAATGACTCATTGAATTAAATTTCTGATTATACCACTGGACTTCTCAATGCAAAGAAAGATCAAAACTACGAGAAAGTATGTGGTGACATGGTAGCGGCTAGCAACAAATGGGGGTTCTTCAAGCTGGTCGACCATGGCGTGCCATCGGAGATAGTAGAGAACATGAAGGCTCGGTTGAACGAGATGTTCGACCTACCCATGGAGGAGAAGCTGAAGGGAGCGAGATCGGCGACTATGCCACTGGGTTACTGTGCTACTAATCCAGATTATGGGAAGAACTTGCCGTGGGCTGAGATATTGCAATTGCTTCAATCTCCTCAACAGGTTTTGGGTTTTGCTAAGAAGGTGTTTGGTGATCAACATCAACCATTTAGGTGAATAATAATACTACATCATTTTAATTTGAAAAAAAATTACGATTCAGTGGTGTCCTCAAAAAATAATTACTGATTTGTGAATAAAAAATTAAGACTCTAATTTTAATGCTGGTAAAGTTCACCGATTTGAATTATACTCTGAACTTACATTTTTCCTTCTATTGATTGGTTATATTATTTGTAAACTGAATTTTTATACCAATAATGTTGTGTACCCAAAAACATTTTTAAAAATATCAAAATCTGAAATATGTGATAAAATTCATTATAAGTATATAATCATACCATACAAAGTTTAAATCTACACAAGTTCAAACCATAGACACTTTTTTGATATTTTTTCTGACTTAAATTACAATTCTGTTCCTCTTGAAAATGATGTAGTTTGTGATCATTTATTTCAAATGAGCCTACACAACCTCCAAAACTAGAGTACTAATCCAATTTTTGGACTAGAGGAAGTGTTCAAGAGGTTATTTAGTGAGTTTAGGACATGATTAGGTGGTGCTTTAGGGAGGTAGTGTTTGGTGGAAAAAGTAAAACTCACGATTTTGTATGGGAGGTAAGAAAAACAACTAGACAACATGATAATTGGTGATTGATTGGTGGCAGAAGCATGTACTATTTTTTTTTAAAATCCAAGGAAGTATCCAAACATATGAAATATTTGGACCATATTCATTCAGAATGTGACTGATAATAGATTAAATTTAAATATACACTATACATTTACTTTGTAAACGTTTTTCTGTACATTTTATTTTGCTCACTAATTCTACTCGTTGAAATTTCAGTGAGGCAATGGTGGAGTACATGGAAGCACTAGACAAGCTAGGAATGACAATAATGGAGATGTTGGCTAATGGGTTAGGGCTTCAAAGTTACTTCTTCACAAAGAACTTTGAAGAAAAGGACTCAACCATGATCAGGATTAACAAATACCCTCCTTGTCCCTTACCTGAAAAATGTCTAGGTGTGGGCAGCCACACTGACCCTCACACCTTGACAATATTGTTGGCAGACAACGTTGGTGGTCTTCAAGTTCTCAAGGATGACAATCAGTGGGTTGGAATCCGACCCATCCCTAACTCCTTTGTCATCAACATTGGTGACACCCTTGAAGTAATCTCTCTTTTTCTCTCTCTCTCAAGACACATAATCTTCTATCTCCAAACCTTTTTATTGCTTTGTCTTAAAATATTAACTGGGGAAAAATTTAGCACACTGTGTAACGGGGTCGGACTGGTTTGAACTCGAAGGTTTGATTGCGTAAAAAACACTAGGAAAAAGACCACAACTGGTGGTCAGCTAGGGAATTTTTTGATACCTAAATCAGTATGTGAATAAGGACAAAAAAATTATGAATGTGTAGGTTATGTTGCAGTGTAAACCTTTTATATAGTGAGTATGATGATAACTCATTCAGATTATTCTTCCACCTTAGATGAGAGTGTGCCCCCATAATTGGGCATAGCCTCTATCCACTCACTTAGTTGGGATACCCCTCAATTACCTCAACAAGCATGGGCCTAACTAAGTGGTATGATAGTGCATGTGTCCACTGTCCATGCCAAGATATCATGTTAATTTTGGTTCCCATATTAGCAATCGTTGGATTATATTTTGAGATTCTTGTGCCTCAAGATTATTTACATAATCAAACAATTGAGATTATTTTGGGACAAAATGATTTAGGGAGATCCAAATATTTTATATCCTACTTAGGTACTAATTATTAGGAAGCGATCCTTTGTCCCTTATTACAATTGCATAATGTGACAAAGATTTCAAAACACGGATGACTTAAAGTGTATTGCAACAAAAGAATATGAATTTTGAAGACAGAGAATCTTATGCCTGACAATCATAAACAGTTATATACATTTAAACCAGTCATATTAGAAACTCACAATTTATAATTTACAATTCACTTACAATAACATAATAAGGGAGTTGAATTTTACACGATTGAATTCGTGACAAAATTAAAATTTGACATGTCATTATAAGTAAAATAGGAGAGACTCTTTAGGGATCAATCTTCTCCCTATTCAAACACATATCTTTCGAATAAGTTCATATTAGTAACTTTTTTTTTTTTTTTTCTTTTTTTAAATTGGTAAAAGTAATACTTTATGAAGTAATATACTATATGGATTCTGTAGGCATGGACAAATGGGAGGCTAAAGAGTGTGATACACAGAGCAGTGGTGAACAAAGAGAAGAGCAGACTATCAATTGCATATTTCCTAAGCCCTGCACTTAGTACCATCATAGACAGTCCTCCAGAGCTCTTGGAGGACCCTAACACAGACCCCCCTATAAATAGAAAGTACATCCCATTCACTTGGGCTGACTTTAGGAAGGAGCTTCTCATTCAAAAGAGGGTTATGGGCAAAACTGCACTTAACAGATATCTCATTTCTCCTTGAATCTCTCTCTCTCTCTCTCAACATGTGAATGTATCATAAACTTATTTCTTCTTCTACTTGTTTGGTTTGCAAGAGAAATGCCATGTAATTGGAATAAGTGTGACATCGTGTTTGCTGTAGTTTAAATAGGCTGCTTATGAATTTTTATTTTTATTTAGTTTGAGATCCTATGTTGGGTTGTTTATTGTATTTTCTGCTTATAAATATTGATTATTTTGAAACTGAAAGAAGAGTGCTTTTACATTCTATTTATAGATTATTAATTGGGTTAAATTCATTTTACCCCCTTGTGTTCGTGGACTGAAGCACTTTAATCTCCTATGGTTTAAATATGACTACCGTTAATTTTTTCATCAAAACTAACGGGATGTGTGTTACAGAAATGGAGTGAGTTTGGTTTTTTAAAAAATTAAAGTGAAATTAATACAACAAAAAGATAATTGTATCCCCATTTTCTTTCAACCTAAAACTAAATTAATATGTTAATTAAAATAAATTAAATTAAATTTAAATATGATTAAGAGTTTATCTAAAATATAAAATATAATTAAATAAAAATATAAAATAAATAATAATTAAGAATTGAATTAAAATATAATTAAATTAAAAATAGATTAACATGTTAGAAATTATAATCAGATAATTAAGAATTTAAGATTAATTGTGATCTAAAATATTAAATTAGAATTAGATTAAAAATTTAGTAATTATAATAAATAATTAAATATTTATAATTAATTATGATATAAAATATAATTAAATTAAAATTAGAATAAAAAGTTAAGAATTACAATAAATAATTAAGAATTTATAATTAATTGTGATATAATTAAATTCATGATAGACATTATAAATTATGTGTATGAGAGAGAGAGTAACAAAAAAGATAGGGCTAGAAAATATTATAACCATTTTACATCTATAATTAATAGTGTTAACGGTTATTTTGGTTCAAAATCATATGATAGCTTTTTGATTATATTTGAAGTATAAGGGCAAAGTATTTTGATTTCAAACCACAAGAAATAAAATAAATTTAACCCTTATTAATTTTCAATTTAAAATACGATGCAGCAAATGTGCCGATTGCCCTTTCAATGGTTTGTGGCTCATATCAAAGAATAATGGAAATTAATTGAGCTAATTAAGGTGCCAATTCTGTCTAGTATTTTGGGAAGTGGCTTTTTTTAGTTTATTGATTTATTATAAAAAAAAAAAACGCATAAAACAAAATAGAGAGATGATGTGATCTAAATAAACTAATAAATCAATTAGTTTTTTTCTTTTTTCATCTTTCCAAAGGGCTAAAGTAACTTGAATTTTGCTTCCATGATGTAATTTCAGTAGAAAGAAAAAGAGAAAAAAAAGAAAAAGAAAAAGAAAAAGCTAGTATTGGACAGTGATATATATATATATATAGTAGGAAAACTATGTGTCGATAGGAGTTGAAAAAAAAAATTACAAATATATGAGGTGTAAGTGTGTCTGTGATGAGATATAAATGAAAGGCTGTAAGAATGTAAATGTCACTTGCATCCCTCCATATGTTGATAATTTTTTTCCTCAACTCCTAATTGTATGTAATTCCCCCTATATAGGGGTGATTTGAAAAGTTAGTTAAAAATTAACTTTTAAATTTTTTTAAATTTTTTATCCTTTTATGTATAAAAAATATGAGTAATAATATAATCTAAAATGAATTAAAAATTAAAAACTAACTTTTAGTTTGCTTTCCAAATTGCCTCATAATATAGCCACCTTCGAGTTCACACACCTGTAAATTGAAAATAATACTACTTGTAGTAATTCATTTGACACATGGTTGTGCGTTAGCACTTTTCTTTTACAAATATCCTCTGCTTCGTTAGACATGAGTTGACGTTTTGCTATGATTGGAATGAAGTAATCAAAATTTAAAATCAGGACATTTTTTTTTGAACTTAAATCAAGACATATTGAAATAACTCTTTCGTAACTCACGAAATGAATATCATTAATCTATCTATTTGCAACTAGTCCATGTATCACTTAAAGAACCCAAAGCCTATGGTACCAAAATTGTATCTAGAATAACATCAAGAATTTTTAATTTATGGTGCATATTTAAAGTTGATGTTGTGAAGTAGATCTTAAATGAATCTTGATCGTAGACTCGAATATTTTTTGAATTATCATTATTATTATTTTTTGGGATAGTAATTTTTTTAAAGAATGATTTGGAAAGAATGTCGGTCAAAATGTGACAAAACTACAATAATAAAACTCAAAAGTTTTTTATATACCTTTTTCTATTTTTTATATTTCAATTAAGAGCACACCAGGGAAGAAATATGGTTATGTGGGGAAAATTTTCAGTTTTAATATTCCATGGATGCATGCTGCATTTTTTATTTTGCAAAAGTTTAAGTTAGGCAGAAAGTAAGCAAAATTCTATTCAAATGTTTGAAAAGTGCAGGGGGAGGGAGAACAGTATGAAAACTATACATGTGTAGGAATGGCAATCTGAAACCGGCCCGATGGGGACCCGATCCCCCGATCCCGAATATAACGGTTATTCCCCGAAAAATACCCCCGACGGGCCGGGGATGGTGATAAAAAAAAAATCCCCGATGATATTCGGGCCGGGGACGGGGATACATGTTTCAGTCCCGGCCCGCCCCGGCCCCGGCCCCGGCCCCGAGCCCCGCCCCGTTCGTCCCCCGATTGATTTATATATTATATATATTCTTTATGTTTGATCCACCTACTCTCTCTCATATATAATATATTATAATATATGTTTGATTCACCTACTCTCTCTCATGTATAATATATTATAATATACTTTATCTTTATTCATCGACTCTCTCTTTATGTTTGATTCATCTGCAGAGTCTATCTCAATCATGTCTTTTGTCTCTCTCCCTCACTCACGTCTCTCATCATATCTCTCATCTCACTCCTTCTCCCATATCTCTCTCCCTCACTGCTTGTGTAACAGAAGTTCTGTTCTCACGCCTCTGAGCCTCTCATCTCTTTCGTCTCTCTCATCTCACTCCTTCTCATCTCTTTCTGCTGGATAGACCGTAATATGAAGCTACCGATGGACAGATCTCTCTCATCTCCGATCGATCTGAAGCTACCGATGGACAGATCTCTCTCATCTCCGATCGATCTGAAGCTACCGATCTGGATCTGGACAGACCGTGGTTCGATCTGCAGAACAAATTTTTTTTTTTTAAAGTTATATATATATGTATCTGTTGCTGTTGGTGATGGTTTGTTGATCTGAAAGTTCTTGTGTGTGTGTTGAGAACTGTCGGGGATATTTCGGGGTCGGGGAAACCCGATCCCCGTTGGGGACGGGGATGGGGACTGTGATTGGTTCCCCGTCGGGGATCGGGGCCGGGGACGGGGAAGTTTTGGCCATCGGGGATCGGGGACGGGGAGGGTGATCCCCGGCCCCGCCCCGCCCCGTTGCCATTCCTATACATGTGTTTTCTATCTCGCTAATATTTACTTTACTTTTTTATTTTTGGTCGCAAAAAAATTAATCAAAGCTTAATAAAATCATATTATAAGAAGGATAAAGGCTAGTTTTCTATCTTGGTAATATTTACTTTACTTTTTTATTTTTTGGTCGCAAATGAATTAATCAAAGCTTAATAAAATCATGTTATAAGAGGGATATATAAAGGCTAGTTCAAACCATGGTTGGGAGAATTAGATGAGAATTGTCAAAAAGTTTACCCTAAACCCCAACTTAAATTAACAGAAAGCAAAGCATGTTAGTTTGAAATTTTAGACTTTATGGCTGCTCTTATTCACTAACGGCTTTGGTTGGTAGCTCAAAAATTAGTGGCCCTAATGGCCCTAATTTCCATATAAAGTAAAAAAAAAAAACAACAAAGTAAAAAAAAAAAAGAAAAATTTTTTTTGAACGCTGGGCCATCTAATTTTGATGATATATTTTTTCAAAGTCATGATATGTTTGTTACAATTGAAAAGTAAATTCACATTTTGGTCCAGCATAAACCAAAATTGAACGAAAATTTATTTAGACAAAAAGATATTTATAAAACATCAGTGAAAATTATTTTTAGTTAAAATCTTATCAATGTTACTTAATAACTACTGCTATCATCACCTCCATTACTACCGCCACTACCACCACCGCCAACCCACCACCATGTCCACCATTACCAACCCCCTCAACCACTGCCACCAACCCACCACCACATCCACCACTACCTCTCCTACCATGTTAGTTTCATAATTATAACTAAACATAAGAAAACATTTGATATTTTATATAAAAATTATTTTCATCACTAAAACAAATGGCTTGCTCTAATTACACTTCTATATTCTCGTATTGTAGAGTTTCTTTGTTGAGTTGGCTGTTGCATTTTGTTATTTTATTAATTCTTTCCTTGATATATATATGTACGGGAAAGAGATACACCTTCTCGTATAATCCTGTTGATCAAGTCTGCGTTCCTCCATGCGACGTCGTTCCACTACCTGAAAACACAAACGTGAGCTAGCCGGCGGGTGTGTGCCGGAAACCTCTCCGATGCCTAAGTCAGTCAACAAGACAAATAGGCAAAAGCTCTATGTATTCAGGGAGCAAAATTGCATTACCTCTTCTTAGGTGATATTGGTGAGCTTTTATAGGTTTCGTGTGACACAATCCTAGTAGGACTCTAACTCCTCCACGTAGAGTCCTCCTAGGATTCATACTCCTGGAGGATAATTCTTATCCTCCAACACCCCCCTCACTGCTTAAACCAAGTGAGATGGTTTCACCATGGCCGAACTTCCATATGACCGAAGTAGCTGTTAGTTCGGCCCTTACTTTCCTTTCCCTTACCTCAGCCTTCCCATGCTAAGACCGAGCTATCCATAAGGGCTGAACCGAACTATCTTCAGAACCAAGTCCCCAAGTGGATCTAGCACACCTCGGCTTTCTATATGCTACGACCGAACTACACTTAGTCTGGTTCTCCAACCACCGTTCTTACCCCGGTTCCCCTCCATCAACCGTGATAAGGCTAAACCGAGCTAACTACTAACAAAGCTTAGACCGGACTAACCTTACTACGCCATGACCGGTATAAGATAGAACATGGTGACCGATATAACTTCCTTTGCGACCGGAGTAGCTTTACTTCTATTCTGGGACCGGAGTATCTTTACTTCTTATTTTGGGGCCGGAGTAGCTTTCATGGCACCGTTACTCAGCCCTTTGTACTGAGGCCCACAACGGCCCAGCTCGGCCCAATTTATATATAAATTACCCTCTCAATTGCCCCTTAATTCCATCTGCAAAGCATGATTGGGATTACTGATCTACAAGCCGAGCTACAGTTTTAACCTTTCCAGCCGAGCCAAAACCTTTTTCAGCCGAACAGTGCACGTCCGGTCAAAACGTCTCTTCAGTTCGTAAAAACTGAATCGATTGTCCTTCCAATGACACGTGACATGCTCTGATTGGCTCTCCACAACTGTACAGCCGCCCTCGTACTCCACACTTTTTGAACAGTTCCCGCTCTTTTCCTTTCCTCCAAAACAAAAAACCTTTTCATTCCTCAGATTATTCACAAAAATTTTTCACCCTTCCTTATCTCTTCTTGAGTTCTTACTGCTTTGCGAATCTTGCCTCCCTGAAGCTGGTGTTTTGCTCCCACTCGCTTCAATCTTGTTCTTCTTTCACTACCAGGTAAGCATCACGAACCTGTTTCCATTTCTTTTGCTTTCGTTCAATCCGTTTGTAGTGTGTTTTGTGTGTTTTTTGCAAAACATTCTTCGTGCTTAGCTTTGTTTCTGGAAAGAACTTCATAAGAACACATGAATACATACAATACCCCGTAGAATATTTGATTTTGATCCATAATCACGAAGCAACCGAACTAGGAAACTGTTTTTGCTAAACACAGATTCAGGCAGACTAAAACCGAACTAGAACTTGTGCGCGAAGAAGTAGTTTCAATAGGGCACCGCCTGATTCACACTAGCCGGAATAAAAACTCACCGAACTAGCAATGGTGCCCCAACCGAGCTAAGCCTTGGGGGCTAAGCCAGCTTTCTCAGTTTCTAAACCGAACCCAGAAAGCTGCCCCTTGATGCTTAACCGGAGTAACAAAAACCATAGGTAGAACCGAAATAGCCAAGCATCTCGCGAACCGAGATAAGAACACACCTTTTAGAAACCGAGGTAGATCATGTAGTACCCCTTTTAGCCGAAGTAAGGCTTCCTTTCCTTGTTTTGTTTTTATAGCACGGTCGATGATCTGTGCTTAACACCTTGTTTTTCCACTTTGCAGACTTAGGTTGCCCAGGTACTTCCTCTCCGCGTTCAACCGAGCTCCCGAGCACCAATTCTCAGTCGAACTAATTTATTTATAAGTTATTTAATAAATGGGGAAGTACAGATTTTTGGTAGAAACCCCAGGCGGCTTAGCCGAATTCAGAAAGGATTACTATATTCCAGCCGATGTAAACCTTACTTTAGCCGAACAAGATGTTGACCCATGGGGCAACGAAGGTTTTGTTCCCTTTACCCTCCAATCAATAATAGAGACCGGACTTAGATTCCCAGTCCAACCCTTAATTTTTGAATTCTTAAGACAAACCAGACTATGCCCCACCCAGCTGTCCACCAATACATACCGAATAATAATGGGTATAGCCGCACTGAACCACCAAACCGGTCTGAACCTTGGTTTAGCCGAAATACTCCATCAATACTCCATAGGATCCAAGAACGAAGGCTGGTGTTATTACTTGAGAGTACGCCGTGGCCGAGAAAAAATAATTAAGGATACACCGGACAAAGACCTGAATGACGATGACTTCTTCTGGGTGTCTGGGAACTTTGAGGACCTTCAAGCCCAAATTCCTGGCCGAAGAATAAATTGGAAACAAGGAGAGCCCGGTATACATACCTCGGTTGCATTTCATTTTTTTTTTTCTTTCTTTATTTCGACTTTGTACTCTGGACCAAACTAACACTTATTTTCTCTTTGCAGATAGAGCCCATCTCCTTTCCAACTACGGCTACCCCAACCTCGGTCTCTTGCGCGCCGCACTAAGAGTAAAGGAGAGAAGTTGGGCAAAGCTTCTAAACTTCGAACCGACCTACCGCTACTCCGGTCGCCGAAAAGCAAGGGTGACCGACTTCCTCCTCGAAGATGAACCAGAGCCGGACCCTTCCTTGCCCCAGATCAACCTTGTGCCACTTACTGCCGAACAAGAGATGGCGAAGAAGAACAGGCTGAAGGCCCTTCTAACCGAGACAACACCAGCCGAGGTACCACAAGCCGGTCGAATAACTGAGACCGTGGTAGCTCTTCCATCGCAATAACCATCCTCATCTCGCCAACGCAAGCGTGCCCGGACTAGCCAAACCGAGCCACGACTCGCTGATGAGGACGAGACCGTTTTGCCGCCAAGCCTGCCTCCAAGTCCTTAACCAAACCTCCAACCGGAGCAATCTGACCGGACTACCACTTTCTCCAAATGGGCTCCTCTCCTCTCCTTCGACAACCGAGATATCACAGCCGCAGATTCGGTGGTTGCTGAGAAGGACCACTTGATGGCTTTCAACCTGGCCAAAAGTGTGTGCCTTCCCAAGGATATGGAGCACCATTACAAACAGCTTAATACCGAGCTCAAATCAATTCGGTCTTCTACGAAGTCTATGATCTTGGTAAACAGTTTTCCTCTTTCTATGTGAATTTTTTCCAACTTCGAGTCCGGCTAATCGTTACTTCTCTTTTGCAGGCCATTCAGAAAAACCAACTCACACACAGGAAGGTGATGGAGCTGAGGAGAAACACCAGGGAGGCCATAGCGGATGCCGAAGCAAAGAGGGCCAAGCTGGAGGAGGCCAAAAAACTGATGGCCGAACTCCGGGCAGAAAATGATTGACTGACCGAAGTAGCTAATTCGGTTGAAGCCGAAAAGAAGAAGATAGCTGCCGAAGCGAAAGACAAGTACCTGCGCTTGCTGGCAAGGATTGAAAAGCAGAAAGGCGTTGAAATAAACCAGCTGAAGGAGGACATCAAGGAAGCCAAAAAACAAGGCTTTAAGGACGCCGAAGACGCATACACCCTCCAGTGCAACGCAGCCAAGGACTTATTCTTCAAGTGCGGTTGGAGAAGTGCTGTGGAGAAGCTCGGCTGCAGGGCTGAGACCGAGGTTTATAATGCTCCACCTTGTGCTATTCCGGCCTCGCTCTCGCAGTATGCTGCCGATCTGCAGAGGCAATTTCTCGAAGGCCAAGGCTCTGATGAAGATGATGATGAGGATTCTGATGAAGATGAGCAAACTCTTACCCCGGCTGTCAACGAACAATCAAACAATCAGACAGTTCGGTTGGAGCTGGTCATTGAGGACTTAACTGACGAGCTGCTGGTTGACAACACACAGCCAACAGAAACCGAAGTTCAAGCCGAGACCGAGCTCCCAGATCAAACCGTTCTCCCAGCTGACATCGGGCTCCCAACAAATGATGATGCAGAATTCGATGCCGAGCTTGATGATCTTCTCCGCTGATTTTTCATTTTTCTTCTTTTGTTCTGAACTTTTGTAACCGGGCTGCGGCTCCCAAAATTGTACTTGGTTTGCACTTTAATGAAAATTTCTTGAACTTTTATTCCGGTTTAGTGTATGTATGCTCGTACTTGTAATGAATTTTTCATTAACTGTGATTTCGGTCTAACTATCTAACTTGCTAGCCAACCACTCTTTAGCCGATATAACTCGCTTCGGCTGAAGAGTACACAGAGTTGGTTTAATCCAACCAGCCACTCTTCAGCCATACACTTACTTCGGCTGAAGAGTACAAAGTGTTGGTTTAATCCAGCCAACCACTCTTCAGCCGATATATCTACTTCGGCTGAAGAGTACAAAGAGTTGGTTTAATCCAGCCAACCACTCTTCAGCCATACACTTACTTCGGCTGAAGAGTAAAAATAGTTGGTTTAATCCAGCCAACCACTCTTCAGCCATACCCTTACTTCGGCTGAAGAGTAAAAATAGTTGGTTCAATCCAGCCAACCACTTTTCAGCCATACACTTACTTCGGCTGAAGAGTACAAAGTGTTGGTTTAATCCAGCCAACCACTTTTCAGCCATACACTTACTTCGGCTGAAGAGTACAAAGTGTTGGTTTAATCCAGCCAACCACTCTTCAGCCATACACTTACTTCGGCTGAAGAGTAAAAAGAGTTGGTTTAATCCAGCCAACCACTCTTCAGCCATACCCATACTTCGGCTCAAGAGTACAGAGTGTTGGTTTAATCCAGCCAACCTCTAAGTTGGTTTTTCCAGCCAACTTAGAATAAAGTGTTTGGTTATTCCGACCAAACGTCCTGCAGCCTGGATCCTTATCCTGGGCTTAGGAGGGGTCATAGTTGGTTATTCCGGCCAACTATGTTTACAGTGCTATTGACTTACTAAAATTACTCTCTACTGAAAACAAATATACTGAAAAAGAATCGACTTGTTTTATTGAGAAAGTAAAAAATTACACTTGCTTAAAAGAAAAAAGGCTAAAAATAAAACAACTTAAGATTGGCAGTGTTCCACGGCCTAAGAATTGCTTTGTCGTCCTTATCTTCCAAGTGGTATGCCCCTTACAATTTGATTGTACTAAGTCTTTATTTGTTGGTGAGTCCTGACTTGGTATAGCATGGTTCACTTCTTCCTTCCTTTCTTTACTCTGGTCTGCCTTGGGGCCTGACTGAGTAACCTGTACTAGGGGTTGCGTTATTCCGACGTCAACTTCTATCCCTAGGTCGGTTGTTTCAGTTAGGTCGACTGGGCAGATGTGATGACTTCCAGGAGTGAACTCTGCGACAAAATCTGCCAATGCTTGAGCTTTTATTGCGGTTCTGGGTTGGAACTTGATGTCGTATTGTCCCAACTCTATTGCCCACTTCAGAATTCGCCCAGAGAAGTTCGCCCTTTCAAACAAAGCCTTTAGTGGGAAGGCTGTGAGGACAACAATGGTGTGAGCGTGAAAGTAGTGCGATAGTTTCCTTGAGGCCATCATCAAGGCCAATGCCAGTTTCTCCAGTGGCAAGTACCTTGTTTCGGCGCCTAGTAATGTCTTGCTGACATAGTAGATGGGTAGATGTTGGGTTCCTTCTGCACGGACCAACACTGCGCTGACTGCGTGCTGCGATACCGCTAGATATAAGAAAAGTTCTTCTCCAGGGATTGGTGTTACAAGTAGTGGTAGAGAAGACATGTATTCCTTCAAGCTTTCCAGAGCTCGGTCACATTCTTCGTCCCACTCAAACTTGGCCATGAGGGCATGAAAAAATGGTCGTAGCCTGTCTGACGATCGGCTAATGAACCGATTGAGCGCGGCTGCCATGCCGGTGAGATGCTGTACTTCTTTGACTGAGTTTGGTCTCTCCAGATCCTGAATTGCCTTGATCTGAGAAGGGTCTGCTTCTATACCTCGGTTGGTCACCAGGAAGCCTAAGAATTTGCCTGATCCTACTCCGAATGCACACTTCGACGCGTTGAGGCGTAACTTATGCTTCTTCAGGATCTCAAACATCTCACTTAGGTCCTTGAGGTGGTCATTTTCATCCTTGCTCTTGATCACCATATCGTCGATGTAAGCCTCCATTGTTCTGCCTAACAACGGCTCAAACATCTTGGTGACCATTCTCTGGAATGTCGCCCCTGCGTTCTTTAGGCCAAAGGGCATGACCTTGTAACAGTATAGTCCTCTCGGAGTGATGAAAGATGTGACCTCCTGGTCCGGTTCATGCATTGCGATCTGGTGGTAGCCTCTGTATGCATCCAAGAAGCTAAGTCGGTTGTGCCCCGCCGTCAGGTCTACCAGTTGATCAATCCGTGGTAGAGGAAAGCTATCTTTAGGGCATACTTTGTTGACAGTTTTATAGTCGACACAGACGCGCCACTTGCCATTCTTCTTTGGCACTACGACTGTGTTGGAGATCTATCTGGGGTAGTGCACCTCTCTGATTGCCCCTGCTTCCAACAAGTTTCCCACCTCTTCTGCCACTATTTCGGCGTGGTGGAGTGCCGATCTACGGGTGCGCTGAATGATTGGTCTGGCAGATGGGTGGACATTGAGTTGGTGACAGATGAAGTTAGGATCAATGCCTGGCATGTCGTATGGAGTCCAGGAAAACACTTCGATGTTAGAGGTCAAAAATTCCAAGACCTCTAACCTCTCAGCGCTGGACAACGACGAACCGAGCAGAAAGAACTTATCCGGGTTCTTTTCATCTATTCTGACTTCCACCAAGTCTTCCACCGCTTTCTGGCTTGCTGCTTTGCCGACGTCTGCGAATAGTTCATTACTGTCAGGTTCTTCCACCGAATGAACATACCCTTTCGCAGCGCGGCTTCCGTTCACCGTGACAAAACATTGCTTGGACATGATTTGATCTCCATAGACTTCCTCTATTACTCCGGTGTCGTTTGGGAACCGCATCACTTGGTGGTAAGATGACGCCACCGAGCACATGGCATGCAGCCATGTTCTGCCCAAGATGATGTTGTAAGTGGAGGGGACTTTCAATACCCAGAACTCCACTTGCTTCGTCACACTCCCTGCTCGGACTGGAAGGATGATCTTGCCGACTGGCCATTCTGGCATTGAGTTAAATCCAATCAGGGGTGACACTGCTGGTGCTAAGTCTTTGTCTTGCAGCTTCAATTGTTTGAACGTCTCATAGTACATGATTTCGCATGAACTACCCTGGTCAATCAGAATCCGCTTGACGTCAAAATCCTTGACTCGGAGAGTGACGACCAGGGCATCATTGTGAGGGCAATATATTCTGTCCAAGTCTTTATCCGAAAAAGACATAACATTTGTGGCCTCTGTCCTCCCCTTCTTGACGACAGGTTGGGCACTTAGTACCTCCCTTAAGTGCTCAGCCTTCTTGATCGAACCTCTGAGCTCACATACACGCTCAGGTTCGAAGACTCCATGTATCACATTGATAATGCCTTGAGGTGGAGCGTCGATTGGCATCCCATTGGGGTTATTATGGTCCTGGGGGGCTGGCTGCGCCCCGCCTTCAATGTATTTGTCTAAGTGGCCTGCCGCCACCAACTCCTCCAAGTGTTGTCTCAACGGGGTGCAGTTCTCAGTGCGGTGCCCTTTTTCTTTGTGGAAGGTGCACCGTGATCTGTCGTCGTAGTCCTTCTGAGCTTCGCCTAACTTGGCTGGCCACTTGACGAAAGGCTCGTCGCGAATCTCACTAAGTATTCGGTAGATCGGTTTCTTGAAGACTGTGGTGATGGCAGTGCGGACTCTCAACCATCTTTTGTCCTGGTCTTCTCCGTTGTCCCGTCTGCCACGCCCGTTTCTGTTGGCCGATCTACCGCATTGACCTTTGCTGAGGCCTTCTTTTCTGGTACTGCGGTTGTGCTAGACTTTGCTTTAGCACGGGTGCCGTCCTCCTCCACCCTGATGTGCTGATGCACTCTTTCTATCAGGGCCTCCATGGTGAGGGGTGGCATCATGGTGATAGAATCCCTTAGTCTGTTCCCGACTGGGAGTCCTCTCTTGTATTGCGCAATGGCGAGATTGGTTGGGCAATCCCCAATCTGATTGAATGTCTCCCAGTAGCGACTGTTGTATGACCTTAGGGTCTCTTTGTCGCCCATGTCGATGGAGAGTAGCTGGTCGATCTCCACCGGGGTCTTAGTGTTCATTCGGAACCTTGTGATGAACGCCTCCGCCAATTGCGCCCAGGAGGCTATGCTGCCTTCTGGGAGTTTCTCAAACCAAGTAAGGCCCAGGTCTCCAAGGCTTGAAGGGAATAGGATGCACATCAAGGCCTCATTCCGCCGGTATACAGCCATGACCTGGCGAAAGTGGCGAAAGTGCGAGTAGGGGTCCATCTTCCCCTCGTATGTATTGAATTTGGGCTGAAGGAAGCCTGATGGTAGGGGCGCGTTCTCTATTGCTGGGACGAATGGTGAGGTCTGCAGCCTCGCCAATGCCTTATCCGCTGGTTCGTAGGCCGGGCGCGGTAGTGGCATTCCAACCTCGACGCTTCCATGCGTCCGAAGAGCCAACCGCTGTAAGGCAGAAACTCTATGTGGATCACGTGCCCTGGCGTCTTCCCTGCATCGTGCCTTTTCATCTAGCACGGTTCGTAGGTCGGACGATCTGGGCAACTCGGTCTGTCTGGACCTTGTTTGGTGCGTATGTGAGGGCCAATAAGTGCTTCCTTCTGTGTAAGACCTTTCAGATCTCGTCCTCTCAGACCTGGAGTGACGAGTCCTGGAAGATCTGGCCTGCGTGTCGCCTGTCCTGAGGCTTCTGTTTTCTACTTGGGAGGGTGTAGAATTTCTACTACGACCCTCTGAGTGGCGAGGGGGCGTCTTGTTGTTGCGCCCCTCTCCTGTCGCCACTTCTTTTCCTTTTATCTGGCGTTTTAGAGATTCCATGTCTGCTGCCATCCGTCGTATCAACTCGTCTTGTTCCCTGACGCGATCCTCCAATGTTTGAGGATCAACCCTGCGCCTTTGTCTTTCTGGGCTTTGCGAACGAGAGGGATGAGGGCTGTTATTCCTCCTTCTACCCCTGGCATCCCTCCTGGAATCTTGTCGTTGCTCCAAGTCCGCCATAGGAGGGATCAAAGGTAGTCCTTCGCGTCTTGCACCTCCCTGTGGTGTTTGTCCATCGACGGCGGACTGCGATACATCTTCGTTGTGCGCCATTGATGCTTCCAGAGGAAAAGCTTGATCAAGAGGTTTTTCTTGTCTGAGTTCCCACAGACGGTGCCAATTGTACGGGAAAGAGATACACCTTCTCGTATAATCCTGTTGATCAAGTCTGCGTTCCTCCGTGCGACGTCGTTCCACTACCTGAAAACACAAACGTGAGCTAGCCGGCGGGTGTGTGCCGGAAACATCTCCGATGCCTAAGTCAGTCAACAAGACAAATAGGCAAAAGCTCTATGTATTCAGGGAGCAAAATTGCATTACCTCTTCTTAGGTGATATTGGTGAGCTTTTATAGGTTTCATGTGACACAATCCTAGTAGGACTCTAACTCCTCCACGTAGAGTCCTCCTAGGATTCATACTCCTGGAGGATAATGCTTATCCTCCAACACCCCCCTCACTGCTTAAACCAAATGAGATGGTTTCACCATGGCCGAACTTCCATATGACCGAAGTAGCTGTTAGTTCGGCCCTTACTTTCCTTTCCCTTACCTCAGCCTTCCCATGCTAAGACCGAGCTATCCATAAGGGCTGAACCGAACTATCTTCAGAACCAAGTCCCCAAGTGGATCTAGCACACCTCGGCTTTCCATATGCTACGACCGAACTACACTTAGTCTGGTTCTCCAACCACCGTTCTTACCCCGGTTCCCCTCCATCAACCGTGATAAGGCTAAACCGAGCTAACTACTAACAAAGCTTAGACCGGACTAACCTTACTACGCCATGACCGGTATAAGATAGAACATGGTGACCGATATAACTTCCTTGCGACCGGAGTAGCTTTACTTCTATTCTGGGACTGGAGTATCTTTGCTTCTTATTTTGGGGCCGGAGTAGCTTTCATGGCACCGTTACTCAGCCCTTTGTACTGAGGCCCACAACGGCCCAGCTCGGCATTATTTATATATAAATTACCCTCTCAATATATATACACACTTCATATTTATAAATAATTTTCTACTCATTGAAAAAAAAAACCACAGTCACATATGATAAATCAAAACTTAAATTTTTTTATTAAAGTCGTGGAATGTAATTTTTTAACCTAAGAAAACAATTTGTCATTTTTTTTTGGCAAACGTCAATAGGACTTTAGCAATTCTGCAATCTCAAAAAAAATATATTCAATGATTGAAATTAATTTCATATATAAATTCTATTTTATAAAAATTAAATTTCAATCATTCATCACTTTTTTTATTCAATTCTTATGAGTCCGTACACTTTTTCTCCAAATTTATATATTTCATCGATTCCTAAGATTTCCTGTAATTTCTCAAAATCCCACTCATCACTCTGTGCTATGTCAACTATAAAATTCAACCATCTAAAGGCCTTCGTAAAAATGATTAGATCTTATTTGGACTCCATTGTAAGCTCCAACCGAAGTAACTTGATCCTTGATAGGAGGACTTTTGTCAACATAGATGAAACATTCATTGTCACGTGAAACATTCTTCTTTGCTCTTTACCCTTTTTATGACATTGAGATGTGATAACCCATAGACAATGCTACTTAGTGGAAGTAGTGACTACGGATAAGAATAGTGCATGTTATTGAAGTGAAGGGCATATTGGGAGAAAAAGAAAGAAATTTTTCCGTGTTTTACCCTTTTTGACATGGCATTGAGATGTGATGGCCCATAAGAAGACAATGCCATTTAGTGGAAGTAATGGCTATGGATAAGAATAGTGCATGTTATTAAAGTGAAGGGCATATTGGGAGAAAAAATGGAATAAAAATTTTCTCGTATAATTCTGTTGGCTAAGTTTGCGTTCCTTCAAACATCGTCGCTTTACTCCCTGAAAACACAAATGTGAACTAGCCGGCGGGTGTGTGCCGGATACTTCTCCGACGCCTAAGTCAGCAAAATAGACAAATAGACAAAAACTCTGTGTCTTCGAGAGTCAAAACTGTGTTACCTCTCCATAGGTGATATTGTGAGCTTTTATAGGTTCCACGTGGCACAATCCTAGTAGGACTCTTATTCCTCCATGCAGAGTCCTCCTAGGAATCACTCTCCTGAAAGATAATGTTTATCCTCCAACACCCTCCTCACTGCTTAAACCAAGTGAGATGGTTTTACCTTGGTAGTATGACCAAACGACCGAGCTAACACGGCCATGCTAAAGAGATAGAAATGATCGAGCGCCAACTAGCTCAGTTCTGCCCTTCATTGCTTGTACCTCGGTTTGGCATGTTGAGACCGAGCTAATCATAGCAAGCTTGGGCCGAACTAATTTAGAGCATGTCCTAAGGAAAGCTAAACACATCTCGACTCAGAATGGTATGACCGAGCTAACCGTTACCACTCTGACCGTGGTGACCGAGATAACTTCAGGACTCTTCTTGGACCGAGCTAACTACAAGGCCCTTTTACTCAGCCCTTTCTTACTGCGGAGCATAGAACGGCCCATTACCCAGCTCGGCCCAATTTACTTATAAATTACCCTCACAATTGCCCCTTAATTCCATCTGCGCAGCATGATTGGGATTACTCGTTTACCAGCCGAACTAAAACCTCTTGCCTTTCAACCGAGCTATAATGCTGCCGGGCTACCGATTGGTACGGTTACAAAACGTTTCTTCAGTCGCACTGTAACTGAATCGCTACCCATTCCAAGGACACGTGGCAAGCTGTCATTCACCTAGCGTAGCTGTCGCGTCGTCTTCATACTTTGCAAAATTTGAACAGTCCCACCCAAACTCATGCTTTTCACAAAAACCCTATTCCATGAACCAAACGCACCACTATTCATCTTCTTCTCTCTACTTTCTGAGTTTGCATTTTTCCTCAATACTGTGTCTGCAAAAGCTCGTATTCGCTGCTGGTATTGTTTTCACCTTCGATTCCTTCATTTCGAACTAGTAAGTGGCTCAAATCTCTTGTTTTTCTATTTATTTTCGTGAATATGCATAATATAGATACATATATACTCATGTATAACACGAAACACTTTCTGTGAAAACATGTTATGAGTAAGAACAAAGAACATCAAAAACCAAACCCCCAAACCATAGGTTTATGTTGAAGAGCACACCCTCTGGATTTAAAAAATTTAAGAGGTTTGAATCTAGAATCGTGGCGTGACCGAGCTAAAACCCTGTTTGGGCAACTCAAGGCTTAGGTACAACTGAACTAAAACTCCACACCAAACCTGTAGTTGCAATCAGTTCAAGAATCTTCTGTATTATTTAGCCGAGCTAGCTAGCTGTATTAGGTTTGCGCAATACCGTGCTAGAAAGCCTGAACCACCGACCGAGCAATAACTTGGGGCCAAAGCAGCTCCCCGACTTAATCAAAATCGAACTAAAAATACTGTATCACAAGCTTCAGTCGGGCTACGAACTTCTCATTTACCTAACCAGGCTAAAGCCCCTTGCTCAAACCGAGCCAATAATGGATAGTATTCCACGTAGCCGAGCTTAAGGGATCATGTATTTTACCTTCGTTTCTTTTAGCACGGTCCAACGATCTGTGCTTAACACCTTTCTTTTGCACTTTGCAGACTGACTAGGTTGCCCAGGCACTCCTTTGAACGTCCAACCGAGATAACCACCGTCATCTCAGCACCGAGCTAGCACTCCAGCTAATTTATACATAATTTAAGACCTCATGGGTAAATATAGGTTTTTGGTAAACTCACTAGGGGCTATGGCCAAGTTCCGAAGGGACTACCATATCCCCGATGATGTCCATCTTACTTTAGCCAAACTAGACACCACACCCTGGGGAAACCCAGGCTTTGTTCCCTTCACCCTTCTTTCTATTGTAGAAACTGGACTTTGATTCCCTGTACAGCCTCTTCTTTGTGAGTTCCTTAGACAAACAAACCTCTGCCCTACCCAGTTTTCAACAAACTCATACCGAATAATAAATGGCATTGATGAGCTAAACCGCCGGCTTGACCTCAACCTCAGTTTGGCCGAGCTATTTCACCAGTACTCTCTAGGCCAAAATGAGGACGACTGGGTTTATTATTTAAGAATAAGGCGCCGCCGTGAAAAAATAATAAAAAACATCCCAGATAAAGATGTAAACGATGATGATTTTTTCTGGGTCTCTGGTAACTTCGAAGACCAGGAAGCCCAGATCTCGGGCGACCGAATAAACTGGAACAAAGGCGTAGCTGGTATGAACACCACGGCTCTATTTCACACTTTTCTTTACTTCGGTTTTCTTATTCTCAACCGCACTAACCGTTGTCTTTTTCCTTCATGCAGACTTGAACCATTTAAAGTCGCTGTATAGTTACCCCAATCTCAACGCCCTCTGCGCCGCACTAAGACATCCAAATCGAAGTTGGGCAGAGCTACTCAACTTTGAGCCGACCTACAGATACAGCAGCATGAGGAAGACCAGGGTAACGGACTTCCTCTTAAAGCCATCACCAGAACCTGATCCTTCCCTTCCACAAGTCAATTTGGTCCCATTAACAGCGGAGCAAGAGATGGCCAAGAAGAGAGCAGTAAGGGCCCTCCTCACCGAAACAAATCAGGTCGAGGTACCACAAACCGGCCAATCACAAGAAGCCGTGGTAGCCCTTCCAACCAATCAACCTTCATCATCTCGGGTAAGCAAGCGTGCTCGGATTTCCACAACCGAGCCACGCTTTGTTGACGAAGATGAAACCGTGCTCCCCCAAATCGCGCCACCGAGCCCCTAGCCCGAGCGCTCAAATCGAGCTAGCTCCTCTAAGTGGGCACCAAAGATCACGTTTCAGAACCGTGTTATCAAAGATTCTGACTCAGTGGTCGCAGAAAAAGACCATTTGTTGGCATTTAACCTTGCCAAGAGCATTTGCCTTCCAACCGATATGGAGCACCATGACCATCTCACCGAGCAGAAGGCCATTCGCTCGGCCACAAAATCAATGGTGCTGGTAAGTGGCCTCTTTGCTTGTCTTTCCAATTTGTTCATCTTTTTGCTCGGTTTCACTAAAAGTTTCTTACCACCCTCTTGCAGGCTATGCAAAAAAATCACATCGCTTACAAGTGTGTGTTGGAGCTTTGCAAAACCATAAGGCAGGCCATGGCAGAGGCCAATGTTAAATCGGCCGACCTAGATGAGGCCATGAAGAAAATGGCCGAGCTACAGACCGAGGTGGCCCGCCTAACCGGTCTTGTCAACTCAGCCGAAGCAGATAAGCAGAAGGCTGCGGCCGTGCTGAAAAACAAATATCTGCGCGAGCTGGCCAAGCTCGAAGGAAAGAAGAACGCCGAGATAACTGAGTTGGAAAAAAAAATAGAAGACGCAGAAGACCGGGGTTACAAGGAGGGAGAGGCCACTAATATCAAACAATGCGAAGCTGCAAAAGATCTATTCTTCAAATGTGGATGGAAGGCGGCTGTGGCGCAACTCGGTCAAGGCCCAGAGACCGAGGTCTTCCTCTACCCTCCTCCGTATTTCATACCGAGCTGTATGGCGGAGTACGCTGCTGCCATTCAGCAAGAATTTCTACAAGAAGGGAAGGACGAAGATCCTGCTCTTGAAGACAACACCCAGCCCGGTCGCTAGTCTATCTCCCCAACTCCAGTGGTCTCCATCCCACCTTTGCCTGCTGTGTCTGATGCGGTGCCTTCGACCGTGCTCAACCAAGGGGTGCTTGCCACAACTGAGCTACCTCTGGGTGAAGACTGGGTTGTTTTGGACGCTGACCTGGACGACCTTTTCTCCTGATTTTTCTTTTCTTTGTTTTATCAAAAGAGTTTGTAACCGGGCTGAGGCCCCATCTTTTGTACTTCTGATTTGGATTCTGAATGAAGCTCTCGCATCTTTCTGTTCGGTCAGCTCCATACCCGCACTTTATTTTTCACTATCATTTGTATGAAGTATAACATTCTCTGGCCGAGATACCTATCTCGATCTTAACCTTGAAATTTACCTGGTTATAGCTACCAACCTCTTCCGCCTAGGTTTTTACCTCGGCTGAAGATTTACAAAAAGTTATTTATTCTAGCCAACCACTCTTCAGCCTGGATCCTTATCTCGGTTGAAGAGTACTAAGTGTTTGGTTTTTTCAGCCAACCATTCTTCAGCCTGGATCTTTATCTCGGTTAAAGAGTACTAAGTGTTGGTTTTTCCAGCCAACCACTCTTCAGCCTGGATCCTTATCTTGGTTGAAGAGTACTAAGTGTTTGGTTTTTTCAGCCAACCATTCTTCAGCCTGGATCTTTATCTCGGTTGAAGAGTACTAAGTGTTGGTTTTTCCAGCCAACCACTCTTCAGCCTGGATCCTTATCTCAGCTAAAGAGTCCTGAGTGTTGGTTATTCCCGCCAACTTTTTCAACCTAGATTCTTGTCACGGTTGAAGAGCAATAAATGTTAGTTTTTCCAGCCAACCTCTTCAGCCCAAATCCTGATCTTAGCTGAAGAGAGCTCAAAGTTGGTTATTCCTGCCAACCTACAGTGAAATGTTTGGTTATTCTTGCCAAACGTCCTGCAGCCTCGATCCTTATCTTGGCTTAGGAGGAGTGTTGGTTTTTCCAGCCAACCTCTTCAGCCCAGATCCTAATCCTAGCTGAAGAGAGCTCAAAGTTGGTTATTCCGGCCAACTCTGAGCAAAGTGTTTGGTTTTTCCAATCAAACGTCCTGCAGCCTAGATCCTTATCCTCGGCTTAGGAGAAGTGTTGGTTTTTCCAGCCAACCTCTTCAGCCCAGATCCTAATCCTAGCTGAAGAGAGCTCAAAGTTGGTTATTTCGGCCAACTCTGATTTCATTGCCCCTAGTTCCCTAAAACTATTTTTACAGAGGAAAACAATTTATGCTGAAGAAGAAACTACTTGTTTTATTGAAAAATAAAAACTACAAGTAAGTGTAAAGAAAAGCTAAAAATAAAATAGTTTGAGATTGGCAGTGTTCCATGGCCTGGGAATGGCTTTGAGTCTTCGTCTTCCAAGTGGTATGTTCCTTTTCCTGCTAATCCAACCACTTTGTAAGGTCCTTTCCAATTGGGCCCTAACTTGCCATCTCTGGGTACCAGGGTGTTTCCCATCACTTTGCGCAGCACCCGGTCTCCAATCTTGAATTGCCTTGGATGTACTGTCTTGTTATATTTTCTGGATAACTCCTGCTGGTATGAGGCAATGTGAACCAGTGCTCTTTCTCTTCTTTCTTCTGCAAGGTCGAGCTCCAATGCTATGGCTTCTCCATTTAAGTCTGGATTAAAATTTTCACTTCTAATTGTGGGGAGGTTGACTTCCAATGGGATTACCCCTTCCATGCCATAGGCCAAGGAAAAAGGTGTTTCTCCAGTTGATCGTCGAGGTGTGGTGCGGTAAGCCCATAGAACATGAGGGATCTCCTCAACCCACTTTCCTTTTGCTTTCTCTAACCTTGTCTTCAATCCATCCAAGACGACTTTGTTTGATGCTTCTGCTTGGCCATTTGCTTGGGGGTATGCTGGTGTAGAATTGTAGAATTCTATCTTGTACTCTTCACAAAAGCCTCTAAAAATTTTGCCATCGAATTGAGTGTCGTTATCTGATATTAGAGCCTTGGGTATGCCGAACCGAGTGATGATATTCTGCCAGACGAACTTCTTCACATCTTTCTCCTTTATTGATGCTAGTGCTTCTGCCTCCACCCACTTTGTGAAGTAATCTGTTGCTGCAAGAAAGAATTTTCTATTGTCCGGTGTCGTTGGAAGTGGTCCTACTATGTCCAAGCCCCACATTGTGAAGGGCCATGAGCTAATTAAAGGTAGGAGTTCTCTGGCTGGTTGATGTATTTGGTGTGCGAACTTCTGACATTTCTCGCACTTCTTGACATACTTCTCTGAGTCTGCTTGCATGTAAGGCCACCAATATCCCTGTGAAATTGCTCTATAGGCCAATGATCTTCCCCTTTGGTGGCTTCTGCATATACCTTCGTGTATCTCGAACAAGAATGCTTCGACTTTGTTGGGATGAACACACTTTAGGTAAGGTCTTGTGAAGGATTTCTTGTACAAGGCCATTGATGGGGAGAGCCAAAATCGTTGCGACTTTGCTCTAATCTTGTTGGCTTCTTTCTTTTCCTCAGGTAAGACGCCGTCTTTTAAGAACATTATAATGGGATCCATCCATGAGGGGCCTAATTCGGCACAGCATACCTCAGCTACTTCAGGTTCTTCAATGCTTGGTTTTGGTAGGTAGTCGATCAGTAACAGATGAGGGATGGATGTATCTGTCATTGAAGCAAAGCCTTCTAGTTCGTCTGCTCTATTGTTTTCTTCCCTGCCAATCTGCTCTATCCGCACCACTTCGAACTTCATAATCTCCTTTCTGTCCCAACTCTACTGTCCACTTAGCCATCCTTTCATCATTTGCCTTGTAGTCACCTGAAATTTGGTTTACCACCAGCTGTGAGTCACTGTAAACCATTAGCTCGATGGCCTTCATGTAGAGTGCTGATTTTAGTCCTGCTAGAAGCGCTTCATACTCTGCTTTGTTGTTTGATGCTGGGAAACCAAGGTTGACTGCTTGTTCCACTATTAGGCCATCTGGTGAGATGAGGACTATGCCAAGTCCTGCACCGTGCCTGTTGGATGCTCCATCCACGAAAAGCTTCCACATCTCTCCCACGAATAGCTTCCAGCAAGTGGAGGGATCGGATGATGCCTTGGGGTCATAAGTGTTGCTGGTATTTTCTTCAAAGTCCACACTTACTGTTTGCCCCTTACTATCTGATTGTACCAAGTATTTACTTGCTGATGAGTCTTTGCTTGGTGTAGCATGGTTTGCTTCTTCTTGGTGGTCTTCACTCCAGTCTGTTTTGGATGTGGCTGGGCATCCTGTATCAGGGGTTGCGCATTTCCTGCGGCGCTTTCCATTCCCATCTCGGTTGTACCAGTCAAGTCAACTGGGTAAATGTGATGACTTCCTGGTGTGAACTCTGCCACAAAGTCTGCCAAAGCTTGGGCTTTTATTGCGGTTATGGGTTGAAACTTGATGTCAAACTGTCCCAACTCTACTGCCCACTTTAGAATTCGCTCAGAAAAGTTCGCCCTCTCAAACAAAGCTTTTAATGAAAAAGCTGTGAGGACGATTATGGTGTGGGCGTGGAAGTAATGCGACAGTTTCCTAGAAGCCATCATTAAGGCTAAGGCTAGTTTTTCCAATGGTAAGTACCTGGTTTCTGCGCCCAACAAGGTTTTGGTAACATAAAAGATGGACAGGTGTTGGATTCCTTCCGCTCTGACTAACACCGCGTTGACTGCGTGCTGTGAAACTGTCAGGTACAAAAAGAGGTCTTCACCAGGTATTGGGCTTACCAGCAACGGTGGGGAAGACATGTGTTCTTTCAGGCTTTCTAGGGCGTGATCGCATTCTTCATCCCATTCAAACTTGGCCTTTAACGCTTGAAAAAATGGTCAACATCTGTCTGATGACCGACTTATGAACCGGTTGAGCGCAGCTGCCATACCAGTGAGATGCTGCACTTCTTTTACGGAGTTGGGCCTCTCTAGATCTTGAATTGCGTTGATCTTAGAGGGGTCTGCCTCGATACCTCAGTTGGTCACCAAAAAGCCTAGGAATTTGCCAGATCCTACGCCGAACGCACACTTGGATGCATTAAGACGCAACTTGTTCTTCTTCAGGATCTAGAACATTTCATCTAGGTCCCTGAGATGGTCCTTCTCATCCTTGCTCTTGACCACTATGTCGTCGATGTAGGCCTCCATTGTTCTGCCTAACAATGGTTCAAACATCTTGGTGACTATCCGCTGGAATGTTGCCCCTGCGTTTTTTAGGCCAAAGGGCATGACTTTGTAGCAATACAGTCCTCTTGGCGTTGTAAAGGATGTGACCTCCTAGTCTGGTTCATACATAGCGATCTGATGGTAACCTCTGTACGCATCAAGAAAGCTAAGTCGATTGTGTCCTACCGTTAGGTCTACCAGTTGGTCTATTCGTGGTAAAGGAAAGCTATCCTTTGGGCATGCCTTGTTGACTGTTTTGTAGTCCACGCAGACACGCCATTTTCCATTATTCTTTGGCACCACCACAGTATTGGATATCCACTTGAGATAGTGCACTTCTCTGATAGCTCATGCCTCTAAAAGATTTCCCATTTCTTCCGCCACTATCTCGGCGTGGTGGAGTGCTGATCTGCGAGTGCGCTGTATAATTGGTCTGGCAGTTTGGTGGACATTTAATTGGTGACAGATGAAGTTTGGGTCAATGCCAGGCATGTCATACGACGTCCAGGCGAACACTTCGATGTTAGAGGTTAAAAACTTCATAACCTCTATTCTCTCAGTGTTGGACAATGACGAGCTGAGCAAAAAGAACTTTTCTGGGTCTTGTTCATCTATCCTTACCTGTACTAAGTCTTCCACCGCCTTCTGTTCAGCTGCTTTGCCAACATCTGTGAACAGCTCATTACTTTCAGGTTCTTCCACCATCTGTACATATCCCTTGGCAGCGCGGCTACCATTTACTGTGACAAAGCATTGTTTGGACATAATTTGGTCTCCAAAGACCTCTTTAATTACTCCGGCTTCGTTGGGGAACCACAATACTTGATGGTAGGTTGACGCTACCGATCGCATGGCATGCAGCCATGTCCTTCCCAAGATTATGTTGTAAGTGGAAGAGACTTTCAATACCCAAAATTCCACTTGTTTCGTCATGCTTCCTGCTCTAACTGGGAGGATTATCTTGCCCACTAGCCACTTTGGCATCGAGTTGAATCCAATTAGGGGAGATGTTGCAGGCGCCAAGTCTTTGTCCTCCAGTTTCAATTGTTTGAAGGTTTCGTAATACATTATCTCACATGAGCTCCCTTGGTCGATCAAAATCCGTTTGATGTCGTAATCCTTAACGCGGAGTGTGACGACCAATGCATCATTGTGAGGGCAATATATCCTTGCCAAGTCTCTGTCTGAAAAAGATATGACATTCGTGGCTTCCTTTCTCCCATTTTTGATGGCAGGTTGTGCACTTAATACCTGCCTTAAGTGCTCGGCCTTCTTGATCATTCCCCTGAGTTCACATACTCGCTCAGGTTCGAATACCCCATGTATTACATTAATCACGCCTTGAGGTGGGGCGTCGATCAGCATTCCGTTTGGGTGATCGTGGTTCTGGGGGGCTGGCTGTGTCCCTCCTTCTATGTATCAGTGCAGGTGCCTAGCTGCCACTAACTCCTCCAAGTGCTGTCTCAACGGCGTGCAATTCTCCTTGCGGTGCCCCTTTTCATTATGGAAGATACACCGGGATCCTTCGTCATAGTCTTTTTGTGCTTCTCCCAACTTAGCTGGCCATTGGACAAAAGGTTCATCGCGTATCTCACTGAGAATTCGGTAGATTGGTTTTTTGAACATCGTGGTAATGGCAGTGCGAACTCTTAGCCATCTTTTGTCTGGATCCTCTTTGTTGGCCCGTCTGCCTCACCCATTCCTGCTTGGTCGTTCTACCGTGTTGACTTTTGCTGAAGTCTTTTTATCTGTTGTTGCTGTCGTGCCAGATTTCGCCTTAGCACGGGTGCCATCCTCTTCCATACGAATATGTTGGTGCACTCTCTCCATTAAGGCCTCCATCGTGAGGGGTGGCGTCATAGTAATTGAATCCCTCAATTTGTTGCCGACCGGCAGGCCCCGTTTGTATTGTGCGATAGCGAGGTTTGTAGGACAATCTCCTATCTGGTTGAAAGTTTCCCAGTGGCGACTGTTGTAGGACCTCAATGTTTCTTTTTCGCCCATGTCAATGGAGAGTAGCTGATCGATCTCCACTGGAGTCTTGGTGTTCGTTCTAAACTGTGTCACGAACGCCTCTGCCAATTGCACCTAGGAGGCGATGCTGCCTTCTGGTAGCCTTTCGAACTAGGTTAAACCTAGGTCGCCAAGGCTTGATGGAAAAAAGATGCACATTAAAGCCTCGTTCCGCCGGTATACTGCCATAACCTGGCGAAAGTGGCTCAAGTGCATGTAGGGGTCCATCTTCCCCTCATAAGTGATGAATTTGGGCTGGAGAAAGCCCGAAGGTAGTGGTGCGTTCTCAATTACTGGAACGAACGGCGAGGTCTGCAGCTTTGCTAATGCTTTGTCTATCGGTTCGTAAGCAAGGCGCGGTATTGGCATTCCTACCTCGACGCTCCCATGCGTCTGAGGAGCCAACCACTGAAGGGCTGAAACTCTGTGCGGGTCATGCGCCCTGGTATCTTCCTTCCATCGTGTCCTTTCTTTTAGCACAGTTCGCAAATCTGATGATCTAAGCAACTCCGTCTGCCTAGATGACGTCTGGTGCGTGTGCGAGAGCCGATAGGTGCTTCCCTCAGTGTATGATGTCTCAATTCTCGTTCTCTCAGACCTAGAGTAACGAGTCCTGGCAGTTCTTGACTAAGTGTCGCCTGTTCTCAGGCTCCTACTCTCTGCTTGCGATGGTGTGGTATGCTTACCACGATTTTTCGAGTGGTGAGGGGGCGTGTTGCTTTTGCACCCCTTTCCTGTCGCCACCCCTTTTCCTTTGATCTGGTGCTTCATAGACTCCATGTCTGCCGCCATCTTCCTTATTAACTCGTCTTGTTCCTTTACGCGATCCTCCAGAACTTGAGGATCGATCCTCCGCCTCTGTCTTTCAGGACTTTGAGAGCGACGGGGGCTGTTAGCCCGCCTCCCCCTTGCATCCCTTTGGGGGTTCTGTCGCTAGGGGTCTAAATCCATCATGGGAGGGATAGAAGGCAAACCTTCTCGCCTCCCACCCCCTTCTGGGGTTTGTCCGTCGATAGCGGACTGCAGCAAATTTTCATTGTGCACCATTACTTCCAATTAGAGAGGAAAAATTTGATCAAGAGATTTTGTTCTTTCTGGTTTTCCCATAGACGGCGCCAATTGTACGAGTAAGAAATAATCTTCTTGTATAATCCTGTTGACCAAGTCTGCGCTCCTCCAAACGTCGTCGCTTTATTCCCTGAAAACACAAACGTGAGCTAGCCGGCGGGTGTGTGCCGGATACCTCTCCGATGCCTAAGTCAGCAAAATAGACAAATAGACAAAAGCTCTGTGTATTCGAGAGTCAAAGCTGTGTTACTTCTCCATAGATGATGTTGTGAGCTTTTATAGGTTCCGCGTGACACAATCCTAGTAAGACTCTTATTCCTCCATGTAGAGTCCTCCTAGGAATGACTCTCCTGAAAGATAATGCTTATCCTCCAACACCCCCCTCACTGCTTAAACCAAGTGAGATGGTTTTACATTGGTAGTATGACCAAACGACCGAGCTAACATGGCCATGCTAAAGAGGTAGAAATGACCGAGCTCCAACTAGCTCGGTTCTGCCCTTCATTGCTTGTACCTCGGTTTGGCATGTTGAGACCGAGCTAATCATAGCAAGCTTGGGCCGAACTAATTTAGAGCATGTCCTGAGGAAAGCTCAAAACATCTCGACTCAGAATGGTATGACCGACCTAACCGTTACCACTCTAACCGTAGTGACCGAGATAACTTCAAGGCTCTTCTTGGACCGAGCTAACTACAAGGTCCTTTTACTCAGCCCTTTTCTTACTGCGGCCCACAGAACGGCCCATTACCTAACTCGACCCAATTTACTTACAAATTACCCTCACAGTCAACATAGATGAAACATTCATTGTCATGTGAAACATTCTTCTTTGCGCTTTACCCTTTTTATGACATTGAGATGTGACAACCCATAAGAAGACAATGCTACTTAGCGGAAGTAATGACTATGGATAAGAATAGTGCATGTTATTAAAGCGAAGGGCATATTGGGAGAAAAAGAAAGAAAAAATTTCCGTGCTTTACCCTTTTTGACATGGCATTGAGATGTGATGACCCATAAGAAGACAATGCCATTTAGTGGAAGTAATGGCTATGGATAAGAATAGTGCATGTCATTAAAGTGAAGGGCATATTGGGAGAAAAAACGGAATAAAAATTTTCCGTGCTGATTATATTTATTTCAACTTAATTTTAATAGTTTAAATTTGAAAGAGTATTGATGTATAATTTGAGAAGTTACTGAAGATTTGTTTATTTGTTAATTTCAAGATTTTAAATTTAAACAAGATGTACATAATTTAGCTTGAACATCTTGTTATCAAATAAATAAGTCAAAACTACCAGTGTTAAGGTCAAATATATAAAACTACGGAACTGCTACGTAGCTCGAATATCACGGCTCGAATGGCTCAAAAATATTCTCTTACCGGTAAGAGAATATTTTCATAGCCTAAAAAATATTCTCTTACCGGTAAGAGAATATTTTCGAGCCATTCGAGCCATTCATATTCGAGCTCTCACGCATTTCCGATAAAACTATATCACTAAAGTAGTAGAATTTAAAATCAACAAATTCGTGTGTAACTCAAAAAAATCCAACTCGTTACCACTCCCTAAAAAGATAAATGAAGGAGGTGAAATGCGTGTGGTATGCAGAATTTTATGTTCTAAAAAAAAAAAATTTAATTAATTAGGTGAGAATCACAAGAAATTTTCAAAATATAATTAAATAATTGTGAATTGATTAAGATAGAGAGATATAGAGGAAAAAAAAATTAGATTGGAAGATTCTCAAGTGGTGGGGTGCTGACACTAGAATGGAATTTGTGGAATAAGATTTAAGGTGGTAATAACCACGCTCGGTTGCGATAATGGGCGTGGAATATAAGTTATTGGATGTTTATTGTGTTGATGTGGTGATTGAGAATGTATGTGGATTAAGAAAAGTTGAGATTCACACAAAGGGGTGTATAAATATCATCAAAAGGACTACATACTTGAGAAAAATATTAAGAAAGTATATTTATATTTTATAGATCACAAAATTACACTTGTTGGGTGAATTTTGAGACAGAAAATCATATTGCGTAGTATTTTGGATAGATCATGATGACGGGATGTAATATGGAGAGTTAGTTTAGAAATTCAAAAAAATTAATTAGATATTTGCCTGGAATGTATAAGTATTGTGGAGATTGAATAAATGTATTGTAAAATTCATGTGTAAAATGAATTTAGAGCACATATTAAACATTCTAAATAAATTCTCAATATAATTTTTGAGTTTGTAGCATCACTACTGGGGGTGTTAATGGTTTGGCTCGGACTGTGTTGAGTGCATATTTAGTACGAAATTGATTATTTCGATTTTTATGGTTGAGAAACTAATGCAAACCGTATGCTATGGTTCAATTTGTTGTAAAAAAGAAATTTACATGAGGTTTTAAAAAAGGTTTTATAAAAGATTATAGAATTTTATACATTGAAAATAAATGAAAAAAAAAGGTATGAACGTTACTCTATAAATGTTTATCTCCTTAATTTTTATCATCGAAGCGTATTATATTTGTTACTTATCATATAATGTTCAAGAAATTATAATATAAAAGTATATAAATATGATATTTTGTCAGTTCAGTTTGTGTCGATTTAAAAATTTTGAAAATCGAAATAGACTATATGTTATAGAAAATAGACAAAAAAATGAAATTTCGATCAATTTCAATCGAACGGCCCGATTCCATCAATTTGTCTGACATCCCTAATCATTGCTATAATATGATTCTAAATAAATTCTCAATATAATTTTTTGAGTTTGTAGCATCACTACTAGGGGTGTTAATGGTTTGGTTCGGTCTGTGTTGAGTGCATATTTAGTACGAAACTAATCATTTTGATTTTTATGGTTGAGAAACTAATCCAAACTGCATGCTATGGTTCAATTTGTTGTAGAAAAGAAATTTACATGGGGTTTTAAAAAATGTTTTATAAAAGATTATAGAATTTTATACATTGAAAATAAATGAAAAAAAAAGGTATGAACGTTACTCTATAAATGTTTATATCCCTAATTTTTATCATAGAAGTGTATTATATTTGTTACTTATCATATAATCACTACAAGAAAATGCATTTTTGCCGACCACTTTTGGCTACCAAAAACAATTTAGTCGCCAAAAGTCATGGAATTGGCTACCAAAAATAAATTTAGTCGGCAAAAATCAACTTTTTAGCTACTAATTTTTTTTAGTAGGGGAATGTTGATTATTGGCGACTAAAATAAATTTAGTAGCTAAAAATATTACAATTGCCGACTAAAAAAAATTTTAGTAGCTAAACATATCACAATTGGCGACTAAAAGAAAATTTAGTAGCCATAGAGGTACCTTTAGCTACTAAATTGTTTGGTAGCCAAATGAAAATAAAAAATTTAATTTTTAATCTTTGGCGACCAAAATTTTGGTCGCCAAAAATATATTTTCACCGACCAAATTCCTTTTAGTCGCTGTAGGTTCACTTTTGGCTACTAAATCGTTTGGTAGCCGAATGAAAATAAAAAAAATTAATGTTTAATCTTTGGCAACCAAATTTTCACCGACTAAAGTCTTTTAGTCGCTGTAGGTTCACTTTTGGCTACTAAATCGTTTGGTAGCCGAATGAAAATAAAAAAAATTAATTTTTAATCTTTGGCGACCAAAATTTTGGTCGCCAAAAGTACATTTTCACCGACTAAAGTCTTTTAGTCGCTGTAGGTTCACTTTTGGCTACTAAATCGTTTGGTAGCCGAATGAAAATAAAAAAAATTAATTTTTAATCTTTGGCGACCAAAATTTTGGTCGCCAAAAGTACATTTTCACCGACTAAATGTCTTTTAGTCGCTGTAGATCCACTTTTGGCTACTAAATCGTGTGGTAGCCGAATGAAAATAAAAAATTTAATTTTTAATCTTTGGCGACCAAATCATATTTTAGTCGCCAAAGATGACCTATATATATATATTTTTTGTACCAAACCAAACCCTAAAATAATCAGCACCTCTCCCTCTCTCTCTCTCTCTCTCTCTCTCTATTTTCAGCGTTGCTCCTCTCCCCTCCCTCTCTCACTGCCGCTCTTCCTCACCTTCGCCGGAAACCGGAGCACCTCCTCCTCCTCCTCCTCCGCCATCGCCATCGTCATCGTGAGTACCACCGCTCTTTTCACGCCGCCTCCTGCTCCGCCGATCTTCATAGATCCACCGCCACCGCCACAAGATCCAGAGGCTTCATCGCTGAGATGAACTCTGCTCCATTGATGCTCCGTCTCGCGTATGCTTCTCTCTCTCTCTCTATATATATAGTAGAATTCCATGTCGGTTTTTGTTTCTTCATGTTATGTTTTCTGGGCAACTACACTGAGGGTTATTTGATGAGCTGGGTTGTCTCCTTCACTTGCATTTCTGGTGATTGCTTTTATGAAAAAATAAGTGAAGGGTTAGAGATGGTCTGAATTCATCAAATTAGTGAACTGACTTGATTATGTATATTTTTGTATGTTAAAGTGTAATTTTTTAAATTCTGGGTGCACTGTCTGATGCTGTAGTAGCCATTGATTGAATATTCACTGGGGTTTTCTCCAACCCATGGAGTGGAGCTTCTATGATTGGGGTTTTGTAGGCCTTGAATGATCTGGGTACAACTTTACATCAATTTATTTTAATTACTAAGATCTTTTCTTGAAACAGGGGCAGGGAAGACCCTCATTGCTGTCCTCATAAAAAGTGTTTGCAGTGACTTGCAAATACAAAACAAGAGAATGCTGGCTGTATTTTTGGTTCCTAAAGTTCCTCTTGTTTATCAGGTAAGACTTCTCCTGGATTGTGTTATACTTTGGCATAATAAATACTTACATCATATGATCGGTATACACATATGTAACTTGTATCGTAAATGTATAGAGGTGGATCCATAGAAATGTATAGAGGCGACACCCAGATTTGAACTGGTGAAAAAGGATTTGCAGTCCTCTGCCTTTACCACTTGGTCATACTAAAAGTTTGAGAAAGTATCTTGTACCAGCCAGATAATATTATAACATAATCAGGCCTTCTAACTCCCTGGAGCTCACAATTTGCAAGAAAGGCAATATTATATAGACTTTGTCATCATACTCATCACTACTACTAATTTTTTTTTTTTATGTATTTTTGTTTTTATAGATTTTTTTTAGTTGATTTGGCTAAATGAATAAGCATGGTTTTCTAGAACTTTAATGTCTAGAATTCATATGATAAATGATGATGGAATAGTTGCACTCCTAATTAAGAATTTTAAATTTATTTTTTGATGTTTGGATCTTGGATTTATGTAGGGAAAGGAAGGTAATAAATTTATTTTAATTTTCTCTTGATCTTTTCCCTTTTCTTTTTTATTTTCCTTTCCCTCCCAAAATCCCTCATCCAAACATAGACTAAGGGATTGCTAGTACTGTTTTTCCAGTATGTTGATTGATGAGGTAACTTGTGGCCATGAGGATATTTTCTGTGTTGTATGAAATTTCAGATTGAAAAGGATGCCTTTGAGGAGGCGGAGAAAGCAGGAAGAACTAAGGAAGAGGAGGTGAATAGTAATATATTTCTCACAAGTTTCTATTTACATCAGCACTTTCTCATCATTCTTACTCAGACTCATACTGCCTAATTAAGTTGTTTGATTGTGACTTTTAAGACTCGTATCATAGTTGCTGTTAGAGGTGGCAAAGGGACAAGTTTGGTGGTGGCGGTGATGGTGACAGTGTTTTTGTGATGGTGACAAGTTTGGTGGACCCCATATTTATCATGTGCTTTTGTGCAAGTGACCAAGATTTCCCAAAATTCTGTTCTCATAAATTGTTTACAGTGTTATCCCTCAAGAATAAAAAACTGCGGGCATAGCAAAATATCAATTATATTGGGCAAATATTAATACACTGTTATCAATTGGATTTTGTTTCCAAACATTAAAGGGTCAACTAGTTAGCTTCAATTCCAAAATGGTATATATATAATTTATAGCTTCAACTAGTTAGTTTCATGAGAATAATAGCTGATTATTGTGTTTACTTGTAAACTTTTGATACTAAATGAGCTTTAAGCAAAGCATGCCTTTGGCAACTAATAATTCATTGCTGTTTGGATTTATTGATCACTGAAACAACGGGAAATTGACTTTAATAGCTGATTATTGTGTTTACCAAAGTAACTGGATGATTACTTTGGTAACCTCTTTGTGAACAGGTAATTGACTTTAATATTTACAGCCCCAGTAATTCAACAATAAGCGCCAAAGTTTCATGCAACAGTACCTTTTGTGGACAATGCTAACTTAATACATGTCCTTATTATAGTGAATATCTTTCTAATAATACTTCATCTTTTGGGCTCTTGGTAGAGGATGTCTTGCACTTAACTACAGATGACATTCAATTAAAAGTTGTTGATGCACAAATTACATTTGGGTAGGTAATATCTTGTATTATTTGTTGTCATACACTTTTAGGATAAATTCTGTGTGGTTTATGTCAATATCAATGAATCAATGATTGTTGAAATTGTCAACATCTGTACTGATTAATATGATGTTGCTATGGATGTTGATGTTGAAATTGGGTACCTCATTCACAAACTTAATCGACCCAGCTTATTCAGTTATCACTGAGGGTGTAAGTAGTTTGAATAATGAACTCTTTCTATTATATATAGATTAATTGTTTACTTAGTAAGAATTAATAAGTTGTGCTGTCATGCAGTTCAATTCCCAGGCCAAAGGGAAACGGCATCCACTTGATTCCCAGATCCCTTTTGAGTATTGCTATGATTTAAGGTCAGTTTCAACCTGGAGACTTAATAGTCACCTTTGTTCTTGTAAACTTCTTTTGAGCCCTCGAGGATTGACTCTTTTTCACATGCAGTGCAAATCAGACTGCCATTGAGACTGCATCATTGAATTTAACCATTGAGACTGCATCATTGAATTTAACAATGAAAGGTGGAAAACAATTCCCCGTGACTCGTCCAATAGAAATAATTTATATGCAGGTAATGTTTCACTTTTCTTCTAGAAAATAGTTAAGACTTTCAAATTATATATATATATTTTTTGGATAACGAGGAACCCCCTGACCCCATTTTCGGTGAGACCAGTGGTAAAATCCCAAATATATGTTGGGCGAAGTAGGGACTCGAACCTTTTGTGGTTTATTATCGTAGTCTTGCATCTTCAAATATACTGAAATACATTCTTATGATTCTCAAGGTCAAGGATTCATGTATTGCTTAGCTGTTGTCAAAACTGGGGATATAAATATCATTGGGCGTAAGTATCTTGTTACATATTACATTGCATATTCCCAAAAACACGTATGTAATTCCATTCTCATTTGTTATTGCCTCGTTGGAATTTTGCTTCTAGTCGCATTCTTATTGACAAATTGGTTTAAGTACCTATTGCTTTAGCATGTTTTACTCCTCGTTGGAATTTTTCCCCACAATATAACTATACGTATCCCTAACAGAGGCTCCAAATACCTTTGCGTAATGGCTGATACGTACCGTATAGGTGATATTTAAAACCATGATGATATGTATATATATATAACATCCAAGGATGAAAAGTGGAGAAGTGATGGAAACCAGATTCATTTAATTTAGAATTTTGAACTGGTTTGAAATTTTGCATAGTAGACCATCTAAGAAATAAGGACATCTAAGAAACCAGAGGCTCCAATTCATGGCTGGTCTCATATCTTTACCAATTAACATACCTGGAAGTAGACTCCACAGGTCATTACAGGCAAGTTAATTATATAGTCACATTAATTTCTTTATTTTTCTTATTTTACACTATTATGAGAAATTAATAATAAATTTGAAGATGGGTTGTTTCAGGCAAAGAAGAAAATGGTTGAATGAGCACATAAAATCATCGAAGCGAAAAGGAAGAACAGAGGCAGATCAGAAGTTGCAAAAGATGTAGCTGATGTTTTGCTGAATGATGCAAGTGAAGAGCTAAATGACGATCTAATTTCAGATAATTTTACATTGTGTAATTGGATCGAGGACACTATGAATATGTAATTGGATCGAGGACACTATGAATATGTATTTCTATATTTCTAAAATGTGTAGTGGGAGTAGTTGGTTATTCCTGTAATATGTATGAAATTAAATTATTGACGTTGGATTAGACTTGGTTCTTATGGAATTTGTAATATATATATAATTGGACATTCAATATTAATTTTTTGGATAGTTGGAACTAAAATGTGTGCGCGTTGTTGAATGCTTGATAACATATTTAGCGTTGATGGATTATATTGTTTATACAGGGTACAGATTGTATTAATAATGGATATAGGTTGTTGAGAAAAAAAAATTAAAAAAAAAACACGTTAAAGTATTTGGCTACCAAATATTTTGGTAGCTAAATGCGTAATCAAATGTTTTAGTGACTAAGAATTTAGTAGCAAAACATAACCCAATGCACTTTTAGTGACTAACACTTTAGTCGCCAAATGCACCTTTTGCCGACTAAACACAGTTTCGTAGCCAAATGTGTACTTTCGGTGACTAATTATTTAGTAACTAAAGGTGACACCTTCTCCAATCACAACAACTTAGTAGCCAAAAAGCCTCTTTTGGCGACTAAATATTTAGTCGCCAAATGCACCTTTTGCAGACTAAACAAAGTTTCGTAGCCAAATGCTTACTTTTGGCTACTAATACTTTAGTCGCCAAAACATAACCTTTGCCAACTAATGAAAATTTAGTAGCCAAAACGTTCACTTTCAGCGACCAAAAATAGTTTAGTCGCCAATACTATCGCCGACAGGGTATAGGCGACTAGTTTGGCGACAAAATATTTTAGTCGCTAAATGGTTTCGGCGACAAAATATTGGACTTTTGGCGACCAATATTTTGGTAGCCAAAAGTGAAATTTCTTGTAGTGAATGTTCAAGAAATTATAATATAAAAGTATTTAAATATGATATTCTGTCGGTTCAGTTTGTATCGATATAAAAATTTTGAAAATTGAAATAGACTATATGTTATAGAAAACAGACAAAAAAATGAAATTTTGATCAATTTCAATTGAACGGCCCGATTCCATCAATTTGTCTAACATTCCTAATCACTGCTATAATATGAAAAACAAAGGCTCCGTTTGGTTTAATTTTTGAAAAGAGTTTTGAGTTATGAAAATAATTTTGGGATGATTTATATGTGTATATATATATTGTAGTTGAATAGATAAGTGTAAGAGAAAATTTAGGCCTGGTTTGGAAACTTTAAAAAAAGCAAAAAAGTCAAAAAGTTATCAAAAAACGTCAAAAAATTATCACTATTCACCAAAAAAAATATAAAAAAATTAATATACAAGTATTAAAATACAAATCAATTTCACACCATTGTAGGTACTGACGTCAAAGCAAAGGCAGTGAAAGGAAAAAAAAAATTACATGTGTATATTCACTAAGTTGGATGGTAAAGTTGGGCCCGTGGGGGCTCACCATAGGTCCTGTTTTGATAATCCGAACCGTCAATATGTAGAACTCGTCTAATACTATATGCCTGTAAAAAATCAAGTCTATCGGATATCGCTAACTACATGAGCAAATCAGTTTTGTATAAAAAATGGATGGTGTTATAGTTAACAGTTGACAAAAAAAAGTTAGCACGATTAGATAGCTATCAATATCCAATCAATGTGATTTTTCACAAGTATATAGTACTCGACGAGTTCTACACATTAAACGGTTCCGATTAGAAAAACAGGACCCGTGGTGGGCCCCCACGAGCCGAACAACACAGTCCAATCAAAGCCCGAAAATGAGGCAATCTTTTCCCATCTCCTACCTAGCTGACTACATTGCCCAACCCGTACGACATACTTCACTATCTTCTCCTACACACTTATTTATACAATTTTTTAATATACATTTTTCATAAAAAGTCAAAAAGTTAAGCCAAACATTCATATTTTTTTCTCAACTTTTAAGTCTAAAAAAACAGAAAGTGCACTTATTTAGGGCACCCCAAACAACTTCTTAATTGATTAATGTGTAGATATGAAAGAATAAGAGAGGAGAAAGAAAAAAGTGATCGATTTATTTATTTAAGAGAGAGAGAGAGAAAGGTGAGAGTAGAGAGAAAAACAATTTTTTACAAAAATTAATAAATCAAACATATTTTGTAATTTTTTTATTCAAATATTAATTTAAAAATTAAACCATCACACTCTCATCACAAAATTGACTTAACACCAGTTTGAAAAGTTGGGTTGGAGTTGGTTGGGGTTAAAATAGTCATAAAAAGATAAAATAGACTTTTTAGCTGTAGGTTAAAAAATATCACATCCAAAGTATAATCATTTCATTTTTTTTCTCTTACAAAAGTTAAAAAAATCAAAAAAAACTCATCCTAAATAAGACTTTTTAGCCCTAGCCTATAATAACTAAAAAGTCAAAAAGTCAATCCACATTCCAAACGAAACCTTATATGATTTATGCTTTCAAGTTGACTTTTTAGGACTTTTTTATTCAAAATTTTAATTAAATTTTTTTTTTTTTTTAAAATTAGGGGGTTTAGACCCCAAAAAAAAAAAAAATTGTGAAAAGTGAAAAGCAATGAAAATCAAAGAAAGACCAAAAAAAGTCCATCAAGCTAGTACAAAATATATATATATATATATATATTGAGAAATAGGTTAAAATTCATTTTTTTATTTTTTTAAAACTTTTTTGAAAAAACATACAAACAAAATAAAAAAATAATATAACTCAAAAAAGTCAAAAAAATTAATAAAATTAGTTTTTAATCTAGTTGTCAGAAAGAGACCTTTGTCCTATTTTGAATTTTTCAATTAATGCTATTTTGTATTTTTAGGTTTTTATACTAACAGTCTCTATAAAGTAAAAATAACAAGGGAAAATTACTCATAAATCATATTTTGGTAGATGTTATTCTAGTTAGTCCTGAGTGTTTTTTTTAAAACCATTTAGTCCTTTTTATTTTTGGTATGATATATGTTTTTGATATATTATGTATGGAGTTTACATTTTTGCCCATTTTGTGATTTCATTTTGATTTTGTCATGGTGTGTATTTAAGGGATGTTATAACATTACTTTGAAGTCTCTATTATTTACTATTCAAACCAAAATCAAAACAAACCAACCCTTGAATCTCCCATCTTCTCTCTCCTCTTCAAGAACACCTCTCCCTCCCCCCTCACTCTCTCTATCTCCTCTTTCTCTCTTGTTCAAGAATCTCCATAAACCCTAATTCGATGATGTACAGACTAAAAAAATGACCTCAAACCCTAGCACCACCAGCTCAGGAGGAACCACCACCACCACCACAACCGCCAGCGGCGGTGGTGGACCATGCGGCACATGCAAGTTCTTGAGGAGAAAATGCGTGGCTAGTTGCATATTCGCACCATACTTCGATTCAGAACAAGGTGCGGCCCATTTTGCAGCAGTGTACAAGGTGTTCGGAGCGAACAACGTTTCCAAGTTGCTCCACCATGTTTCGGCACACAAGCGGCTCGACGCCGTCGTTACCATATGTTATGAAGCACAGGCTCGTCGTAGAGACCCTGTCTACGACTGTGTTGCTCACATCTTTGCCCTCCACCAACAGGTACACACACAATCAAATTTACAAAGTAAAAAACTATTTTTTGGACATCATCAACATCAGTAACAGGTACACCCTTGAATTTTTGTTTATTTTTGGTATTTTTTTTATAAATATTTTAGCATTTTTGTTCAACGACGTCATCAACATCAACAACATCAGTGACATCATCAACATCAGCAACATCAGTGACATCATTTGGGTCAACAGCTAATGTCAGAGGGTCAAATGCTACCGACGGTTTAATGTTACAAACATCTGCAACTGGATTTCAAAACTTCTAGGTTGGCAATGTTGTTGTGCTAAATATTCCGTATTTGTTTTGAATTACAATGTTCAGTTGGAAATGTTCACACATTACGCATGATTGCCCCAAATGATGTTAGGTTGGAAATGTTAATATGTTCCACATTGATCAGAAGAGATGTAAATCCAAAAACCCCTATAGTGCGCTTTCTGGGCAAATTGATAAAATCCACATCACCAAAATTTCGATAATACCCCTACTTTTTGTACAAACTTACTACTCACCAATGTACATAGACATTTTTAACATTGGATTAGGACTTGTTAGTCTACAAGAAAAAAAATGAGACTAAATGGTTCATAATTCTAAAAGTTAGGATTTATTAGTGTTTTACCCAAATAAGAATAATAAAATAATTTCAATTAAGATTAATATTTACACTTCACTTTTAATCTCTAACCCTATATCTTGTTTGTGGTGTGTTATATAAGCATATTTTTTTTTTTCTTTTTATCTTTTTTAGATTATATCATTTCTCTACTTTTTTACATATATTTTTGTAAAAAGTCAAAAAGTACATTTATTTAGATCATTCAAAACAACCCATAATTTTAATTTTCTCTCAAACAATAAAATGAAAAAAAAAAAAAAAAAAAAATTAGTGTGAGAGACTTGAAGTGAAGTATATGAATATCTATACTATTATTAAATGAATGCCTAAATTAATTTAGTGAAACGTTATTTTCCTTATACTACGTGGCAACTTTATATATGTTAAAATAAAAAATATATATTATACATAACACATAAGTAAGTTTTGAACCCAAGATCTTGGATTTCATTACAAACATATTTATCACTTAAGCAACATACATATTATAATATTAAATCATTTATTATTTATTTTTATTATTAGTTATCTGAATTGCACACGCATCCATCCGCTAGTTATGTCATTAAAATATCATCAAAGTTACATTAAAGGTTAATAAATACTACAAATGAGAGGTATATACACAAGAAAAATACTATAGATTCCAAATTTTCTAAATACTATAGATTCCAAATTTTCTACAAGATAAATGACCAAATATCTCACATAGGACACCTATATGAGACATTTGGTCATTTATTTAATATCTCTAGCTTTACCCTATACACAAATTGTATAGTTGTCCACTTAATACTCTGTTTGGATTGAAGGGTTTGGTAAGAAAAAAAAAATTAATAGAGAGAATGAGATTTTTTATCACTTGTTTGGATGATTAATGAAGTGAGTAATGATGAAAAGTGAAGATAAATGTTGAGAAAGTCAAACCATACCAACTCTAATAAGTTTAGTTTCTTACAAAAAATAGTGAGATTGAAAAAAAAAAAAAAAAAAAAATCACAATTACTATTTTAATTATAGTCCATCTAAATAAGAACGTGAAAAATTGCAATCATTTGTTTTCAAATTTCTTTTCATAATTTGATCTATAATAATGTGGTAGATTATAAATTAGTTTTTATTATTTTTATATATTTAATTAAATAAGATTTAATTATTTTGTTACATCATTACTAATTAATTTATAAATTTAAATCGTGAATTTCTGGCAATAAACTTATAACCACCACCTAGCCATTATATGCCAATCCCGTAGGGGTAAGTTTGATCCGGATTGGTTTGGATTTAAGTAAAATCAAGATCAATCTGTTATTTATGATTTCTGAAAAATTAGAACCAATTCAATTCATTTAAATCGTTGAACCAATCCGAACCAATCCATTTAAACACGGATTGGATCGGTTTAAGATTACAGATTCACATAAAATTACAACAAAAAAAATATATAGAACATTTTAATTTCATAAAAAACATAAACATAGTATCATATTAGTTCCACAATAGTAACATGTCTTTCTATAATAGAGACATATTGTTCTAGAATTTAAACAACCATAAGAAAATTAGTTTTACCATAAATATTTAGACCATTATAAATTAAACTAAAAACTAACAAACGAGAGCAATAAAAGAAGATATTATACGGGTTTAAGTTTGGGTTTAGATTTTATATGGAATAAGAAAATATACTATGCTGGGAGGGTGTATAATATAAATATAGGTTATTTGTATACAGTTTGGATCGATTCCAATCCGAAACTGTAGGATTCAATCCTGAACCGATCCGTGAACTACGGATTTTTAATTTTTCAATTCAAAACCGAGCTAAGGATTCAAAAAACTAATCAAAACCTATCAAATTAAATTAGACCGAGCCGAATTACAAATTTTACGAATTCCTCCCTCAACCCTATCAGTGGGGGCTGAATTTACTGTGGCCTACATGCTTTCGCTGACAAGTATATGAGAGATAAAATTTAATGGTAATACTATAAATTTAAAATATATATGCATTATAACTATTTTAAGAAAATTCACAATACATTAATTTTAAATTCATACTATATAATCTATTTTGGAGTAAATTTTGTGATATGTTTTTAGGGTCTGGCTATCTAAAAGGTAAGTAGTTTTTTTTAAGTTTAACATAAATCGTTCAAAATATGAGAGAGTTTTTGATAAATCATCTTTCTAAGAGTTTATTCTATCTAACTCATATTCCTTTTTATTATTCCATTAGATCTTATTTAAGGAAAGAAGACTAAAACACCCCCAATCTCTCTTGCCCCCTATTAATGTTGATTGTCATTATATTTTTGTAGTTTACATGCATCAGATTGTTAATTGTTATTATATTCATATTAATTTGAAATAAATTTTTGTCATTGTGTTGTCAATTATATTATGTAAATATTTATATCATGTAATTGAAATAAATATTCACATCATTATATTTACATTAATTTGAAATGAATTTTTGTCATTGTGTTGTCAATTACATGATGTGAATATTCATACTAAAACATACAAATGTGAACGTTCACATTACTGCATGTTGTGAATAAAAATATGTTACTCCTTCTGTTCCAAAATAATGGTCCTTTTTGGGGAATCTAACTTTTTTTGGTAGTACAATTATTGCACTTTTAAAAAATTAAATTTCCAAAATTACCTTTTAATAGTATATTTTTTGGAAATATCAATGTTATAATTGTACTTTTTATATTGTTAATAAATTTAAAGGAAGGGCAAAATAGAAAATTTATATTATTTTTGTACTTGATTTTTAAAAAGTGACTAATATTTTGGGACAATGAAAAATGGAATAAGGGACTAATATTTTGGGACAGATGGAGTATCAATTAAAAATATATTAACGTTATTTTTAATGTGTTATCAATTAAAAATAAGAAGGTTCACATATTGTGAACATTCACATCACTACATTAGATGAAAGAAAATATTTCGGAAAGGTGTTGTGAACATTCACATCAGATGAGAGAAAATGTTTACATTATTTTTAATATGTTGTCAATTAAAAATATATTCACATTATATATTAATATAAAATAATAATATCAATATTATTTAGTTTGTGTATGAAATTTTCTATGCCTTAATCCATTCCCTTCTCTCTCCTCCCCCCAACATTAAATATCAACCTTAAATATAAAGGCATAAGAGTCTAAAAAAAAGTGTAAATTAAGAAAAATGACTTTATGAAATAAAAATATAAATTCATGTGATTAAGTGAGTTAAAAAATTTCTTCATGGACTTCTTGGATTAGAATACTTCTAAATGAGATTTAGCAATAAAAATCTCTTAAAATGTTGAGGTGTTGGTCAATAACAAGTTTTTTTTCTTTCTCTTTAAAACGTAGTTGAGAATTATATATTTCAACGTTTTGCTTATTCTTAGGTTTCGTTTTGGATGTGGATTGATTTTTTGGCTATTTTAGCCTGATTCTAAAAACTTTCGTTTGTGATAGGTTTTTTGGCTTTTTTGATTTTTATGAGAGAAAAAATAAAATAATTATGGTTTCGATGTAATGTTTTGTCTTATTGAACTAAAAAACTGATTTTGTTTTTTTATAATTAAAATAGCCAAAAAACTTGACATGCCAAACGAATGCTTGATATAGCTATAATAAAATATTTAAACAGTTTTATTATGAATGCAAAACCAAACATAAAATACATATCAATGGATAAAATTGTACAAAATTTATTAGTAAAATCTATCCATATATATATTTTGTATATTATACACAAAAGTTATACCATCGTGAAGATGTCCAGTGTGATTATCAAACATGGTGTGCTGTTAGAATAAAAGCATACATCGTGCAACACATCTCTATCCACTTTCACTTTCGTGTAAAGTTCTAGATTTGTTTTTATTGCTTTGAAAAACAAATTGAATAAGAGCTGCAACACTTTTTTTGACTCTATGTACTTCCAACATAAAAAGAGCAAAGACCTGTGAAGACAAATATGAAAATTTCAAATTTTGATCCTAGAAAATCCAACGAACATGTTAAAATAAGTCGCACTGAAAACAATACTTTTTAAAGAAAGTATCTAATGAAATAAAAACTTCTTAATCTTAAAATAGAATATTTGTGAAATACGAACATAAGCCATTGGACATTCATTTAAAAAAATACTACAAAAATGAAATAATTCTTTCAAAAATCATCTTAGATTGCCACAGAAAAATTGGTTAAATCCATTCCATTGAATATAAGTCTTTTGAGTTAAATCTGCTAATATAGACTGGGACACATAATTATCTTTTTCGTCACTGGACAATTTAGTTGCTCAAAATAAATGATCCATCTACCCCGTTTGGTAGAGCTGTAGGAAAGTGATTATAACCTATAATTTAACAACTTATAGCTTATAATTGTGAACATAAGCTGATTTTTGACTTATAAATTAAGCTTCTCCTCCCACACTCAAAGAATAAATTGATTTTTGACTTACAAAAAGTTATAAGCTGTATTGTTAAACTGAACCAAACACATCAAAATAGCTTAAATTAAGCTAAAAGCTGAAATAAATTGGAAATAAGCCCTACCAAATAGGGTCATCATTCTACATCCATGATTGCAATAATGCAAATCATTAAAAAAAAAAATTAATTATTTGAAAAAAAAAACATGTGTAATTTAATCTAAATGATATAAATTTGGAGTTGGCAATAATGCATACAATTAAATAATTACTTCACTTTCATTTTTTATTTATTTAATTGTTTTCTCTCCTCTGGTTAAGGCCCTGTTTGGTAGAGCTGTGGGAAAGTGCTTATAGCTTATGCCTAAACAGCTTATAGCTTATAACTATGACCATAAGCTGATTTCCAGCTTATTCTTAAAGCATTTCCTGCCCCACTCAAAGAATAAGCTGATTTCTGACTTCCAAAAAACTATAAGTTATAATCTATAAGCTAAACCAAACACATCAAAATAGCTTAAATTAAGCTGAAAGCTGAAATAAATTGTAATTAAGCTCTGCCAAACAGGCACTAAACATCAGATTCCGACTTTCCGAGTGATGATATTCGAACTTTGACAATTTAAGGGGTTGTTTGGGGTGTCCTAAATAAGTGCACTTTTTGTCTTTTTAGACTAAAAAATTGAGGTTGAAAATATGGATGTTTGGGTTAACTTTTTGACTTTTTATGGAAAAATGTGTAATAAAAAATTGTAAAAATTGATTTGTAGGGAAAAATTCGAATTGGGAGTTGTGCAGCTGTAATTGTTGACTTTTGGTGAATAGTGATAACTTTTTAACTTTTTGAGTAACTTTTTGACTTTTTGACTTTTTTGGTTCTTGCCAAACTTGGCCTAAATTTAAAAGAAAATGAAAAAAAATCATTCATTAACTTCCACACGAGGAATATTTTTAATCAAAATTGAAAAATAATATCCGACAAACTATGCCGAATCCACATACATGGCAGCTTCTATGAGTGTCCAAAACTGAAGTCAATAACGTGGGCCTGCTTTTTGACATTTTGATTCCGAAACCACGTGGCAGCAAATCTCAAATCAATAAAGTGGAGCCTATTTTTTATACAACAATGATTCATCCCACTAAAAATATCACCACTAATAGCATTAATGCATTAAAAAAATAGAAAAAAAATAAAAAAAATACAACTCCAAGACCAAAACATCACATCATTTCTGGCGGGACCCACTGCCACCTAATTAGTGGGAGCACTAATTAGTGCTCCCAAGCATTTTTCATTTTTTATATCCAATGCACGTTTAGTGGGATTAATAAATTCGGTCTAAGAGATACAGAAATATTTGATAAAATATGAAATACTTATACTACTGTTTTTTTTTTGAAAAAAAAAATACTTATACTACTGTTTGATTCATAGATTTAAAAAGGAAAAGAAAAAAATTAAATAAAATATAAAAAAATTTAGTAAAAACAAAAAAATACAAAAAATAAAAAAATAAAATTTTCTGAAAAGTATGTTCTGAAAAATAAAAACAAGCAAGCTATATTTTTATAAATTTCAAAATATGAATAAATTACGCAAAATTGTTTTAAGTTGATAAAATACAATAAATTTTATACTTTTTGCATACTCTCACCTTTCTTTTAATGATACATACATTGACGATGTTAAGTTTAATAATTAAATTACGTATACTAAGGCCTCGTTTGGGAATCCTTCTTTTTAGTTAAAAAGTCAAAAAGTTACTAAATTAACCAAAAAGTCAACAACCCATATCAAAAAGTCAAAGATTCTCTTTTCTCTCTACTTTTTGAACATCTTTTCGTAAAAAGTCAAAAAATTATCCCAAACATACTAGTTTTTGTTAGCTCATATTTTAGCTAAATAGTCAAAAAAATTACTAAATTAGCCTGTTCCCAAACGAGACCTAAATTAATTAAGAAAATTAACAAAAACAGATGTTTGGGTCAACAAGTGATTTTGTCCCATCCGTTAACCACTTCTTATTTTAAATTTGTTGAAAATAATTAGTATGAGGAAAAACAATTGTGATTTGTGGCACTAATTTTTTGAGCATTGTGGCACTAATTTTTTGAGCATTAATGGCACTAATTTTTATATCAGGTAAAAAAATAAAATAAAGTTACCAAAACAGGAAATTAGTGCCATTAGTGCCAGCAGTTTTAGAGCCACAAATCATTTTTCGAAGAAAAAACTGAAATTTTATTAAATAAAATAATGGTACTGTTAAAAAACTAACAATTTTATAGCAGAGTGTAATAAATGTTATACAATTCGAAATTTAAGCAAGATCAATGTAATTATGTTAAAATAATAGAGTACACCGTGATTTTTTCAATCTCAAAAGATGTTAGTGTAATTTACCCTAACACTTTTTATCAATTTCAAAACTAGTTTTAACGTTTTCACATGTATAAAAAAAATAAAAAATAAAACATATTTTGTCGATATAATAATTATAAACCGTTAATTTTAATATTTAATAATGTGTTCCAATCTTATGTAATGAGATGAAAATTTTCATTCTAATATGCAGTGGAGTTTTCATAAAATCTTTTAGGCTATTTAATTGAGTTTTTACAATCGTTTTTTTTTTATATAAAAAAATTAGAAAGTAATTTGATAAAAATTAAGATTAAAAAAATATTTTCAAATGCTTAACCCAGAAAAAAAAAATTTATATAAAAGCGATGATTGTTGTTGATTTTTATAAACAGGAAATTAACATTTGACCTTTTGATATTTTTAGTAACTGTTTAAATTTTTAACTATTATTGTAAGTTGCCAAAACAATACTAAAATATTTTTTTTTGTCAATTTTATTTAAAGAAAATAGCCAAATTATTTAAATTGAAAATAAATTTAAATTAATAAAATTAACAATTTAAAATTTATTTTATTACAAAGATCAAATTTTAATTTTTTTTTGGTTGTAATTTTTTCTTTTGTTTTAAATATTTTTTATGGTCTGAATTTTTGATTACTAACGTTGTTGCTATCTCAACACCTGTGTGTCTGTCTGAAAAAATTATACAATAGTTTTATAATATCACGTGGTCATATATTTTTTTACTAATTATCATTAATTATATTTATTCATATTTTTCAACAATTTAATATAAATAATTAATATTTTATATTTTTTTTATCATAAAGTATGACGTGATTGTATTAGGTCAAGTTTGGCGAGTTGTCAAAAAGTCAAAAAGTTACTCAAAAAGTTAAAAAGTTATCACTATTCACCAAAAGTCAAAAATTACGACTGCACAACTCTCAATCCTAATTTTCCCCTACACACTAATTTATATAATTTTTTAATACATATTTTTTCATAAAAAGTCAAAAAATTAATCCAAACATCTATATTTTTTTCCTCAATTTTTTAATTTAAAAATACAAAAAATACAAAAAATACACTTACGTAAGATACTCCAAACAATCCCTTAAAACTATCGAATAATCATCCATCTGTGTATTTAAGACTATCGAATAATCATCCATCTGCCTGATGTTACGCGTCTGGTTTCTCTCTCCAAAATAATGGCTCGTGCCGTGGGTAGTTCAGAGCTCTCCCTTTCTGACGCGTCTGGTTTCGCTCTCCAAAATAATGGTAGTGGGTAGTTAGCTCTCTCTTTCTCTTCCCGTATCATCTTCATATTCTGCTGACTCTCTAACCGTACACCTTCGGAGAAAAACCCCTTTATTAAACTAAACAACACCAACAATAATAATAATAATAAATGAGAGTAGTTAAATATACTATTCTGATCAGGTTACTCGGCCCCCATAGCTCTAGCCGTGTCACGCGTTGATCTCCATCATCATCTACCGAGTACACATAATATAATGTCAAATTAATTAAAAATACTTATACAATGTTTGATTGAGAGATTTGAAAATAAATTTTAAAAGAAAAATAGTAAAGGTAATTGAAATGTAAATAAAATATACATATATTTTACTTAATTTTACACATTTTTTTCCCTTCCTCTTTCTCTTTCTAAATCCTCCAATCAAAGACAGCGTAAAACACACATCTTATTTATCATAGAGTAATGTTAAGAATTCTAAATATTTTATTAACATTTTTATCAAAAATTTTATATAAGTGCGAGATTCACATAAATCTCATTCTTTTATGAGATATTTAATAAAAGGAAAATGAGTGGGAGCACTAATTAGTGCTACCACTAATTATGTGGCAGTAGGCCCCACTATGAATGATTTGATGTTTTGGCCTTGGTGTTGTATTTTTTTTCTTTTTTTATTGAGTGTCATGTCATTAGTGGTCTCTTTAGAGCTCCAAAATTAGTGGTCTCTATCATTGTTGTTAATAAAAATATTAACAAAATATTTAAAATTCCTAATATTTTTATTTATCAAAATATAATCACGTTTCATGTGTGTCTCTGTAATTTTTTATAGTCCTCATAATGTGAATCTGGAGAGTGACGCGAAGCTCCCAACTACTCAAAAAACTGCACCTTCCCCTGTTTATCGGATATAAAATAAATAAAATTTACAACTATATATAATGACATAGCAGTTTATATTTTAATTTTTTAGCTGTCATAAATTCAATAAGACACACTTCTCAAATCTTTATAGTTGAATTGTGAAATTTAAGTTGTAAGCCTTTAGTATTTGTTGTCGTAAAATGAATCAATTTTTTTTATGCTTAAGGATGTTTGGCATATAGCTAAAAGAACGTAAGACCATCTCCAACGGTTCATCAGAGTTGATATCAAATTTAAATTTTGATAAAAAAGTCACTGTTCATTGCTCCAACGGTTCATCAGAGTTGATATCAGATTGAAAATTCATCAAACAATTCATCAAATCGACGACAAGATACTGATTTCACCAAATCACTGTTCCTGACCGTTGGGGGAGACCAACCGGTCGACCAGCCGGTTGACCAACCGGTCGACCACCAAATGGTTCAAACAGTTCCAAAAAAGGTTTAGACAGTTTTAAAAAAAAATCCTCACACCGGTCGACCAGCCGGTCGACCAACCGGTTGTCCCGGAAAAAGGTTCAGGCAGTTCAGAAAAAGGTTCAAACAATTTGGAAAAAAAAAAAAATTCCTTCTAACCGGTCGACCGGCCGGTCGATCGGCCGGTCGACCACCCGGTTGTCCCGAAGCATATTTCATGAATTTGGTGCACGGTTGGAGTGAGTGGAATCAAATTTGGTGAAATGGATCATTTTTTACTCAGATTTGATGAAAAATTTGAGTCATCGTTGGAGATGCTCTAAAAAATAAAAAATAAGTAAAATTGTCTTTAAAATTTTTTAGTTTTCAAATCCATCTTGTGTAGACAAATATAAAAAGTAATATATATATAAAAGTTCCCAAAAAACTAAATTTTTTTCTTTTTTGTTTTTTGATCCTTTCTAGATTTTTATTTTTTACTTTTCTAATTTGTCTATCAAGTAGAACTCAAAAAATTGTAATTTTTTTTTTAAATTATAAAAAAATTCACTGAAGACAAAAAAAAAAAAAAAAAAAAAAAAAAAGAAAAAAAGAAAAAAGAAAGACAACCCCAAACACCTACTTACGTGTGTTTAGTTGAGAGATTTTAGAAGAGATTTAGAAAGGAAAAGAGAAAAAGTATATGAAATTAGGTAAAAATGTAGTTATATTTTATTCACATTTTACCTACCTTTTCCTTTTTCCTATTTCAAATTCTTTTCCAAATCTCCTAACCAAATACAGTGTTAGTGGGTTAAAAGCTTATTTTAAGTTCAACTCAAAAAGTAATTAAGGTCTCGTTTGGGAACAAGTTATTTTAGTAACTTTTTAATTGTTTGGTTAAAATTAATCAGTGTGTTTGAATTCAGTTTTTTGAAGACTATTTTTTATTTTTATTTTTTTTGTTTTTAGTGAATATTTTTAAATTTAGATGTATCTTACTTATATATATCTAAATAATAAAATATTTATAAAAAAATATTTTAAAAAATTAATAAATACACAAAAATATATTTTAAAAAATGTACTGAATTTTTGTATTTTTGGTATTTAGTGAATTTCTTAAATATTTTTTTTACAAATATTATACTTTTTAAGTGTATTTATGTTAGGTGTATCTAAAATTTTTAAAAATTGATTAAAATATTAAAAAAAATTTAGTGAAAACAAAAAATACAAAAAACAAAAAAGTAAAATTTTTTGAAAAGTGAATTATGAAAACTGAAACCAAACAGAGTGAATATGTTTGGAATGACTTTTTCATTTTTTATGAAAAAATGTGCAAGAAGTAGAAAAAAAAATCTTTAATTTTTTGATATAAGTTATTGACTTTTTAATTTTTTGATAACTTTTTAACTTTTATACTAAAATATTGAGTTGCCAAACGAGACATAAGTCAAGTTTAAATGTAATATAATAAAAAACTTTCAAGTTAAACAGTTAGAGCTTGTTTGGGATGTAGCTTAAAAAAGTTGTTTTTTGGCTAAAGTCAAAAAGCAACTCAATTTTTTCACTCACAAAAAGGTAACTTTTTTAACAACTTCTCAAACACTTTAGCTTTTTAGCTGTTATGTGGTGTTTTGAAAAGTTAATAAAAAGTTAATTTTTTGATTTTTTTTGTAATTTTTTGACTTTTTTGTGTTAAAAAAATTAGTTTTTTTGTGACATTTTTTGTATAAAAAAACTAAAAAACCAAAAAATTGATTTTTTTTATTAAAATTCCCAAAACAACCCTATAGCACCAACTCTTCATTTTCTCCCTCTCTTCTTATATTAATGATATTCTCATAGTTTGTGGATTACCGAATTCGCACACTTGCAAATGACATATAATAGTAATAGAGTCGAAATTGAATCTTGTTCAATCTGCATCCGCACTGTATCTATTAGTGAGAGGCTTCATCCTACTGTGGAAAGCTGTCCAATTCAAATTGCTAATATTACTACTCCTACTAGGCGGAATGGCCTAACCCTTGGTAAAGGAATTGACTTTCTAACTGTCTTTATATATGCAACTTCTCCTCAAATACGTGAGTTTTTTTTAGCTTCTAAAAAAAAACAAAAGCCATTAAAAAAATTAATACTAAACAACTTCTTAATAAACAGCCTACTATTGATTGGGATCATTTGCAGCCCTATTTCCAAAACATCACGTTAGTTGTATAGCGGTTCAATAATAGAGGATTATGTGTTGAAAAATGTTACAATATATACTTAAAAAATGTCCATATGGTATGCTTTTATAACATTTCATAAAATTTTATAACTTAAATACAAAATGTGAGAATTTTTTTTCACTATAAAATATCATAAAAAAAACATAAAATGTCATAACAAAAATCATAAAGTGTCATAATATTATCATTACTAACTTTATGGTGCAAACCATAAATTCACTATTCATGATTTTATTATAAAATATCATAACATACATCACAAACCAACATAACTTTCATCGTAAAAAATTTTAACTTTCTTACGATGTGCGCCTTTATAAAAGGTAGACATTATAGATTTCTCCTCATGTGTTTACCTAGTCTTAAAAATATATGAATACATAAATACATAAAGCGCAAAACACTATTTGTCCCACACATTACATGAACCAACAATGCTAGAGAGTCACAATTTTTGTGGCCACAATGGCTCAAAACTGCCAAAACGACGTCGTTTTGGCATATTTTGCACCCAAAACGACGTCATTTTGGCAGTTTTGAGCCATTATGGCCACAAAAATTGTGGCCCCAAACATTATGGCCCTCAAACATTTTCCTACATGAACTTTCTACGGAAAAAAAATTGTCAAAATCTTTTGTCATTATGGAATACGAAATGACTAATTGTACATTATACACAGTTTTATCTCATGTGCAGAGACTATATTCGTGATTTGAACCAATCACAATGTCTAGTATATAGCTACTTTAATTTGATGGACTGATGAATCACAAAAAGTGCTTGTTTGTTAGTCAAGTGGACCTCATTATAATTTAGAAGAAGATTAAGGTACTTAAACAGTTTAATTGAATAGAGAGAGATAAATGAATAATGTACACCATGATTTCATTCACTCTTGTTGGCCACTGCAATTACCATTATGATCCAAGTGCGCAGTGGCCAGAGATCGAATTAAGAGAAAATTATGAGGACATGCCTCTCTTTTTATGGAAAATATGATTTGTCCTGACATTTTAAAAATATTTATCTCATTTTATACATAAAATGAACCTCAGTATAAAAAATACATATCTCATTCTTATCCCATTTTGCATTCTCTTTTTATTTTATATCAAAAAAGAACTTTTTCACTTTATTAGAAATTACTTCTATAATATTTGAATTTTTTTTATAGATATAATTTATATATCATATTGTACATATATGTATACTTAAGTATATGATAAAAAAAATTAATTGTTTTTTGGCCCATCTAGTAATAAAATTTTCGTTCCGTCCTTCACAGTGGGTGTGCCTGTGGATATGTCATTCTACCAAAATGAACAATTTAATTACTTGAAAAGCTAGGATTTAATATTAGAATATATTATTATCATGCCTTTAAAGTGTTTACACATCATTAGCAATTTAGTATGCTATATGAAGAGAGAGAGAGAGAGAGAGAGAGAGAGAATCAAAAAATTAAGTTGTTAGCTGTAACATGTTTTCTCCATGTGAACAGTTTTATTCTTATTTTATTAATTTAGAAATATATATGAGAGGTGGTTGGAGTTTCTATTTAGTGGATGTTTGGTAATTATTTTTTTAGTTGATTTGTTGCTTTTTAAAATTTAATAAAATAATGCATTTGGTATTTGTTAATTAAACACCTTTTTTTTATTATGAAGAAAGTTTTGTGGGTCTTTTTAACTTTTTATTTTTTAGTGAGAAATTATCATATTAACCTTAGTGTGTAAAGCCCTTGTTAACATAACCGAAAGGATATGATGGAAACTTTATAAGTATTGAAGGTAAAATTGTCTTAACACAAATGTCTGGAGATTCTCAAAAAATTTTATTTTTATGGAGAAGTTACATTTTTAGCAAACCAAGCATGCTTTTTGCTTTTGAATTTTTTTTTAAACCAAAAAATAGTTTATTTATAACTTATTGTAAGAGCAAATAACTTAAATAAATTAAAACAAGTTGATTATTAGGAAGCTTGAAAAATGATGTTTTTAACTTTTTTTTTATATTTTTTATTATCAACTTTCAATTTACAATTAACTACACTAGATTGCTCTATCGAATTAGAAGGTTTAATTTAGGGCTATTCTAAGGCCTCGTTTGGAAACATGCTTTTTTAGTAACTTTTTGACTTTTTGACTAAAATATTATGTAAAAAAAATTAGTATGTTTGGGATGATTTTTTGACTTTTTACGAAAAGATGTGCAAAAAGTAAAGAGAAAAAGAAATTTTTGACTTTTTGATGGAAAATGTCTTAGACCCCCAGTGGGGGTGACCCCCACCACCCCCACTGTTTTTTGATTGGTCCTTATTATTATTTTTTATTTTTTTATATTTTTTTATTTTTTTATCTTCCATTGTTTTTTGATTGGTCCTTATTATTATTTTTTATTTTTTTATATTTTTTATATTTTTTTACCTTCCACTTGCTGAGTGGGGGTGGTGGGGGTCACCCTCCACTAGGGTCCCTAACAGTGCCGCTTTTTTATATAGGTTGTTTGCTTTTTTATTTTTTTAATAATTTTTTGACTTTTTAGCTAAAAAAGTCACTTGCCAAACGAAGCCTAAATATATGCACTACATATATGGAAGAAAAATCATGAGAAAAATAGAGCACCATCCAACTATAATCTTACATGAAAATGACAAAAAGCATATCATTTTATGCAAGTGGGAATACTCTAAACCAAGTTGTTTGCATAACCAATGGTAAACATTGTGCTTAATCTTCCATGATCCGGTTTTAAGGGTTTATTAATCCAACTTGAGCATCTTAGTTAGCTACTTGATCCCATATGGTTTTAAATGAAATGAGATGAATTAGTATAGATCATAACAAACAAAGGTTTTAAATGACATGAGAGGAATCAGTATCGATCATAGTATAGCCTTATAAAAAACATAGAGCTATACATATCTGGAATTAGATGATTTGATTAAGAATTTTTAAAATCTTCAATTAGCAATAAACCAGTTGTATTACTTCACGAATTGGTTAGCGACACATATTGTGAATCAGCTAAATGTATGCAATTTTTACTTTCCACGGATATAATATAGTTATATGAATATTAGGTCATATAAGCCAATATTTTAAACAAATTGATGCTTTGTGGTGGCTTAGGAGTACTTATGGGTTGTTAGACGCGGTAACTTAGAAATTATTGTCCCAATACTGTATTATATATATATATATATTTTTTTTTTGTTTAGGTGAAAAGGAAGTGTATACATAAAAAATTAGTTATACATAAGTCTAGGACATTCCACCCCTTTACACGTTACAAGTGCTTCAACATTTCTTGAAAAACAAGCATTTCATAATAAATTAATTTGAATATTTATTTGTATTTAATTAAGTTAAAAAGCTTTGGATTAGCTAGATGGTCATTATAAGAAGAGAAATGTTTTCTAATTACTTGGAACATAAAACTTGACAGATTCTAGCTATATGTATATGCGTGTGTAAATAGACTTGAAATTCTGATTCATACTTTTTAAATTTCATTCAATTCAATATTCAACCTTTTACTATCAACATCGGTTAGGAGCTGCATGTCTCCTAAACTAACGACCAAACTGCTTTCACCTTTTTCTCACAAAGAAAAAAAAAGTTATCTTTTTCTTGAATTTCTCTGTATTAATCTATTCTTAATATTTGAATCATTGTTAACACCATAAATCTGCAATTTTTATTATTTATATAATTACAGGACACGTGGCATCCTCTTATTCATTTGGAAGTTAAAAGAAGTTATAAAGATGATGGAGAATATGAAGGATGAGTGGAAGGACAAAGTGGATGAGTGGAAGGACATGTGGCAAGACAAGATTGAAGATGGAAGAAATGGGTAGTTATTAAGTAGTTATTGCTGTATTTTTTCCTCTATAAATAGCCATTAATGGCTACATTGTAAGGGATCCAGAACATAAATCAAAGACAGTTGATTTCAATATTTCTTGTTATTTTCCATATCTTAGGAGTAGTTTAACATAGATTTATTTTCAGCACTTTCATTTCGAAGCATAGGAGTAGAGGTAAATAATTATTACTTTGATTGTTCACTCAATCATCTTTCTCCGTCCCCCTTTCTTCTTTTATTTTTTCTTTTCACTACACTTGGCAATTTTGAAGTCCTCTTCGTTGAGGCAAAAGAACCGTCAACACAATCGCTTGATAATTGGCTTAAATTTAATCTGTAAGGATTTTTCAATCCTTGCTGGCACGCTCGCATTTATGATATTTTCCTTCGTAGGAAAAATAAGCCAACAATTTTGGCACGCCCAGTGGGACAGCCAAGTGTAAGAAATGACAAACAATTTGGATTCCGCCATTCGAACTTGTCAATTCGAAATATATTGGCGTGAAAGAAAAGTTTTGGATCTTCAAGAAGAGATCCATTTTCTTGATGAAATAAACTTTCATCCATTACAATATTATTTGGTGGAAGAAAAAAGACACCATTTAACTGGAGAAATTCGTCAACTTGATATGGAAATTCGCCAATGGAATGATGAGTTATCAACTCTCATTACCAAGTCTTTAATTGAGGCTTTAATGGCAGGAATTGGTGAATTTTTTCAGAATTTTTCCATGGTTGAAAATAGCAAAAGCAAAGAATTGATTTCATCAATGGCTCGGGGGGTTCAAGAGTCCGTTCTTAAAGAGCCAAGTAATGAAATTAACACAACGAAAGAGTATGTTCTTGAGCCAAATTTGGCTAAAAATGATGTTCCATGTATGACTCGGGGGGTCCAAAAACCAACTTTTAGAGAGTCAAGTCATGAAAATAACATTCTTATGGGGGATTTTCATAGGCCATTAATGGCTAACATGGAAAAACAACCCACTTTGCCAAAGAATTATGAAAATCAATTCGGCGAAAGTCATGTTTTTAAACCAAACATGGTCAAGAATAATGAACAAGCCACTGTTCATGAATTCAAAATTTTTGACATTTTTCAAAATGTCAAAAAGTATAAATTTTCATGGTCACACTATACCATGACTTTTGGTGTTCAAAATCCTTTTTGGATTTGTGGTTCACATCAAAATATAATTCTGATGATGTGGCTAATAAAATTAACAAATTGTTCTTATGAGTTCGAAGTACTTAGAACAAGGGATGACCATTTAAAATGCATGAAATTGGCTAGAAAAAGCCTATGCATTTAAATAAGTGGTTGAGAATGGCTTATCTTTTCAAATTGATGGCCAGTTGTTTGTATGTACACAATCAAAGCATCGAAGACACATTCGAAGCATCAATAGTTGTTTCGAAGGTTGATTACTTCACCTTCGAAACTGTATAAAGCTTTGAATATACATTCGAAGCATCAAGAGTTGTTTCGAAGGTTGATTACTTCCCCTTCGAAACTGTATAAAGTTTTGAAAACTTTCAAAATGTATACATCTCTTCAAATATAACAAAAATGACAATTAATTTGTTGTCGAAAAATGCCTGTTTTTGGCATGATAAGTTGGTTCGAAGAACAACCGTTTTGGTGTCTTCGAAGAATTAATAATTGGTTCGAAGCATAAAATTAATATTTTCATTAATTATGTATGAACCAGAACATTGAATAAACTACAATGTTGGCCAAAAGTTGCTTCGAAGGCCCTTTTGCCATAATTTTGTAAGCTTCGAAGCACTCCATCTTGCATTAACAGCTTCGAAGAAACAATAATGGTGGTTATGAACCTTCGAAGCTTTGCCGAATATTTCCAAGGATGTAATTTGTCCTTTGTCGGCACTTTCAATATTCGAAAGATGATTTTTGGTCCTTTATACCACCGTCGAAGCTTGTTACTAGTCATTCGACGCACTTCATTGGTGCTATTATATCTTTCGAAGCACTTTGCTAATATTATTCGAAGCATTTTATTGCTTAGATTAATCATGTGCTTGGTTCGGCCCTTCAAAAATTCAAATAAACATCATTTTTAAGGACCGCGGGGGGTAATGTTAACACCATAAATCTGCAATTTTTATTATTTATATAATTGCAGGACACGTGGCATCCTCTTATTCATTTGGAAGTTAAAAGAAGTTATAAAGATGATGGAGAATATGAAGGATGAGTGGAAGGACAAAGTGGATGAGTGGAAGGACATGTGGCAAGACAAGATTGAAGATGGAAGAAATGGGTAGTTATTAAGTAGTTATTGCTGTATTTTTTCCTCTATAAATAGCCATTAATGGCTACATTGTAAGGGATCCAGAACATAAATCAAAGACAGTTGATTTCAATATTTCTTGTTATTTTCCTTATCTTAGGAGTAGTTTAACATAGATTTATTTTCAGCACTTTCATTTCGAAGCATAGGAGTAGAGGTAAATAATTATTACTTTGATTGTTCACTCAATCATCTTTCTCCGTCCCCCTTTCTTCTTTTATTTTTTCTTTTCACTACACTTGGCAATTTTGAAGTCCTCTTCGTTGAGGCAAAAGAACCGTCAACACAATCGCTTGATAATTGGCTTAAATTTAATCTGTAAGGATTTTTCAATCCTTGCTGGCACGCTCGCATTTATGATATTTTCCTTCGTAGGAAAAATAAGCCAACAATCATATATCGAGATTTATGTATCTTAAGATTATAATTTGATCTAATTATTAAGAATGTACTGTGATAGAAAAATAAAAAATTTAAGATTAAAAGATCCTTGGATTTAGGGCTGATAAATGAACTAAATAACTCGAGTTTGAGATTGTTCTCATTAAATACTAGTTTGAGCTCAGTTGAACACATGTTGAAACTCGTTAAAATTTTCAAACAAAACTTGATAATCAATTGCTAGTTCGGCTCAGTTCGATAAACTTAAAATTATATAAAAATACCAAATTAGTTGACATTAGCTTGATAAAAACTTATTTGAAATAGGCTAAAAAATTTAGAAAACCAAACTTAAACAAAATTTAAAATTCATTAAAATTTTCAAATCAAACTTTAACAGTTAATTGCTCAGCTCATTTGGATCCTGTATTTCGAAATATAATTTACTTGTCAATAGTGGAGTTTTTTATTTCGATATATGTATTTCTATTCTATGTATTGGGTTGACAAAACCTAACCAATGCAATAGCGAATGGAAACAATAAAAAATAATTGAAACTAGGCATTTAGAAATAGTACTTGAATGGTGAACAAAAATATTTAGTTGAAAACTAATTCTCAAGTGAGTTTTTAATTATGGCCTCGTTTACAAAGTTTGTTATTTTAGTAGGTTATTTAGTTTTTGATTATTGTAATAGGTTATAATTTTTATGTTTAGAAAAATGATTGAATTTTTTTATAGTTAGATATAATGTTTGTGAGAGAAAAAATGAAATAATTATGAATTTAATGTGACATTTTATCTTATTAATTATTTTAACTTATTTTGTCTTTTTATAAATTTTAACTTAAAAAAAGTCAAAATTCACTTCCCATTTTTTATTTTTAGAATAATTTTTTTAATCAAGAGTATTATTAAAAAAAATTAAAGATGGTGTCCATCATGCACTTGATTGGCTTGCAAATTTATACATAGCGACAAAAAAAAGGTTGGTACTCACAAACCCTCCACACTTCTATCACATTTGGTGAGTCAGTTTCAAATCATAAATAGATAGACAAATGACTGTACAGTGCCCTCGTTTGGCACTGGATTAAAATGAAGTTTCCGATTTTTTTAAGTCATAAAAAATAAAATAAATTAAAAAATTAATAAGATAAAATATCATATTTAAATTATAATTATTTGATTTTTTTTTTCATAAAAGTCAAAAAATTAAAAAAAAAAATTTAATCCAAATGAACTTTTAAACCTCAAATTAAAATAATCAAAAAATTAAAAAAACTAAAAAGTCAATCTATTTTTCAGACGAAGCTAATATTGTGTTGACAAGTACTGAAAAATACAATATAATATAAAAGCGTGATTAGGTGTTGTGTGAATAATATTTTCTTAACCATTCATTAGCTCCATAATTTTTTTATCTAGAAATGCTATGTAGCTTAAAAAAATAAAATTAAAATAAAAAACTAAAACACAAATTAATAATTTTTTTTCATTTACTAATGTGATAGTATTTAATATGACGTTTAAATAATGCTAATTACAATGTAATAATATAATAAATATCTCATAAAAAAATTATAATTATTACTGTAATAAATACTCTATGTATGCTTCGTAACATGTCAACAAAATCATTTTAGACCTTTTATGAAAGAATAATACTATGAATTCATTAGTATCAACTTAAAGCATCTCCAATACTAATAGACATTTTATCTATCTAAATATTATTATAAAATATATTTTTCATTTTTTTTGTCAATTTTTTTATATTTCTACTCCAACTATATTCTTTTTTTTAAAATATTCATTCAACTATTATTAATTTTAAAGAATACCACATCAGCAACAAAGATAAAAAAAAACAATTCTAATGATTAAATACATTTTGTCTAGTTTTTGAAAGCTAGTTACATGTAGCTAATAAATGTGAGTTTGAGTCAAAATGTCTAATCATATACCTAGTAAGCTCTTAAAAATTATTCAAAATTTTAATCTTCTAATTAAAATTTATTTTATACATAAATCTCACACGATATAAATTTAATTCCTACCCTAAAATCAATCACTTAAAAAATGAAAAATGTTGAATGAATAAATTTGAGTCCCAAGCGTTTTCCTTTATGAAAAGTCCACAACAAAATATCAAAGTATTCATCAGTCAACGAATCACAGAGGCCGAGAAAGGGTAGTTTTGACAATTGAATGTATCGTATACGAGAGAAGATGACTTTTTCTGAACACAGAATCGGTTCTAAATTCTAATACATAAGAAGAGGACAATTTCAATGCTTGCTAACCCTTTAAAAAGCCCCATAATATCATTTCTACCCAATATTGTATCAAATACCGGTTAATCTCGTAAATACGACAAAAACCCAATGGCATTTCCAAACCCTCCCTCTATATATACGCACCTCCACTGATCCATCCATTCAATTTCAATCCCAAACCTCCTTGACTCTCTCTCATTTTCTCTCTCTAAAGCCATGCAAATAGGATCAACACTTCCGGCACAAAATCTGAACCTGTTTCAGACAAGACGAGCCAGCTTCAAGTGTCGTGGCTCACCATTGAACCCAGGGAGTTCATCACAATCTGTTAAACCAGTTGCATCCGCCGAGTCGACTCGGACGACTCTATCTAACCTTGAAAAGCTACTTCAAAAGCAATCCCCACCGAATTCACGTTCACCCGACCCACAACCGGTTCACAAAGAATCCAATAATGGGTCGCCGGAAATTAAAGGGAAAGGGCTCTTGGAGGCCTTGAAATTGACCCGAATTTGGCCCGAAATGAAGGTGGCGGAGGAAATGTCGCCCCGTCACCTCAACCGCCTCCAGCGGCTTTTATCGAAGTCGCCGGAATATTCTCCGAGAAACAGGCTCGGTAACCGGTGGAGAGAGTACCACGGCTGCAACGATTGGACCGGACTCCTCGACCCGCTCGACGAGAATCTCCGGCGAGAGGTGGTCCGGTACGGCGAATTTATTCAGGCCGCTTACCATTGTTTTAATTCAAATCCCGCCATGTCAGCTGACGAAGCTCCGTTTCCTCGATACGTGGCGTTGCCTGATAGGTCGTATCGGCTGACAAAAAATTTGTATGCCACGTCATCAATTGGGTTGCCAGGGTGGGTGGATGACGTGGCACCAGATCTTGGGTGGATGACCCAACGGACAAGTTGGGTCGGGTATGTCGCAGTGTGTGATGATCAGAGGGAGATCGCACGGATGGGGAGGAGGGATATTGTCATCGCTCTACGTGGGACAGCCACGTGTCTTGAGTGGGCTGAGAATATGAGGGACCTACTAGTTCAAATCCCGGGCCAAAATGACTCGACTCGTGGACAACCGAAGGTGGAATGCGGGTTTTTGAGTCTATACAAAACACGTGGAACTCAAGTGCCAAGTTTAGCTGAGTCAGTAGTTGCAGAAATTCAAAGACTAATGGATCTATACAAAGGTGAGACACTAAGCATTACTGTGACTGGGCACAGTCTTGGTGCGGCCTTAGCCCTACTGGTGGCCGATGAACTGAGCACATGTGCACCAGAGGTGCCACCGATTGCGGTTTTCTCCTTTGGCGGCCCTCGTGTTGGCAATCGGGGTTTTGCAGATTGTATTAATTCAAAAAATGTCAAGGTTTTACGTATTGTGAACTCTCAAGACATGATCACCAAGGTACCAGGAGTGTTCGTCAGCGAAGGGCTCGACAGGACGCTAAGGAACTCAAGCGCGGCTGGGGTACTTGACGCGCTTGACAGTCACATGCCATGGGCTTACTCCCATGTTGGGACTGAATTAAGAGTTGATACAAAGATGTCACCATACCTAAAGCCTAATGCAGATGTAGCATGTTGCCATGATTTGGAGGCATATTTGCATCTAGTGGATGGTTTTATGTCATCAAATTGTCCATTTAGAGCAAATGCTAAGAGAAGTCTAGTGAAATTGCTTCAAGAACAAACACCTAATGTGAAAAAATTGTACACCAGTAAGGTTAAAGGCTTGAGCTTGAATCTGCAGAGGGAGGAAATGCTTATGTCAAGTTGTTTACAAAGTCCTTCTTGATGTTTTACAAGGAAATATTTGTAAAAATACCCATTATTTGGGCAAGGATATAAGTATGCTTCTTGTACAAACTTGAATAAGAAGATCCATACCTTTGTCTTTTTATCTATCCAATTGCAAAAATATCTTTTGTCATAATCCAAATATTCATAAAGTCATCACTACAACCAATTAAGATTTTAGGGGCAAAAATTAGGAAAATCATTTTTTAAGAATGAAATGTCTTAACTGTCAAAAGTGTCATTACTATATTTTTAGCGACAAAATTGAACATGTAATGATGAATTATCAGTCTTTTGGGATCAAAATTTTTATTTCAAAGATTAAACATTTTTTACACGAAATTATTTTGTTTCAAAGTGCATTGATTAGCGACATTTCAAATTTTGTTGCTAATTTTTTTTTTAAAACTTTTTAGTGACGAATCTCCTAACAATAAGAATTTATCTGCTATTATTTTTTTCTAATAAAATTTTCAACTTTAAAATGAAAATGTTTAACTCTTAAAATCTTTATAGGGTGTAGAGTAGTTTCAACATTTTAGTAGTATTTTTAAACTACTTTAAGTCATTTCATTAAAAGAAAAAAAATAAGGGAAACTTCCACATATACATTAAAGAAAAAGGGATTTGCTTATCTCCGGTCCTAAATCGAATTGGGGAGGTATTATTAAGTCTATTGGGTCTATTTTTATATTCTGTTTCGATAATTTGAACCGGTCATATTTTAAGATTCGTTAATTACATCATCTTACAAGAAATTAATTCGATCAGATAACAAAAATCACGTGTTTGGATCAATTTTGTATGAAAAAAAAAAAATAGACGGTAAGAAAATAAACGATTCATACAAAACTGATCTAAACTCATGGTTTTCGTTTTCCGATCAACTTGATTTTTTATAGAGATAATGTATTCAACGAACCATCAAATATAAGGTTGCGTTTGGTAGAATTTTGTAAATATGATTTGAGAATATGAGTTGTATTTTGAGTTTGTGAGTTGTGAAATTATGATTTGAGTGTAAAAAAAAAATTTGGTTATGGTTTTTGAAGAGAGTATTGAATTGAGTGTAGAATTGAGTTTTGAAAGTTTGATTTGACATGTGAAGTAAGAAAATTTGTTTGGTTATGAGTTTTGAAAAGAGTTTTCAAAACTTTTAAATTGTTATAACTCATAACAAAACACACTACTTTCACACTATTGAAAATTGTGATCAACACTCATAACCAAACTCTTTTTAAAATTCAATTAAAAAAATTTATTAATAACAGAAAATAACATTAATCAATTTTTTAATTGAAAATACTACAAAGGAAATAATTTTTTTTTTCAAAACAAATATTCAAAAAATTTAAATCGTAAATATTTAAATAATTTAAATAATCTAAAAAATTTTAAAAGTAAAAAATTAAAATAAATATTCAAAAAATTTAAATCATAAAAATTTAAATAATTTAAATATTCAAAAAAATTTAATAATTTAAAATATTAATATTTTAAATTTAAAAACAACTCTACACTCAAATCGTAACCAAACGCATAAAACAAAACTCAATTAAGAAATTATTTTTAAAATTCATAACCAAACACATAACTCGAAACTTCATACTACTTTCACAACTCTATACTTAAATCGTAACCAAATACATAACAAAAAAATTAAAATATTTAAAAATATTTTTATAAAATAGAGTTTGAATTTATTTTTATAAAATATTTTCAAATTTAAAAAATTAAAATCATAATATTTTGAAATTAAAATATTTAAAAATATTCAAAAAAATTAAAAAAATCGTAACATATTTAAATATTTAAATATTTAAAATCTTAACAAAATTAAAATATTTAAATATTTAAAATATTTAAAAAATTAAAATATTGATTTGAATTGAGTTTTGAAAAGAGTTTTGAATTATGTGTTTGGTTATAAGTTTTGAAAAGTAATGATTATATTTTGAATTGAATTTTGAGAAATGGGTGTAGAATTATGATTTGAAAATTCAAAACAAACAATACACTCAAATCAATAGGTGAAACTATAATTTGAAACCCTAACCAAACGGAACCTAAATGATTCGGATCATAGAAACGAGACTCAAAAATGGGCCTAATGGGCCAGACTAGACAGGAGACAGCCCAGTTCCCAAAAAAAAGAAGAAAACAAAAATAGAAAATTCCGCTTTTGTCATAATAGTAAAGCAGAAGTCATTTTTCTATTTTAAAATTAAAAAAATTAAAAAAAAAAAAAAAAAAAAAACACTATTTGATGAACTTTTACGAAAATTAATTTTGAATTTTTCTTAATGACAAATAACTTTTTAGAAGAACTGAAACTTCATAAATGAATATAGCTAGATTTTCAATTTCTTCTTAACAAAAAAAAAAAACCAAAGTGTTTATCATGGTCACCATCATCTTCATGTACTTCAAATTCAAACTAATAAAGCCAAGTCCTTCTAAGGTTGCCGTACAAAATCTATTTTCTCGTTTACAAGTCAAGACGCGGTTATTTTGGTATGAATAGTGTACATGTTCCCAAAAATCATAAAAACACTTCTATGTATTTTTGAGAAAAAATTTGCTCAAAAAACGAAGGCTAGTATGAAAGTGATGTGTTTGCAGACAAATATAAATAAAAAACACTGAAAATGAAAACACTAAAATATTGTGTTCTGATTGGTCCTGTTGACTCATATCTGCATACAAATCTTGAAGTTACCTTGCCTCCAAATATTTTGTGGACCTTGACCATGTGGAAATAGACTAGTTGAAATTATCTACGTTGTTAGGTTGTTTTTGATTTGGTCTTCTATTTTGTCATTGAGCTAATACAATATAGTATATGACTTCAACAAAGCTTGTTAACATTCGATCATTATGATAAATTGCCCCATATTTGGGCTCTTATTTATTTTCCCAATAAATTTTATGTTAAAACTAGCAGCTTCAAAGAGATATATGCATGTTTTGATGCATACAACAATTTGGTGTTGTCTTTCACCTTAACTTTGCATAACATTTGTGGTCAGGTTTGGGAAATCAACCTAGTTGAGCTGAGTAATACAGTGTTTGAACTTAATTCGTTTATTAATCAAAGCTTGGTTTGTATACATTTTATACTTCATCTTACATTCTTATATATAATCAAGACCAACTTCACCAAGAAAGAGAGAGATTACATTTATCGTAGTCCGGCCTCAAACCTTACTAAGATCTTAGAGAACAAAAACCCGGAGTATAAGATAAGTCACATGCTCACCAAATCCAGTAGACATGTGAGCTTTCACCTACTAAACTGTCATCCTTCGTTTGTGTGTATTGTAATTATTATTAGCGAGTTACTCATATGTATTTTCTATGTGGATATTTTGATTAAATACCAATTAATGACACCTTTTATTTTGAAGTTATCAAATGTTTTTTGTTTTTAGCAATGATAGAGACACCCACAAAACACAATCTCCACAACCTCCAAAATAATCTGAACCATTCCTGTCACTGTTAGGCACAATTTCTAAAAAAAATTCAAACACATCAATGGTCAATACATCAATAGGGATTGTGAGGGTCCTCCTTTGTAGGGGTCTCAAACATTTTCCTTTTGTTTTTTTTGGTGCCCTTCTTTTTTTTCTGCTGTGTTTTTTTTTTGGGGGGTTTCTGTCCAAATGATGTAGTAGTAAAACAAGCCCAATCAACATGGGTGTCTAGCTCTGAGCCAAGCATAGTACTTGGATTACTTGTACACGCAGGTTGAGTTGAGATGGCCCAAGTAGCTTGCAAATACAATTTTCATTCAGATTACTGGGCCAATTGCAATCCAATGGACTGTAGAAAAAATATTTATAGATGAATAAAAAAAATTATGATTTTAATTATTAATATTTATAAAATTTATCACTTATATGTAATTTTTTTCTCTAAATTTACACTGAATTGTAATTCCCAAAAAAAAAAAAAAATACTCTATCATAATTTTGTATGAAAAAATATTGTTTAATTCAAAATTACCAGGGCAAGAGAAAACAAAATAAAGGTAATTGCTAAATTCTATAGCTAGTCACTCTCTCTCTCACATGGTAAAGTTCACCTACATGCCCACACCCATGTAATGATGAAGTCCGTGAATTTAACAATCTCTAAAATAAAATTTCAAAATTACCAAAACATGACCCAAGTTCTACATGACCTGAGATGGGGCCTTTATACATATGTAAGAGCCAAAGGTTAAATGCTTGATCCAGATGACATAAGTCGATACTATAAGAAAGACACATAGACACCTTAAATAAAAAAGAATTTAGGACCATTTCCAATTAAGTGCTCATCATCTATACGTACAAATGTTCATCTTGCCACTAAGGTAAGTGTGTATAAGTGTTGAAGTGGGTAAAAATTAATCAAGTCTTGGTGCTAGGCCCAATGCAATACTCACTCCAAGGTGGAGCTAGGTCGGACCTCATTAATCAAGTCTTGGTGCTAGGCCCAATGCAATACTCACTCCAAGGTGGAGCTAGGTCGGACCTCATTAGTCAAGTCTTGGTGCTAGGCCCAATGCAATACTCACTCCAAGGTGGAGCTAGGTCGGACCTCATTAATCAAGTCTTGGTGCTAGGCCCAATGCAATACTCACTCCAAGGTGGAGCTAGGTCGGACCTCATCAGTCAAGTCTTGGTGCTAGGCCCAATGCAATACTCACTCCAAGGTGGAGCTAGGTCGGACCTCATTAGTCAAGTCTTGGTGCTAGGCCCAATGCAATACTCACTCCAAGGTGGAGCTAGGTCGGACCTCAGCCCTATGGCCAACACTTGCTCCGAAGCAAGACAATCATAGGAGTTCGGCCCAATGTACGAGCATCACTCCAAAGTGGGCCGAGCAACATGGTGGACCTTCTGGATGGACAGAACCACTCCGAAGTGGGTTGAGCAACATGTTAGACCTCCTGGTTGGACAACCGTTCTAGAGCAGACCAACTTAGAGAAGACCAATTCACTGAAGATCTTTCTTGGGCTCACAAGAGACAAACAACTCTGCTCCTCTCCCTCTGTATGAATAGAACGTGGAAACATGGAGGTGCAGAGGGACAAGGTGCATATATGACAGACCTGCATCTGAATGGCAGGCGGAGTGGTCGTCCTCCTCCAATGAGAGATGTCCACTAATGAGACAAACAAAATAGACCTGTACCCGAGTGTCAGGCGGAGTGGTCGTCCTCCTCCAATAGGAGACGACCACGAATAAGATACATTGGACAGATGGCGGAGAGAGAAGGACTTGAACGACAAACAACCTTCTCCTATAAAAGGTGAACATTATTCCCTCTCAAGGGATCCGAAAATCCACACAACACATACACACCCTTTGTATTCTCTTTTCTTCTTCTTCCTAAGTCCCTGACTTTACCATCGGAGGGGTTTCCGACCAAACCCCGGTCGGGCAGCCTCACCGTTTGTTATTCTGTGCAGATCTTCAATTCCCAAAGCACGCTGTTCATCCACGAAGTTCAACCCTTCTTCATAGTGCGGAAATCACCCCGCACAAGTGTAAATATAAATAAAGAGCATACTGTGATAATAAGGAACTAACTTAATTATTGGAGGGCTTTAAAGTAGCACTACATTGTGTAACTAAGGTTTTTCTTTTATTTTAGGTAAGCTCGGATCGATCATTCAAACTTTAGAGTTCAATTTATAGAAGAATTGAAATTCCACTCTACTCAAAATATCAATTTAAGCTTTCCCTAAAAGGATCGGAAAACTTTATGCACTAATTTATTTATTTATTAATTATTATTATTAAATAAATAAATAAAATATTAGCATAACTCTTCGATTGAACTCTTAAACTTTACTATAAAACTTAAATATACAGTCACTTGAGTTAACGCTGAAATGCTAACTTTGTAAAAATAATCGCTCTATTTAGTTTTCATTTTTAGAATTTACTTTTCAAAAAAAAAAAAAAAAATTATTTTCCATATTTTTTTCTTTTTACTGAATTTTTTTAATATTTTAAGTAATTTTTTTAATTTTTAGATACACCTAATATAAATATACTTAAAAAGTATAATATTTGTGAAATTTTTTTTTACTAAATATCAAAAAAACAAAATACTAAAATTCAATATATTTTTTATATTTTTGTGTATATATTAATTTTTTAAAATATTTTTTTATAAATATTTTACTATTTAGATACATCTAAGTAAGGTATATATAAAAAAGTAAAAAAATAACTTAAAATTTTAAAAATATTCACTAAAAATATAAAAAAATGCGAAAAATAAAAAATTTAATTTTTAAAAAATTAAATTCAAAAAATTTAAACCAAACACACTAAGAATAAAGATTGAGAGCTTTAATTTTGAAACTCTAAAAAGAGCTCTAGTGATATGGTAAGGAGTATGGCCCACATATGATATGATGTGTGTATCTATATATATATATATTTTTTATTTTATTTTACCACATCACTAGAGCTCTCTTTTTAATTCTAAAATTAGAACTCTCTATCATTATTAAACACACTAAATAATGTTTTAAAATTTTATAAAAAACTACACACTTTTTTTTTTTTTTTCTTTGGGTGATTTTGATATGTGTGGTGATTTTGAAGGGAGTTCAAATCCTCAGCCGCACATTCCTGTGGCCCTCCTTGTCGCACTACAAAACGACGTCGTTTTGTATTTATTTTTATTTTTTTTCCCTCCTTTGTTTCTTATTCAGCTTTCCCCTTTCCTTTTTTGAACCCTAGACAGACCGACGGAGGCGACGAATCTGGACGAGAGACCGACAAAGGCGACAATCTGGACGAGAGTCTGAGCCGATGAACGAAGAGGCGACGGAGGTAAGACAAGGTGAGGCGAGGCGACGAACGAAGAGGCGACAGAGGCAAGGCGAGGACAGGCGGCGGTGAGATGACTGGAGTGGTGAGAGACTAACAAACAGAGTCGGCGAGAAACGAAGAGAGAGGGTGACGAGGTTTGTTTCTCTCCCTTTGGTCTTCATTATAGATTAAGATCCCTACATCTGCTTTGTGAATGTGATCCCTAAGTGGTGAATTTGTGTAAAGAAGAGCCATATTCTGAATGTCTGTACAAAAATGATAGAACCCTACATCTGCTTTGTGAATGTGATCCCTATGTGGTAAATTTGTGTGAAGACCAGCCACATTCTGAATTTGTGTACAAAAATGATTCTAAATTTGTGTACAAGAATGATTCTGAATTTGTGTACAAGAATGATTCTGAATTTGTGTACAAGAATGATTGTGAATGTACAAAAATGATTCTGAATTTGTGTACAAAAATGATTCTGAATATGATCCTTAATCCCTTTAGTTCTCTTAAATTTAATTCTCAAATATTCTTCTAGTTGAGAATAGAATTACCTTTGGAAAATCTTTGTAATAAGTTAATTGGCTTCAAATAAGTGTAAAATCTAGGTGTATGCTAGATTCCCTTTGCGATGAGTTAATTACCTTTGAGAACAGAATGCCCATATGTTTGTGATGAGAATAGAATGCCTATATGCCCATATGCCCTTTGAGAATAAATCTGGGTGTAAAATCTTTGTGATGAGTTAATTACCTTTGAGAATAAAATAACCTTTGGAAAATCTTTGTGATGAATTACTTGAGAACAGAATTTCCTTTGGAAAATCTGGGTGTATACTGGAAAATCTGGGTGTATGCTGGATTCCAATGAACAGAACTATATAGGTAGTTAGACTAATCTCAATAAAAATAATAATACTATATGAGTAGATCAGCCACTAAATAATACTAGATAATTTTGTTGAGTTCATTGAATTTAAATATACATTGTAGACATTTGTCTACAATTCAATTATAGCATCCCACAATGCATATTTTCATACATCTATATTGATTTAAATTCAATTCAATACATCTGTCCACAATGCATATTTAAATTCAAATCAATTCAATAGTACTGGATAATTTTGTTGAGTAGCTCTAGTTAATTTGTATTTAAAGAAACATAACTTTGTAAACAGATGTATGAAAATACAATTTGAGTATGCTTGTCTAATGTTGATGAAAACTAATAGATAATAATATGAAGTAATACGAACTGATGGGTAGTAATATGAAAACTGATGTTGATGAAAATTGATGGGTAGTAATATGAAGTAATATGTGTTAGAAATGGTTATAAAATTCTGGGTAAAACCAGAATTTTTTCCTAAGTTTGGTCTATTTTTTAGGTGGGCCCCGAGCGTCGATTTTTGCGGGTCAAAGTGGTAACGCGTTCTATGTCGCGTTGTGATTCACGTGATATATTTGGTTACTCAAAACCATTACCAAGTGAATGAGAAATTGAAGCCAAAGTGTGCTCCATGGAAATGGAGTTTTGGTGGAAAATCCTTAAAGGTTTGAATAAGGCTTGTCCCACATTGATTTGGTGGGAAGTTTTGAATGGATTTATAAGGCATGGGTTTGATACTTGGGGTGTGCCCCAAGGGGTACCCAAGTGTTTTAAAGGGAGAGGTTATGGGTAAAATGGGCTAGACCCATTTGACCCAAAAATCACCACACGCACGCGCGCGCATACCTGTTCAAATAGGTTTGCACCTATTTAATTCAAAATCTGCAGCCACCAATCCATCTATAAATAGGACAGCCCTCATTTAAATTTTGGAACTCTAATTTCGTCCTTCATAATTCTACAAATATTCTTTTCGTATTGCTGCATTATTTTCTTCTGCGAGAGAGTATAAACACTTAGTGTGTTCGTTAAGCAAACAATTTGTAGTGCTGCTATTGTTTGTAGTAGATCATTTTATCTTGGGAGATAGACGTCCAAATTCTGAAAGCACCGTGGAGAGGACGAATCTGTCTTAAGGACACAGTGTCAAACACTGGACTTGATCAGATAATTATTCAAAGAAATTAATCAAGTAAGTTGTTTAATTTATTATTCTGTTTTATTTGTTTATTTAATCATATTTTAATTTTGTTTTTGTAACAAATAAAATCTGTTTTTCTTTATTTATTTTTGTTTCGAGTTTGATTTTTGTAATCAAACAAATTCTCTCATTTCTTTTATTTCTTTTACATTCTGGTTGTTGTTAAATACACAACAGAATTTAATCTTTTTAAATACAGTGAAGATTGACCAACAATATGATCTTATGAACTGATGTTGGCTGAAGTGAGTATGCTTGTCTGCAACTTATGCATGTCTGCTAGTTGTTGATGAAGTAATATGAACTTATGAATTGATGTTGGCTAAAGTGAGTAGAATTAACATCAACTTATGAACTGATGTTGACTAGACTGTCTACGTGCTTGTTACCTACATTTCTTAACTTCAACTATGGTTAGATCTGTATTGCATTTGAAATTGACTTTTGTGTTTACTTGTAATTAGGATTGACATGTCAACGAGTTCAAACAATGATACTGGATTCTTTCAAAATAAAATATGCAAATGTGGAGAAAAAGCAGGAGTGTACATATCAGAATCAGAGAAAAATCCAGGGAAGTTGAATTTCAAGTGTGCAAATAAGGCTTGTGACTACTTTGCGTGGGGAGTAGCTCCTACTGGGAGTGGATCACATATCCAAAAGAGCGGGTATGATTATGATTTTACGAGAAACAATGAAGTTGTGAATATCTTGGAACGACTTGAGACAAACCAACGAAAACGACTTGAAGCTATCAAATTCATGATGTTGATAACCATAGTGATGGTTGGTTTTACCATGCTAGTGGTGCTACTCAAGTGAACTTGTATTTCTACTGAGTGTAAACCACTACTTGTAGAACTTGTATTTAGTTTTGAAACTTTTATATGTGCATGTAAAATCCAAACAATGTTTAATTAATAAAGTTACTATGCTATGTCAATTGTGTTAATTAATGAAATTGGGTGTTATGTATATGATGTATGAAGATTGATGCTATGAAAAGAAAGTGAATTTGATGTTATGTGAGCACAAAGTGAATATGATGTTGCATGATGGATGATCAATCCTTTACACAGGGCACTGTACTGCAATTCTTCCATGGGTTTTAGCATGTTAAATCATAAAATGCCTAGCTTTTTCAAAGTAATCCTCAAAGAAGCATCTCAAAGCAAGCTTCCCAAATAACAAGTTATATGATCACTCCAACATCCTGCATCACCTCACCATGAGTCAACAAAATCAAGTCCTAAACATTTCTCCATGCTGAGACAAGTAAACATATAGGAAATGAAGGCAAAGCCTGCTTGTAGAAACAACAAGGAATTGAACCTGTGCCACAAGTAATTTAACCTGTCCAACTTCCCTAATCACTAACCACTAGAAAATATTAACTAAAACAAACATTAATGTCATTCTCACAATAAAGGCATTCTAGATGAAAATAATAAGAACTTTATATATGCATACACACAATTCCATGAAAAAGAACGTAGTTCCCAAACATTAAAAATACATAAAAAAAGATGTCCATCAAAAATATCCAAATCCCACCAAACATTAAAAATACATAAAAAAGATGTCCATCAAAAATATCCAAATCCTACCAAACATAAAAAAAATACACCCAAATCCACAAATATAATAACATCATCGTTCGGTGCAAGCCTTCCAGGGATGTCCATTCACATGACTGTCAGCAGGACTATGTAAGGCTTGCGACGGTTGGACTGCACTAGTTCCTCGAAGCAACTCCTGAAGCGATATCTGAGTGGGATACACTAAAGGCATTGAATGAGGCGGCATTGACTGAGGCGTGTTATTTCCCTGCAATAGTAATACATTTATTAAAATATTTATAGAATCTATACTACCATTTCAATGTAAAGTACGTAAGTAATTACAACTCACATCATATATAGGATACATAACATGATGAACACTTGTACAACCCATGGCAAAGGGAGGTTGAGATTGGGATTCAGGTCGAGATTGGGATTCAGATTGAGAAATATAGATTGAGAAAGTAAACCAACATAAAAAAAAGAATAAGTGAAATGAAAAAAAAGTAATAATGCATTTTCATTTTAAAAAACAGACAATATGAAATATTACCTCAACATAATTACTACCCATGGCAAAAGGAGGTTGAGATTGACCTTGTGGAGTGTAAACACCCTAAAGTAAACCTACATAAAGAAAAGAATAAGTGAAATGAAAAAAAAAATTAATAATACATTTTCATTTTAAAAAACAGACAATATGAAATATTACCTCAACATAATTACTACCTATGGCAAAAGGAGGTCAACATTAACCTTGTGGAGTGTAAACACCCTAAAGTAAACCAACATAAAGAAAATAATAAGTGAAATGAAAAAAAAATTAATAATGCATTTTCATTTAAAAAACAGACAATATAAAATATTACCTCAAAATAATTACTACACATGGCAAAAGGAGGTTGAGATTGACCTTGTGGAGTGTAAACACCCTAAAGTAAACCAACATAAAGAAAAGAATAAGTGAAATGGAAAAAAATTAATAATGCATTTTCATTTTAAAAAACAAACAATATGAAATATTATCTCAACATAATTACTACCCATGGCGAAAGGAGGTCGAGATTGACCTTGCAAAGTGTAAACAGTAACACCCTATACAACCAATGCACGAAAAAAAAAAAAAAAAAAAAACGTTCACATGCTAAATTGCAAGAAGAACCAATTGAAGATATGTTGGTTCCGTATGAAATTCAATTTCTCTAAGGTCTATGCATGTCAAAGGTTGCATACAAAATTAAATATTACCTGTATTGAGTGATTACCCACGGCGGAAGAAGGTTGAGATTGACCTTGAGAAGCAGAAAAAGAATCACCATACATGCATCACAAAAGACCCAAAATAATAAATATCACGCTACTAGTTGCAAGAATAACCAATCCAACAAGATTAACACAAGGTTGCACACAATAGTAAATATTACCTGACTATAAATATTACCCATGGCGACAGGAGGCTCAGATTGACCTTCAGGAGTACAAAAACCATCACTCTGTAAACAACTAATTTATTTAATTCATTATTTTCCAAACACACATAACACAAAATTAATAACACATAACAATCACACATAACAAAATTAATTACCTGCTTAGAATGCATTCTTTTCTTCTTTGCAATAGATTTTTCCATCCCGCCCTTGATCCTCATTCTTCCCTTACTAGTTACTTGTCTTTTCTTGAGTCCTTTGGCTTGGATTGGACAATCTACTTCATCACTCTGTGAGCATGTGTTAGCTGAGGAATTTCTCAATTCAGTGATCTCCACTTGACCACAAGTGTGCACATTTAATTTGTCTTCAACTATAACACTCAGTTCTTCACCTTTTGCAAGTGACAAATAAGTTTTTTCACTTTCAGCGGCTCTACTTGCTATTGCTCTAAACATATTTATCAATGACCTATATCGGTCGCTTTAACGTAGTTTCACATTAGCCTTGACGTCATACCTACTCATATCTTTCACACTTTCAGCCCTTATTTTTTTAGCCCATCGTTTCAGTATGTATTGTGCAGGAAAGTCTTTTGCATTGAATATCTCTCTAAGCACCTTTAGACAATGTCGACACACTATGCCCTTCACTTCAAACTTTTTGCAACTACAACTCAAAAAACCATATCTATCCATTGTCACTTTCTTATCTTTTTTTCCATCTACGTCTGTTTGAATTGTGAATATGGTACTCTCACCATCATTAATAATGCTCACAATGGACGCTTCAATGGACTGCACGTACTCATTTTGGAATTCCTCAAAAATTATTTTGGTGTAAATATCTGCCATTTACTTTAACATCAAAGTTGGAATGGAAACCATTGACAATTTTTGAGACAAATTATAATCGGCTTCTAATTCTTTATATCTCTTGTCATAGAGCACCCTCTCAAAATGCATGAAAATTTCCATCAAGTTATGACTACAATTGAGATAATCCTTCAAAAATGCATTAAATGATTCACTTAGTTGAGTAATACTTATTCCAGCTGCCCAAGAATTCATAATATATGGCCATCCCCATTTCTCCTTCACACCAAAAGTTTGCTCCAACCAATGATTGTTGCGTGCATCATACTTATCAAGCATTTGGTCCTATTGTATTTTGAATTCTTCTTCATCATCAATTTCATGCATAAATTTTGAAAACACACCCTTCACCCCTACATCTCCAAAAAGAGAACTTACATGTTTCACAGCATTTTGTATCAAATGCCATGTGCAAAGTCAGTGGTTTGTATTAGGCATGACAATTGGAATGGCCTTAGCCATCGCAGCATCTTGATCTGTAAAAATAGTTTTTGGAGCTTTGTTTGACATTGCCTCAAAAAAAATCTAAAACAACCATGTGAATAATTCGGCAGTCTCATCATACATCAACGCTGCACTGAATATAACTGTTTCTTGATGATGATTAAATCCAACAAAGGTTCCAAAAGGTCTATGCTCGTTATTTAATTTGTAAGTAGTGTCAAAGGTCACTACATCACCAAATTGAGCATAGTCCATTATCATTTGAGTATCGGCCCAAAATATATTACTTATCTACTCTTCACAGTCTAATTGGACTGCATAATAAAAAGATGAATTTTCTACAGTTTTCTTACGAAAGTATTGCAACACACTACCCGTTTCTCCATATTCCAAATATTTTTGTCTTTTCGATCTCAAGTAATTTTTTTGGTCCAATTTGGTGAAGCCAAGTGATGCTCTTCCACCAGATTCCCTACCAAATAGCTCATAAGCAGACCTAAGAGGAATTCCAGATTCTAAAGCAAATTCTACTTCAATTGCTTGGGTGGTAGATATTTTTCTTTGGGATGGCAACATATGAATGCACTCTTGAGACACAAGGTCATGATTATGATGTTTAACAAAATCAATTGTAACATATTTTCCTAAATTTTTATCTAACTTGATACTTAATCGGGCACCACAACCACATCTAACCTCTTGTCTCGGAAATTTTACTAGTGGATCTCGCTTGTCAATATCCCGAGTTCCCTCTTTGTAACATACAAAAGTCCGTGAAATTATTTCCTTAGTTTGTTTGTTCTTGTGTGCATATGCCTTTCTAATACTAAAGTCCACATTTCCGCCATAGTTATTGTAAAATTCATACGCAGCTTATTCGGACTCAAATGACATGCCCAATTTCGGCTTCCAACTACATCTACCCAACTCATCAACAATATTATTTTCTTCCATTACCTGCAATTCAATTTATAGATGCAATGAAACAATTTATATTACTGTGATTTATTACTTGGATTTTTTTGGACAGGTATGATTGTCACGACCCGCTCTCCGTACCCAAAGGTTAAGCATCGTGATGGCCAGTAACTGAAATTATCTACGGCCAATTCTTAAACAAATTAATAAACGTGAGCAGAAATAATATTTAAATAAGGGTACCAAAATAATCATTGGAGTTTCTATTTTTATTACAAAATTTACTGACCAAAAAGGCCAATAGTTACATATAAAAAAAATATCATAAAAGTGCTGTGTGTGTCTATTCCGCAACCCCGCATCTAAGACTTTCCAAAAACTATTTCTGAATTGCATTATTTCCTGAAAATTGGTAAACAGCTATAAGTACATGGCAGAGTGAGAAATATTATACCAAGAGTATAAGGGACACGAAAATAACCATGGATAGTTAGTTAGGCCAAAACATTTACATAACTCAGTTTGGTGAATAAATCATTTAAGTGGCAGAAACTGAAATACAGAAATTATGTAAATAAATAACCATAACTACAGTACCGAACAAAACAGAACAGAACAGAACAAAGGTCACAGAAGTGACAGTCAGAACAGAGGTACGGAATCAAGAGGTGGCTCGTACAGACTATAGAGGTGGCTCCCACAATAGTGTAACACTTATCTCCGCACAACACTTTCCTCCACACAGAACAGAGGTCAATGGATCCATGACAAACAGAGGACCACAAGGTGGTCAAACAGAGGCCAATGGTTATTTAAGTCCCCTAAGGTGTGGAACTCCCGTGGTGGTACTTACAAAACATAATTGTTTATAAGGTTATAGTCAAATATTCTTTAAAATATAAACAAACATATCCATGGGTTTCATTTTAGTAAATAAGGTTCAGAAAATAATCCACGTAACTGAAATATTTATATAATTTATAATACTTCATAAAATAGAACTTGTATAAAATAAATATGGTAAGTCAAAACATACGTAAAACATATAATGGTGGCTTAAGGTATAATATAACTCACCTTAAATTTAATACCTTACTCTTTTTTTTCCACTACCAAAGACTCTCTCAACTTCCTTTTTTTTTTCCTTTATTTATTTCCCATTTCTCTCTTCTTTCTCTCATTCTTTCTTCTTTCCTCTCCTTTCCTTTTCTTTCTTTTTCTTCCCACATGAAATGCCTCCTCCTTAAATAGAGAGAAGAAACCACTCTCTGGCCAACACGTGGCTAGGCCCAAATCATTTCACAAATTCGATAATAAATTATAAGAATTCATTCCTATCTTTAATAGATATTTAAGATAATTACATTTTAACCCAATTTTCTAATATAATTATATAAATAAATTAATTCTTAATTAAATTACACTCTATCTTATACTAACAGAAAATTAATTATTTATTTTACTTCCACACCCATTATTATTAATATTTATTTATACTTTGACCCCTAAATTTTTAATAATTATATTATTTTACAAAATTACCTATAATAATACAAAATAAATCATATATTTTCTTAACTGTGATTAAATAATATTAGTATAAATTTTACAGAATAATTGAAAATCTAGATTGTTACAATCTTCCTTCTTTTTAAAATTTCGTCCTCGAAATTTGTCATATTTGCAAACTATCTGCTGCGCTCTCTGATAAATATATATTAGATGATTAATCTGATAGAAAATATTACCTCAAAAAAAAAAACTTCACAAAAAACGACTCACTGTCTAGGTGTCAAAAATTGTTTTAGGCCAAAATGAGAAATAATCAGCAACTTTAAAAACTTTTCACTCGTTTTGTTTACGATAAAAATAAATAAAAATAAGGGCAAATTACAAACACCCCCCTCGAGGTTTGGTAAAAATACAAATTCCCCCCCGAGGTTTGAGAAATTACATCCCGCCTCTTGAGGTTTATATTTCCATAACAAATTACCCCCTGAGGTTTTTATTTTCATATAGATTCCCCCCTAATTTTCCCTAATTTGTTATGAAAATTTGACCCTCGTGGGGCAATTTGTAATTTCTCAAACCTTAGGGGGGAATCTGTATTTTCACCAAATCTCGAGAGGGGTGTTTGTAATTTGCCCTAAAAATAAAATGAGAACACAATGACAGAATCATGTATAAGAGTTGAAAAAAATTTGAGGTGAACTTTTCATTGATGCGAAATAGTTTCAAAATTAGTATCTTTATAATTTGAACCCACTTTTAAAAGTCGAAATATATAATTTTTTTTTTTGAATACTGAACTAGAAATTATATGTATTTAATTATATTATAATTTTGGTTGGTGCTTGAGCCCGACATCCTTTGTTTCTTTTCCTTCTTTTGCTATAACAAATATAAATTATATCTATTATTCTTCACAAATTATGCACAAAAAAAAATTAATATATATATATAATCATATAAAATTATAATATAATTAAATTGACTAACAAAGTATAATATTTAGGTACTAATTACCCGCTATCTTACTTCTTAAATGTGCATGTGTCCTATGCTCCAATGATGATTTATTTATTTTTTATAAACCGTTGCTCTGATACCATTTGTCACGCCCCGCTCTCCGTACCCAAGAGGGTTAAGCATCTTGATGGCCAATAACTGAAGTTACATACGGCCAATTCTTAAAAAATTAATAAACGCGAGTGAAAGTAATATTTAAATGAGGGTACCAAAATAATCATTGGAGTTTCTATTTTTATTACAAAATTTACTGACCAAAAAGGCCGATATTTACATATAAACAAAATATCATAAAAGTGCTGTGTGTGTCTATTTCGCAGCCCCGCATCTAAGACTTTCCAAAAGCTATTTCTGAATTGCATTATTTCCTGAAAATTGGTAAACAACTATAAGTACATGGCAGAGTGAGAAATATTATACCAAGAGTATAAGGGACATGAAATAATCATGGATGGTTAGTTAGGCCAAAACATTTACATAACTCAGTTTGGTGAATAAATCATTTAACTGGCAGAAACTGAAATACCGAAATTATGTAAATAAATAACCATATTACGGTACCAAAGAGAACAGAATAGAACAGAGGTCACAGAAGTGACAGTCAGAACAGAGGTACGGACTCAAGAGGTGGCTCGTACGGACTATAGAGGTGGCTCCCACAATAGTGTAGCACTTATTGTAGCACTTATCTCTACACAGCACTTTACTCTGCACAGAACAGATGTTAATGGATCCATGACAAACAGAGGACCACAAGGTGGTCAAACAGAGGCCAATGGTTATTTAAGTCCCCTAAGGCGTGAGACTCCCGTGGTAGTACTTACAAAACATAATTATTTATAAAGTTATAGTCAAATATTCTTTAAGATATAAACAAACATATTCATGGGTTTCATTTTAACAAATAAAGTTCAGAAAATAATCCACGTAACTAAAATATTTATATAATTTATAATACTTTATAAAATATAACTTATATAAAATAAATATGGTAAGTCAAAACATATGTAAAACATATAATGATAGCTCACAGTATAATATAACTCACCTTAACTTTAATATCTTATTCTTTTTTTCCACTACCAAAGACTCTCTCAGCTTCCATTATTTTTTCCTTTCTTTCTTTCCCCTTTCTCTCATTTTTTCTTTTTTCCTTTCCTTTCCTTTCTTTTTTCTTTTGTTTTCTTCCTAGGTGAAACGCCTCCTTAAATAGAGAGGAGAAACCACTCTCTCGCCAACACGTGGCTAGACCCAAATCATTTCACAAATTCGATAATAAATTATAAAGATTCATTTCTTTAATAGATATTTAAGATAATTACACTTTAGCCTAATTTTTAAATATAATTATATAAATAAATTAATTCCTAATTAAATTAGACTCTATCTTATACTAACAGAAAATTAATTATTTATTTTACTACCACACCCATTATTATTAATATTTATTTATACTTTGACCCCTAAATTTTTAATAATTATATTATTTTACAAAATTATCCATAATAATACAAAATAAATCATATATTTTTCTAACTGTGATTAAATAATATTAGTATAAATTTTACAAAATAATTGAAAATTTGGGTTGTTACAATGATAATATTTAATTTTCTACATCTGTGTTTCTAATTTAATAAAGTACCTCTCTGTTTCTAGTTTAATTACATCAGCAATCCATCAACATATACTAACTTTCTAGTGCAAAAATAAAAAATAAACAACGTGAACTATACATTTTCGTACAAAAGTGATGGTAATATTATTTTTTCCATCCATATAATCAATAAATTATTAAGGAAGCTAAGTGTTATATCAATTTAAATTTTAAAAAAATTCAATGTAATTATGTTAAAATTATGATTTATTAAATTTTTTTAAATCTTGAGAAAGTGAATGTAATTTATCCAAAATAAAAATTAGCCAAGCATGCAAATTGCACCCTTTTTTTTTTTTGGTTTGGGAAGGCTGTTGTTGATGAATGGTATGATGGTTATGGACCTCTGTTTTCAAATAAAACAAAGACCATTGACTAAGAAAGGTTTCCTAGGCAATCTTCAAACCACCTAATGATAGGAACATATTTAAATTATAGGAGCAACCCAGAATGTTTAAATGTTTTATAGCATTACTAGATGTTTTATATAGGGAAATAAATAGAACTTTGGCTTCAGAAGCAGATCATCATTTATAAATGCTCTGTTTCTTAATTTTCAAGGAAAGATGTTATTTTTTAAGAATGCTCAGAATGCTCTGTTTCTTAATAGGTAGCTTCTACATTGGCAGTTTACACAACTAAGTGGGTGCACAGAGCTTGCCTAGGCTGAATACGTATATATGTATAAAATAATGTCAAAATGAAACATAGATGAAATGGAACAAAAATCCCTGGTATATGTACGTATATATATATATATAAATTATATATACGTATATAGTGGCCCATAAATGAAACAGAGATGAAATGGACCTCGTCATGGCTACAATGTCGACTTGCCGCCGGACTTGCGTCCCTCCGCCATCCTCTGTCCATCACCGTCGCCTCTCTCCACCATCTCTCACAGTTCATTTCTCTCTCCATCTTCGTAGATCCCGCAGATCGTCTCTCCGGTCTCCAATCATCTTGCGGTCTTCGCCGATCATCTCTCTCTCTCTCTTTTTGTCCAGCTGCGCCTCTCTTCTCTCTTTTTGTCCAGCTTTGTATATTGCAATGGTTAGGGCTAAACACAGAGACGAAGATGAAAGTGAAATAAACAAACGGGAAAATCAAATTTTTGGGAAAAAAAATACAACTAAACAAAACGACGTCATTTTGGCGAGGGCAGCAAGAAGGATCGTAGGAAAGTGCGACCGAGAATCCTTACTTATTTTGAAGGAAGGGTTTGTGTTTTTTTTTCTTTGGGTGATTTTGATATGTGTGGTGATTTTGATAGAGGCTTAAAATAGATATAGACCCAAGTTACGCAACCAAAAATCAAACATTTTGAGTAAACAATATAAAAGGGCCCAAACCAATCCTGATCCAAATTCAACCACACTCATACAGTCCCACTAGGGTTTTTAAGACTTGTACTACGCAACTTACACTTAGCTCTGCCGCTCCGGCTAGGGTTTACAGACCCCCCCATTTCTCTCTCTCTCTCTCTCTCTCTCTCTCTCTCTCTCTCGCTAAGTTTGTTGTTGTTGTAAGATCTAATTATGGAGTTAAGCAATAACTAGGGTTTCCTGGTTGCTTCTGAAACTCCAAAAGCTTCGAGCTTTTACATCGCTGTGTGTCTGTAAAAACATTTATCGAACTATATAACAATGGCGACCACAAACCCTTTTGATCTTCTCGGTGACGATGACAACGACGACCCCAATCAGCTCCTCCAGAAGCTCCCTCCGCCGTTGAAGAAAGCCCCAGCTCCGGCTCAGTCCGCCGCCGCTACTCAGCCCGCTAAGCTGCCCTCCAGGCCTCTCCCTCCAGCTCAGGCCGGTAAAGCCTCTGATTTGGATTTAGACTCTCTCTCTCTCTCTCTCTCTCTCTCTCTCTCTATCTATCTATCTCTCTTCATTTCCAAATCATATGCTTTAGATCGATGTGTTTGTGTATCTGTATGTATATGTGTTTTTATACAATATAAATGTGTATATATTGTGTGTTATGTTTTGATATATGGTGGAAATGGAATGAAAATGAAATTCAGATTATTGATGTTCAATGAAAAAAAGTTGTGTTTTTGGTGTGAGGTTGCTGAGAAAATGGAGGAAATTAAAAGATTTGATTTCATGAAGAGGAGATTTGGAATTCTCATATATGTTATTTGCAAAATTTTCTACAGATGCTTTATAGGAGGTAGAAAAAAAATAAAAGAATACATTTGGATGTATTCATGTTCTTTGATATTGCTAGCATTGGACTTTTACAGATTCTACCATGGTTACCATTACCATCATGGTAGTTTCTGAAACAAAGTATCTTGGTACATTATCATTTTCTGAAATGAAGAATAGATTTACTGGTGGATCTTGTGCTTTATTTAGTACTTAAAGTCATCCAAAAGAAAGGTTCCTGTTTCATTTTTTTTTTCCTTTTTGAAAATGTTTCTGAATTAGATCTTTGATTAGACAGTCATACAAGCTGTCAGCAGCTCTTCCTTTATAAATCTGGTTATAAAAATCTTGCCTTTCATTATGTGTATATTTTCTTCCACCATCAATTATCTTGAATTATAGCTTACGGAGTGGAATTGAGGTGTTTTCCTTTTTTGGGTGCAAATACCTTGCCAAATAAACTTGGATATGTCTTCTTATTTGCAATTTATACAGACCGATTCACTTTCTTTATTTTTTCTTTTTATTTTGTGTAGTGAGGGAGGCAAAGAATGACAACCCTCGTGGAGGGGGCCGAGGTGGTGGTCGTGGATTTGGGCGTGGAGGGCGTGGTGGAGGTGGGTTTAATCGAGATCTGGCCAATAATGAAAGTACCTTCAGCAGTAACAATGGTTTCTCTGGAGGGTACAAGCCCACAGAAGATGGAGATGCAGGGAAGCCCTTTGAAAGACGTGGATACAATGGACCGCCTCGTGAGGCTCGTGGTGGTTTCCGTGGCGGTCGTCGTGGTGGTTTCAACAATGGAGAAGAAGTAGAAGGTGAACGTACTCGGAGAGTATTTGAGCGCCGTAGTGGCACCGGACGTGGGTTAGTATCTTGATAAAATTAGTCAACTTTTACAAAACAGTATTTTCTTATACCTTCTTTATATAGTGTAAATTATATATATTGTAATCTACTAGCCGTATTTATATTATATGCCTTTTAAATTTTATATGGTGCTGTGCAGGAATGAATTCAAACGTGATGGTGGTGGTAGCAGGAATTGGGGAACTCCCACTGATGAAATTGCTCCGTGAGTACTTATGTCTCAAGCTTTGTCTTTTGATTTTTTTTTGAGGAAAAAGTTTTATGTTTTGATTGGGGCTCATAATGTTGTATAAATAATGATTTCATTTTAAATGAGTATGATTTATGTGTATCTATTTGTCAAAAACCTGTTGCTCCCTTTTGCAAAATTTAGGGAGACTGAAGAACCTTCCAAAGAAAATGAGAAGAATGTGGATGCTGAAAAGCAATTGGGACAGGAAGATACTGGAGATGCCAACAAGGAGAATCCTGTGAATGATCCCGAAGAAAAGGAGAAGGAGAAGGAGAAGGAGCCTGAGCCTGAGGATAAAGTGAGTATCTTGTTTGAAAATGTTAGATTAAATATTCATAGGTGTTCGCAATTCGGTTGCGGTTAGGGAACCTCCAATCCGCCATTCGTATGCCGGATTGAAAAAAATCAATCCACATCCATTCGTTGGATTGACGGATTGATACGAATCATTTTGGCGGTTTAAACTTTCACAAATTTTGAACATAATATAACAACTTAGTTATCAAAAAAAAAAAATAATACAACAACTTGTCAATATATATATATATTTTTTTCGGATAACAATCCAACTCAACGTAATCAAAAGATTATCAAGTAAATTGTCAAATACCAATAATAAATACATATAAGAAAATCATGCATTATCAAAACCTTAGTTGCAGGAATCGTGCAACCAGGTGGTGATTCTGAGTAAGAATCGCGATTCCGCATTTCCTAGAAAGAAATGTGTAAGAATCGCATTTTTATGGAGAGAGAAACGCGATTCAGTCAAAGATGTGATCGTAAAGGGGGGAGAGAGAGAGAGAGAGAGAGAGAGAGAAACATGGTCTCGTCGTCGATATGTTACATGGATTCGTTGGTTTAGGGTATGGGTTTCTCGGACACGGCTTCGATCTGTTACGTAGCCTTCGATCTGCTACGTAGCCTTCGATCTGCTTACGATCTCCTCTTCACTCTCTGTCTTCATCTCTCTCGATCTCCTCTTCTGTCTCTCTATCTTATCTTCTTCAGCATCTCCTCGTCATCGTCTTCTTCTTCGTTGTCGTCGTCTTCGTCGTCTTCTTCTTCTCTCTCTCTCTCTCGTTGATTTGTGTCTCCCTCCCGTTTTTAACATTTAATGAATATAATAAATAATATAATTATAATATAATTTGTTATATAATAAATAATATAATTTGTTATATAATAAATCTAATTAAATCATATATAATAAAAAATATCTAATAAAATTTATAAAATAAATCATCCAATTTTTTATTATTTATTTTAACATATTTTATTATTCCTTATTTGTTATATTTTTTTTATTTATTATATATATATCAATTAAAAATAAAAAAAATAAATTAACAATAACACATTATTTAAAAAATATAATAAATAAATAAAATCATTAATGTGTATTATAAAAAATATTTATAAAAAAACTTCTAATGTGTATTAAAAAATATATATATATATTACCGCTCCCCGAGGCCCTTCAAAACTAAAGAAACTTCTATCAGCTCACGCTTCCCCGCCCCCACTCCCGCTCCCACTTCGTGCAACTAAGATCAAAACTATTTCATTACTTTTTTTATTCAAAAACTATTTAATTTGATTTTTAAAAAAATAACAAAATTAAATGTTATATTTTTCACACAAAAATATCAAATATCAACACTTGCCATTTGATAAAAGGATTTCTAAATTGAAAACAAATTGAAAACACAATAGAATATTTAAATTCTTTTTCAATTGAAAACACAAACAGAATATCTAAACAAATTGAAAACACAAAGTTTACAAATTATTAGGGGTGCTCGCGGTTCGGTGGTTCGGTTGCAGGCAAAGGAATCTCAAATCCGTCATCCATCCAAACTAGGCGGATTGGAAAAAATCAATCTGCAACCGTCTGCTCGTCATCACGCATCCATCCAAAATGCGGCAGATCGGTTCGGTTCGATTGGTTTGGGCGGATCGGAATATCCGTTGAGCACCCCTCACATCTTCATTTCCTTAAGTGTCTTTCTGTGCTCGAAGTGTGTAGAAAGAAAAGGAGAAAACTTATAATCCTACAACTGTTTATTTTGGATATAATAGAATTCTGAATTATTCTCTTTTTATCTCTTTGGAAACCCTACAAAGCATATTGTTTCATCCGCTGAACATTGTAAAGTACAAAGTTCTTATCTTATTGCATTAGCTCCGAGTAAGGGACCTAGGTCAAGCAACAGGAGGTTTCAGCGGGTTGGCTTGAAGGTTTTATGGATGTATAAAGAATCAACTGTTCATGAATGGGCATTTATTCTGGGTTAAGAACTCTAGCATTTTAAACTTTTTGGGAGTCTCAAACAAGAATTGTTCTAGTAATTCATTTTCCCTTCGTGTGCTGCAGGTGTATATCTGGTTCTTACATCTTTTCTGATTACATTGATGTTATTTTCACCCCTGCCCCGCCGCGCATGGATTTTTCCCGCCTTGATTAAGAGGATATTTATATGTATATAATTTATTTATTTTTCATTATAATAAAGTTAAAAACACTAAAATATTATACTTATTATTAATTTTTATTAATTTATTTTCTATCTTATATAATATAGTTCTCATTAAGTATAAATTATTATTTGTACTGTATTATCTACGTGCTGTGACTAGGTGATTAGTATGTTTGGTGTGCAAGTTTCATGTAATTTGCATTCATTCAAATCAGAGCCCCTCGGATATGCATTCATTAAATCTTAGTTAATTATGTTTTTCTTCTTCTTCTTCAAATAAAAAAAATAAATATAAATAGGAGATGACTCTGGAAGAGTATGAGAAGGTGCTCGAGGAGAAGAGGAAAGCATTGCTAGGACTGAAGTCTGAGGAAAGGAAGGTCATTGTGGACAAAGAATTTGAATCAATGCAACTGCTTTCGAACAAGAAGAGTGATGACGAGATCTTTTTGAAATTGGTGAAACCCATTAACAATGCTATATTTTAATTAATGATATTCCTTCTATCAATTAATTAGGCTTTGTTGCTAGTATATTGATTGTGTTGCATAATATGCATTTGATTGATTGTCAGGGTTCTGACAAGGATAAACGCAAAGATGCTGCTGAAAAAGAAGAGAAAGCTAAAAAGGTATACTTCATTTTAACTTCTGATTAGTTACAACTTTGGCCCTTGGGATTACTCTGCTGCTTATAATTTTTGGATAAATTACATTGAAACCTGCCGAGTTTTGCCTTTGATACAAATTCTTCCCATTTCAAATATTACACTACTCCTAGAAGTGTTTGTATTTTAACGAAAGTGACAAGAAACTTGTAATACCCTCAACTGCAAGGGTTAAATTGCTTTATTACTCTCCATATCCACCAAATCTTCTTTCATGCCAGACTGAAACCCACCCAAATTAAACACTATCTATTCACTAACCCTTCTCTCTACCTCTCTCTTTGGAATTTTCTTCTTTGCATTATTAAATCCGTTGATTCATATTATATACATACACATACGTATCCATACATACATACTAATTTAGTATGGGGCATTAATTTTTTGCATTGATAGGTTCTTATGTGTGTATGTGTATATATGTATATATGAATACGAGATACATATGATCCTCAGGATGGTTTCCTGTGAACAGAATTTAAGGATCCACTTTTATCATTTTTATCAGAGTTTTCTAGTGAACAACACGGTTTTTGTTTCATAGTGTTGCTTGTTGCCCTTGACCTCATGTGAAGGAGATAATTTCTTCTCATCAGATTTATAAGTTTCTTCAAGGTATAATCTTTAGCACCACACACCAATCTAAACCCCCGAATCTCATTCATATGTAGATATATTTTTAATATATTCACACAGATTACTCCAAATAATCAAAAATCCAAAACCCACAAAAACCATCAAACCAAAAAAATCATTAATAGTCCAATCTCAATTTTTCTAAAGCAAAAGAATTCACTAATGCTGTGTTTGGTTGAAGGATTTGGGAAGGGATTTGGAAAGGGAAAGGGAAAAGGTGTGTGAAACTAGGTGAAATATAAACATGTTTTATTCACATTTCACCCACATTTTCCATTTCCCTTTCCAAATCCCTCCTCAAATCCTCCAACCAAACACAGCATAAGTGAAGGCAATTCATATTTGTGCCGGCATGATGAGGGTGCTGGTCATGATGATTGAACAAATCAAACTTCTACCTGTTGTAGTATTACCAGTGGTGTGAAGAGAGACACAAGCCAAAGATGAGGCTACTACAGAAGTTTTTATTTTTTGTTGGACAAGAATAATTTTTGTTCCGTTTTCCAATATAGTGAATCCCATATTCTACTCTTCCTAATGGTCAGTTTCTACAAAGCAAATTATTGCTTTCTGTAGTTGTAGAATGTTGTGTTGGATTGGTAATACCATGGGGTTCACATGGTTCTCACAATCACATGTTTTTTTATTGCCCCCAGTAACACGTTTGATTGGCAAAAATGGGCAGGGTTGGTTGTCAAACTCTCAAAATCGTGGTATTATATAATCTTGTCAAAATCGTGGTACAATGACTCCCGTGGTATATATAATTCCATCTCTTGTTCTCTGTATTACTAACCTCAACCTTTATCCTGCAGTATTACCTATTCTAAAATATGCCAAAAATTCTAGTCTGTGTATCAAACATGGCCTATCATGTGATTTTGTATGCTGGTACGTCTACAGCTCTTCAATTCTAGTCTGGTAATTGCATTGGGTATAACCAGCTGCTATGAATGTTAAGGTTTCTTTGTTACTCAATTATGTTGTCAGTAAGAACCATCCTCCTCAAAATTAGTTTCCAATTTCTTTTAATATTTCGGATTAGCAATTAATGATATTGTCAATCATATTTTGCACAGTACTGTGAATTTCTATGAAATTGCTTGGTGCCAAATTCTTTATTCATACATGTATTTGACTACCTTTTTTATTGAACTTCTTTTTAAACTGCCTTTGTTCTTGGTGCAGTCTGTCAGCATAAACGAGTTTCTGAAGCCTGCTGAGAGGGAAAGAAATCACGGCTCGGGAGGTCGTGGCCGGGGTCGTGATCGTGGACCCAGAGGAGGATTCAGTGGAAGTGAACGCCACATGTCATACCATGTTTCCGCCCCATCCATCGATGATATTGGGCAATTCCCATCCTTGGGTGCCAAGTGAGGAGATTCACCTCCCCTGCCTTTCTCAATCTCTTTGGATTTTTTACCTTTTTCAGATCTTACAGAGGCAGGGATATTCACAGGAATAATGTGTTCTGTATTAAAAATTATCTTTAATTAAACTCTCTTACATCCAAAGAGTGTATATTTAAGATGTCTTTGTTGGGTTTATGCCTGTGGTGGTACACCCTTTCTTTATTTTATATTTAGGGTTTTTAGAATCTTACTTATATGTCTGGGATTATGTTATTGAATCAGTTTTGATTTCGGAGTCAATTGAGAAACAATTTTGGTTCTGCAATTTTATTTTATTTTTTTGGGGTAGTTTTCACCATTTTGTGTATGCCATTGCTTTGAGAAAAGTTTCATTGGGCTTTTATTTCTGCGTTCAGGGCTTCTGTAAATCTTCAGGTATTTTATCCTATTGTTTTAAGAATAGTGTGATCTTTTCTGAAAGAAAATATGGATAAATTTATCATACGGGTGTCCTGCGATGGCCACATTGAAATTCCTGTCTTGATAATTTTTGTTCCCAAGGGCATTCAGAATGCAAAATGCCCAACTGGTTATCACTTCAAATTTCACAAAGTGACAAAAGTTTACACTTCGTTAATCTTGATTGTTGAATTAAGATCAAAAAAAAAAAAAAAAAAATTAGGATAAAATTTCATAAATATTTTTGTTTTGGGCAAAATGAAATAGCCAAATCTATAACATCGTTGAATTATTCAACCATCTTATCCATAATATGAATGAAAGAAAAGAGAAAAATGATACAACAAAGAAATAAATAACAAAATACCCACCTTGTACCAATGACCAACACCCTACTATTAGGGACCCCATCCCTTCTTCGGAAGACCTGGAGTCAAACTCTAATATCCGCTTCAAAATAACTCTCATATTATTACCTGAGCGTAGACACCAACTATGCTTGGCAATAAATACGTGCAAATCTGTAGGTTTTTAGTTGCAGGGTTCAGAAACTGGAGAGGAATTACTCTACTCCAAATCTCCTACCAAAAAACCAAAACCACCCCGCATTTAGGATAAGGAAAAGATGACATGCATTCAATACCCGTCAATTTCTTACTCATCAATGGCTAAATAATTGAGAGGATATTTTCACTTTGAGAGCAATATGCAATAGAAAGGAGAAACACAATTATATGCTTTTCACCAATATTCCTACTTTTGTACAAATATTGTTTAAAATCAAATACATTGAAAAGAATGGAAGTTCTAACAGAGTGAGGGAACAACGGACAAGCGAAGCAAATCACGACAAGGGAACGTTCTTGTTCACATCAAAGCATTAAGTGAAAGTAGTTTTACATGTGATGGCCCGCACACACGTAGGCAACAAATATTTTTCCACTTCAAGAAGAGCAGCAACCAGACTTTTGGTTGACTGGCTGTCCTCGGATCTGAACTGTTGGGGGCCTTGCATTGTTCATGGATGGTTGGCTTGCCATCCTGTAAAATAGAAAGTAAACACAATCGACCAGCATTAGGAGAGACGTGCACAAATTATTGGCTTTATTGATCGAAGAAAACTAAAACATTTTTTCCCTTTTCATATGTTCGTATGCCGTTTGATATGTCTACAGTTTATTATTATTTGTTTACAGGAAACATTGAACATGTATACGTTTTATTTTTGAAAAAAACAAAAAACAAAAAAATTGTTTAGCATGTGTTTCAAAAACTTGTTTTAAAAACAAGGGAAAGGGGCACCCAAAGGTGGTTGTCAATAGTCAAAGATGGTGACCGACAGGTGGTAGCAGGATGCAGTAAGTGGTGGCTGAAGGTGGTTACCAAATGTCGGAAATGTTGGCTGGCAACTGGAGGTGGTGATCAGAGGCGGTTTCGACAAGAGGTTGTGGTCGACGGTAGTTGAGCAGGTGGAAGGTGGTGGCTGGAGGTGGTGGTTGGAGGTCACCAGCAACGGTAGTCGAAGGTGGTGGTGGCTGGTGGTGGTGACGAGCAGTCGGTGGTGGATAGAAGGGATGGGAAAGGAGGAATTAACGGGCTTTTTTTTTCCCCTAATTTGAAAACAAGTGAAACCAACTTGTTTGTACATACAAGAATTTAGTAAATTTTGTAAACTTTCACAAGATTTTGAAAACGAAAATATATAGTACATGAATTTTTGTTTACAGTTTTCAAATTTTTTGTAAATATATGAACATAAATGTTACCGAACAGGCAGTCCATGTTTTAATTTTCCTCGCTGAACTACTGCAACAAGGTGTAAATGTATAGTACCTGTTCTTGATCTCAGCAGCCATGGCCATGAAAGCCTGTTCCACATTGGTGGCATTTTTCGCACTTGTTTCCAAGAAAGGAATCCCAATTTCATCTGCAAATGCCTGCACAAAATAAAAACCAAGTCTCATTAAAATCCAGAGTCCTTGTATGAGTAATAGAGATCTGCTATCAATGAACTAAAAAACAAGATACGAACTAATTAGCATTACCTTTCCAGTCTCATAAGACACCACCTTCTGTGCAGTAAGGTCACACTTGTTTCCAACTAGAAGCTTATTTACATTCTCGCTTGCATACCGGTCAATTTCACTTAACCATTGCTTGACATTGTTAAAACTCTCTTGATCGGTCACATCGTAAACAACCTGACAACAAAACCACCAGAATAAGATTAAATCCACACATAAAAAGCAAACTCAACAACGAGACAATTCAATGCTTACAATAATGCCATGTGCACCGCGATAGTAACTGCTAGTGATTGTCCTAAAACGTTCTTGTCCAGCAGTATCCCACTGCATGTCCAGAGAAAAGAAGAAAGATAAGAGTTGTTAGCAAGAAAACAATTTATATAAAAACAGGGGACACCGTGTTGAAGAAATCATCACAATAAATTTTGGCTAAAAACAAAATTGTCATATAATTAACATATAATCTCAAGAATGTGAATTCTCCGGATTTCATTTCAAATAAAGCTATCCTTCAAATTTTTACAGAATTTAAGCATACTTTTATGCAAAATTTCCATCCTATGGCAAAGAAACGTTTATATGGCATTCAATATTTACACAGATTCCCAATCAAACGCTGAAACTCAAATTTACAGCTTTCATAGACAGAGCAAACTAATAGTGCACTAAAAACTTACAATCTGGAGTTTAATGGTTTTCCCATCCTGCTCAACTGTGCGGATTTTCTGCAGAAGAGAAAATAAGAATAATTTACTACTTTACAATTTATGTTAAGGTAATCAGCAACCCAAACCAAGGGAAATAAAAAAAGATTGCTTACGAAGTCAACTCCAATAGTGCTAATGTAACTTTCCAGATATGAATCATCCTGATTACAGAAATAATAAAATGGTTAATGAACTTGGCATCTGTCTGGAGGCCACATTTGTCTGGAGACCAGAAAACATTGAAAAATAACACAATCACATCAAAACGACATGGCTAATTAAAGCAATTTTGAAAAAGAAAGAAAGAACAGAAATGGAGGGGCGGAAAGAAGAAGAAGAAGAAGAAGCTATGTAAAAGAGGGAGAACTTACAGCAAACCTCAAAAGGAGACATGATTTGCCAACACCCGAATCTCCAATGAGCAAAAGCTTAAACAGGTAGTCGCTGCAAATAAGGAAGAAAAAAAAAAAAGAAGTGAAATAATGTTTGTATCAATGTTGGAAAGTACACAGGAAGAGAAAATATTTTCTTATAATTTCTCCACAAAAAATTAAAATCAATGTGCAAGACCACCCTGTTCCCGAGCTTAAGAGACTTATAAAATTATTCATAAATGATAATACACACACACAAGCATTTTGCGTTTCTGGTCATAAATATTACTACCTCTAAAAGTACAAAAGGGTTTCCAATCATTACAACTGTACAGTATTATCTATGCTCATGCAGAAAGGGTGAATAATTAATCAGTTAACAATTTAGAAAGGAAATTGATAAAAGAACAATCCGCCACACTTGCTTGCATGCATAATGAGACAGCAGATGCTCAAATTTACTAGTAACCTCTATGAATGCAATGTCATTGTATATATAGAAATTATACATCAAATCATAAACAACTCTCAAGCACCCAAACACAGATCAAACAGTGCATAAATTCAACCATATCATATTTTTTTCTGGTCATATAAATGCATTATAAACCATACTCTGAATGTATGACCATTCAGATCTTTTCTTTTTTTTCATTTTAAGTTAAATGCATAAAGGATACATGGACAAGGTAAACAAGTGGATAATTGAACAAACACACAAGTGTAATAACTAATTGCCAGTTGCTACATGTGGTATAGATGCCCTTGCTAATGACAAAACCCTAACCAATTGTAGCCTCTGTCTGGCATGTCTTCATAATTGAATCAATCATCTCATATTTGTATTGACGAAATGAAGATTCTACAAAAATATTTGTCGACTGATATACATATACACCTACAAATTTTCCAATAACTAATTAAGTGCAGGAAAAAAATTGTTGTCCTCAGATAAGAACATTTTGAAATGCAAAACTTGTATCTCATAACTGGCTTGATAATGGTTTCGAAAAGGGCATGCATTTTAAGATACAGATTTGATGCAGACAAATCTCAGTTGAAGTGGTTTTAAAATTCATTATAAATTAGAATTTCACTCTTAATCTTTTCTGTCTTGCTCAAATTCAGCAGCTAGTTTAGCACTAAAACTTGGAGCATCAAACTCTTAGGCTGTAAGTGGTTTGCCTTTGGAATCATGAAATTTTCAAATCACTTTTTAAAATTCATGACCAAACACACAACTTAAAATTACTTAAAACTTAATTGAAAAATTAATTTCAAAACTTATAACCAAACCCACAACTCAAAACTCAATTCAAAACTTTTTTCAAAACTCAAAACCAAATTCTTTTAAAACTCTATTTTAAAAGAAAAAATTCAAAAAAATATTTTTTTTATTTTGTTTTTCAAAACTATTTTTAGATTCATGATTTGAGTGTGGAGTCGTATTTTGAGTTATGAGTTTTGAAAAAATAAAATTTGTTTGGTTATGAGTTTTGAAAAGAGTGTTGAGTTGTATTTTAAAATTTTTTGGATTTATTTTTTTAAAATATTTAAAAATTTTCTTAATCTTATTTTTTTAGGGTAAATATTTTATATTTTAATTAATTAATTTATTTTAATGTGCGTCATATTTCATACATTTATGTGATGTATTTTTTTAATATTAAAAACTTTTAAAAAAATATTTTTTTGTTTTAAATATTTTTTATTTTTTAATTTAAATATTTTATTTTATTTTATTTTATAAATATATTTTTAAATATTTTAATTTTTTTGTTATGGGTTGCTTATGACTTGAGTGTAGAGTTTTGAAAATAGTATGGAGTTTCGAATTATGTGTTTGGTTAAGAGTTGAATGTGGAGTTGTGTTTTGAGTTTAAAATATTAAAATTTAAAATTAAAATATTTACAAAATAAAATAAAATGTTAAAAATAAAATAAAATAAAAAATATATATTTAAAATAAAAAAATAAAATTTTCTTAAATATTTTTAAAAAATAAATCCAAAAAATTTAAAATACAACTCGAAATTTTTTTCAAAACTCCTTTCAGAACACTTTACAAAACTCATAATCAAACAAATTTTCTGTTTCAAAACTCAACTCACAATTCCACCCTCAAATCACAACTACAAAAAAAGAATCGCAATCCCCAAACTAAACCAAACGCAACCTTAGATTTGTCAAAACAACACATATTCTCTAATTTCATCTTAAAAAACAGTAGCCAAAAAAAATTGTTACAAGAATAAATCTGAGGCAGTCAAGGGCATCAATAATCCACCAGTAACTAATTATCCCCACCTATTTTCATAGTGTTTTCTCAACGCAATAGTCAAAAAATATATTCCAAGCATTCAGGCAGGCTTCATATAAACCCAAAATACAAACTTTTCAACCATTTCAGTTACAAACTTTTCAACCATTTCAGCTAAATTTCACAACTATATAAAGTCAAAAACTGTTGGTCCAAAGTACACCAAGTTCTTAGCCCCTGGCCTAAAGGAAAAAATAAATTATCAGGCTTTTCCAATTTCTCCCCAAATTTTGGTCAAAGTTCTCAAATTTTCAGACTTTTTTTTTTTTTTTTTCCTTTTTTCTCATGAAGATTTACCATCCAAACGAGATTCACAGTACGAAAAAGATCCATATTGCCTATAAATACAATCAATTAATCTAATCCAAAGCAATCACAGTTCTAAAAAGGTTCTTATAGCTCGCGAATACAAAGAATTCACAGAATTAGGGCTCTTGACCACACCAAAACGCAATTGACCAAAACCAATCAATAGATCTGAATCCAGATCACGCAGAAGGAAATGAATCACATCAAAACAACACCAACAGCCTAATTATAAACTTCTCAACAAATTCGCAGCATATTCATGATGAACAGTTACAGATCTAAACAAATTTTTATCTCATGCCAACAAATACGAAGAAAACAACGAAAAGTACAAGCGAAAAAAATAGAATTGTCCAGACTTACTATTCAGGGTTCATGGCTGTGTGGTGTCAAGATCGATCGATCGATCGTTAACGATGCGGAGGATGTGCCGGAGATTTGTGTTTTTCCGACAAGTATTCACCAGAATTCGTAATCGCCGCCTCAAGGAAGATAGGGAGAGAGAGAGAGAGAGAGAGAGATTGGAAATAAAGAGAGAAGTTCCAAATCCTTTTTAAAGAGCTCTATTTATTAATTAGACACAAAATGGAATTTGCTGCGAAAGGGGGTGACGTTGCAAATTACCAAGACTTCTTGCCACGTGTTCTGCATTGTGATATAATTTTTTTTTTATTATTTAGTGTAAATTGTACTTTTTTACCGGCCTATTTTAAAAATTAAGAAAAAAAATTAATTTTTTAAATTTTTTTTAAATGTGCAAAAATAAAAATTAAAAAGTAATGTGACTCAAATAAATTAATAAAGCAATAAGTTGACTTTTTTCTTAATTATCAAAATAGACTTGAAATAAGTATTTTTTCTTATTTGGTCTTTAAAAAAAATAATTTCTCACTTTTGACCCCTAAAATATATGTTTTGTTTTCGCTTTCATTTAATTACTAATAATGATATGAATGTTTTTTTTGACAAAAATACCATGTGGCACAAGAGTGGCCTTGTCCAAAACATTGGATGATTTATATCTAAAAATTACTTTTAAAAATATAAAAATGTTGCCCAAAACAAACGTTTATAATGTGTAAAAGATTTGTCATCTCACATTTCACACCCATTGTCTTAATTGGTAACATAGGCAATGACTGGCTGCCATACTTGACTATGACAATCAACATCTATAACCCATTAATATATTACGTTAGTTTTTTTCAACAAACTCTATTACGGTTTTTTTTCACTAGTCATCTCTCATCTCTCCTCATCAATTCACTCTTAACATTGTTACCACCACCTACAAGCTACCATGAACTTACTACCGTAAACCTACAAATGCGATTCTCAATTCTAGAGGTATTCCCAACTCGAAAGGGAGAAAGAAGGGAATGGTGAAGGTTTGGTGGCTCAAAGGTGATGGTGTATGGAGAAAAATATGCGTAGAAAGAGAGAATGATAGGTGGTAAAGATTTGATGGTTTAGAAGTGGTAAAGTGGTGGGGTTGGAAAAGGAGGACAATCTTGGTATTTTGTACAAAATATTGTCTCCACTTAACCCTAAACCCTAGGGGGCTTCTATTCACACACACCAAACCCCCTCTCCACACACACTTAATGAAGGGGTGTGTAAAAAGTGTGTGAGAGGGAGATGTGTAGAAAGGGTATTTTGGGTGTGTAAATAGAAGCTCTCCTAAACCCTACTGACAGTAGGCAATTGCAACAAATTGAAAAAAGTCGAATAGATTAGAATCAAAGTGGAAAAAAATAATCTTTTTAGGATCAAATTAAGAAAAGTTTTATAATTTAGTGGTGAAAATGTAATTTAAGCATTCATATATCAAAGTGGGCTTATGTATGTTGTGAGTAGTGACATATTTAAGCATTTCTAGGTAGTTATTGTCTGTAGGTCCTGCACAGTGCACAAAAATGCTGTTTGCATATAAGGTTCATTTGCAGCAGATTTTGAGAAGAATTTTAGTGGAAAGATTCCTATGCTGCTTTTTGTTCTTTCTGAAATATTAATACTCAAATAGGATGCTAATTTTGCTTTAAATAAAAAATAGTATGCTAATTTTTGTTCTTTTTCATTTATAAGCTAAAAAATGTTATGAATACAGAAATCAATTACAAAATCGAACATGAGTCCCCATTTACATTATCCATTTAAGATGATTATGAGTGGTAAATGTGTAGGACTTTGTTTGGACAAACAAAGAGATATAAATTGCATTTTGCCAATTATGTACTTGCCAATCGTAAATTAATGTTTCCTTGAGTAAATTAAAGCTATTATTGTAAGTGGTAATCACTTAAAATCACTCATTACCTAATCATTAAAGCTTTTTATGTTTTTGTTAATTTTACTAGAAAAATACATAACCATCATAAAGCTCTGTTAAGTTGTTATATATTTAGGATATTAGGGGTTCGATTTTCCTACTAATACATGGGACTTTGCTTCCTGGTATTGATTTTTTTGATCTTTTTGTATTTTTTTGTTTGTGTCGTATGATTTTTTTTTATTACGTATTTGTTGTATGATTTTGGCTTTGTGTTGAAACTTTTATTTTTAGTTAAAATTTTAATTTAATTCTCATGATATTTGTAATTTATGTATAAACAACACGAACAAATTGAATTGTGACATTGCTACGTGTGTAGCCTAGCCATGGATGAATTAATGCCAGGTTCCAAAGCTGGAAGATTTTTTTTTTCAAAAAAATGAAAACACCCAGAAGGGTAACAAGTAAGCAACTTAAAACACTTTCTCAACCAAACCATCTTTCTTGTAAATAAGAAAACAAGCCTTCATTAAGACTCTTAGAATGTGAATACGAAACCTTATAGCCTTGGTCCACATTTTTAATCACATTTTAAAATTGATTAAGTTTTCAAATCAAATTTGAAAAGTTTTACTATTCTATTCAATTAATTTATATGTTGTTGGTTGTATAAATTGTAAAAACCAATCATAATTCAACACGTGGCATGAAGGAGGCAATTTAGGGAGTTAATATAAGTTGTCAATCAAAGTCAAACACGTGTCAATCCATATTGATAATAATAGATCTGTGTAGCACTAGAACAATCAAGGGATATAAGGTGATATGGCCTAACTGTTACTCACAAAGTTCAAATTCAAAGTCAGGAGGAAAGCCTAACTGCAAATGTGGCATAGTGGGACTGACTGTGAGAGAGCATGTTCAGCAATCATGGGAGGACATTTCGACGGTTAGAAGCCCACTTTGACGGTTATCATTGAGAAGTATAAATAATAGAGAAGGCCCTAGAATAAGGATCTAGACTCACAGATCAAAAAATCAGTTTTATTTATTTTGTTTTCCCTTCCATTTTTACAGTTCTTTACATTTATGTACTTCAAATTCCTGTATTGCACTTCATTCATAGGAGTAGTTTCAAAGAGCTTGTTGCTGCAAACCTCTACAAGGCTGGGTCGAATCATTGTAAGTTTTTCATTTTACTTAATGAAATTTTGAAATTATTCTTCACTTTATTGTTATTTACTAAAATTCTCCAAAACAAGCCACCAGTAAAAGTCCTCTTCATTGAGACTGAAAGAACTAAAACACAATCATTTGATAATTAGTTGGCAATTAATCTTCTGTAAGGACTGATTGATCCTTGCTGGCACGTTTAAAATTATAAAATTAACCTTCGAAAGCCAAAAAAGCCAACATATGCATTATAAAAATTCAAAATATTTGAGCTCAGCTGAAAAAAATATCAAATTAAGTCTTGTTATGACTCTTGGTAGGGCTTGTCCTAGACACATCTTAATGATCTGAATTATTCATTTTATATGATTTGTCACAAGTATGATTTTTAAAATAAATTATCTATTTATTTTGAGGTAAATGTATTCTGATATATGTCTATATATTGATATCTTTTTAAGTTAATTTTTTGCATGAATAATAATATGTTTAGCCCTCGTTTGGCTAAGATTTGGGGCTAAATAATAACAAAAAGACAAAATTGACTATAAAAGCTAATAAGACAAAATATTATTTTTTACCCATAATTATTACACTTTTTTTCTTACAAAAGTCAAAAAAGTCTCAAAACAAAAACCAAATAAGACTAAAAAAGTCAAACTAAAAAAATCTCAAAGCAAAAAAATTGACTAAAAAAATTAATGCCAAACGAGCTCTTAATAAACCCCGGCAAGTTAAATGATTTAGATCATGAAAATGTGCTCAAGACATGCCCTTGGCAAAGTTTCTTGAGTTTAAGGAAGTATGTTTTTGAAGGATGATAAGATTGATGAACACAATCCTAAGTTTTCCATACTATTCTGTATGTTTAGGTAACAGGGACAACAATAATATGTGTACAAGGTTGGTGAAATATTTGGTGAATATATTAAGACCATCTCCAACGGTTAAGCAGATGTATTACCAAATTTGAATTTGGTAAAAAAGTACATCTTTATTGGCTCCAACAATTTCATCAAAATGGTATCAAATTGAGAATGAAGCAAAACTTTCACCAAACTGAGGAGTTGGGTCTGATTTCACCATTTCACTGTGCGTTTACGTTGGAGGTGGGTTCCACCGAACAACCGGCCAGACACTGGTCGTCTGGTTAGCACAGCTGAAGACAAACTGCTTGGCTGGCCTACGAACTGATTAAAAATTGATTGCTTTGTGGCACGACGTGTATATATATATATATAATATGAAAATGACCTAAGATATTCAAGGCAACAACTATTTTTTTACTCTTATTGCCCACAAATTTATTACTGCAGCAATCTTTCATTACCAGTGAACAAAAAAAAAAAAAAAATTTAAATCAGGCAATTAACCATCAAACCAGACACCAAACTACGGCACCACCACCGACCATCTCACCACTTTTCACAGCGGCCACCAACTACTACCGCGATCTCTCTTTTTATTGCTCTTACTCTCTCTCTCATTCTTGTCGTCGACGGGGTATTACTTCTACATTTGAAGAATCGCTCTATCGGTGCTTTTTTCTTGTCTTATATTTTAGATAGATTCATATTGCTGGGTTTGATTTTGCGAATTTGGGTTTGATTTGGAGGTTTAGGTTTGGATTTGATTTGGTTGTCGATTTAGGTTTGATCTGGATTTAGTTTGAATTTGTGTTGTTATAGTGTTTTAGGTTTGATTTACAACCTCTCTGTTGTGTGTTATAGTAGCTAAATATATTGATGGTGGAGTAGTAGACGGGTGCATATGCTGGGATGTGGGAGATGAGTGATGGTGGGGGTAGAAGGTGAATGTGATGATGGGTTTGTGAAGTGGTGGTGACGAGTCTGTGAAGTGTTTTTCAGCAAACTAAATTGAAGGGAAAAAAAAATTCAATGCCTTGTCCGGTTGACCGGCCGGTCGTCCAACCGAACGTCCCTCTTCTTTTGATGAAAGCTACAGTGCAACCGTTGGAATAGCTCATTATCAGATTGAGGAACTTGCCTTTTATTTACTTGGATTTGATTAAAAAATTGTTAAACCGTTGGAGATGCTCTAAAAGAGTCCAATTGGATCAATTTTAATACAAACTTTACTACTTTTTTTTTTTTTTGCTTTATCAATAATGAGTGGATATGTTAAGAGTTGAGAATATATAAGAGTTGGATCCCTCTAGTTCATAATCTCTTAATTGGGAGTGTTATTTAGATTCTTGGGATCCATCGCGGTCCTCTGTTTTGACGATTTGAACTATTTATTTTGTATGATTCTTCATGTATATCATTTATAAAAAAAATTAAATCAATTCGATAATTGTACCTTATCCAAATTTTTGTTTTATCTTTTATGATTTCTATTTACACATCTTACATTCTAGGGGTGCAACTCGGGTAGGTTCAGTCTAGTTGGGAGGTTATCCAAGCCCAGCCCAAGTTGTGCTGAGACCTACCCAGGCCTGCCCAGGCCCGAATTGTAACCCGAGGTTGTCCGTCCAAGCCCGACCCAAGTTAAACTTAAATTGCCCGAATTACCCGCATTGTAAATGAATTTTTGTTGTTGTTGTTGTTGTTGTTGTTGTTGTTTTTTTTTTTTTTTTTTTTTTGCAGCTACGTTATTAAATTATTAAAATTTAATACCATCAAAACAAATAATTTATATAATGTAAGAGAGATGTCGCTATAGTAGTCTTTACAATTTATGAGTGAAAATAAAAAAAAGTAAGATTTTATGTTATTTGTATATATCATATATATTCAATATGATTTAATAATCTAAATTACTTTAATATCATGTAATAGCTAATAATTTATATGTATATTTAATATTTTTATATATCTATATATGTATAATTCGGGTTTTGGGTTGCTCGGGTTGTTTGACGTACTTGCCTAATCCTGTCCAAATTTAATTCGGGCTTCTAAATTTTTGCCCAAGCCCGTACCAAATTTAAAAATATCTTGTTCAAGTCCTAAAAAAATTCGAACTGGATTGGGGTTGCTCGAGTTGAGCCCACCCAAGTTGCACCCCTATTACATTCCTTCGGTTTATATCATTTATTTAGTTTATTTTATACCATATTTAATCTGATTTTTTTTTTTTAATTCTCAGTTTACATATGAATTTTCGAATAACACCAAAATACCTATTTTCTTCGACTTTCAAACCCTAAGCCTAGCCCATTAGCCACCACCACCGTTGTTACCGCCATGGCCACCCCATGCGAACCCACTACCACTCACCACCATCGCCTCCCATATCCTCCTCCACCACCACACCACCTCTCCCACTCCATCCCCAATTGTCGTTGTTGGAAAATTTGAATTAAAATTTACTCCAATGGTTGTGTCTCTTGAAATGAAAGAGTGTGTCCTTTTGAAAAGTCACAACCTTTCTAAAGAATTACGGAAGAATCTATAAATTCTATCTCCCTCACTTTAATTTGGATAGAGAATTCGTCATTTCTTCTTTAACTTTGCATTTATTTTTCATATTTTGCTAAGTCTAATTTTTCTATAAAGAGAGTGCATGCACAATGAAGTTTGCTAGGCTTACAATAGTAGTACTGTTAGTGCAAAACATTGATCATCGTATTCTGAGAGATAGACGTCCATTGAATCCTGAACACCAATGGGGGGACGAATCGTCTTAAGGAAAGAGTGTTACACACTCGACTCGATCAGATTTTATCTATTTATATACTGTAAGTTTTGTTACGTTATTATGTCAATTTATTTCAATTTTAGTTTTGCCCAAAAACCATTTACATATTTTTAAATTATATTTTTCATATAGTTTGGTACTATTTTTTTAACAGTCGTCAGCTACTCCGCTACTTGCCTCGACCATCCTAGCCCCTCTCTCATTGTCCCCGACCACCCCAGCCCCTTCTCGCTATGGCTATCGGATAGTGGTTAGGGAAGTTTGGTCAGCTTGTGCAATCATATTTCACTGTGTGAGTTCAATAGTTAGGCCTCCACGGTCCAGACCACAATATTTTGTGGGGAATTTTGGTTAACTACGCTCATAATCTCAACCTGGGTGTTTGAATTTTGTGTGTTTTTTTTTATTTATAATTTATTTGGGGAACAAATAAGAGAATTTTTTGGCCTTTTAATTAATTAGTTAATTATCTATTTCCATTTTCAGAACCAGAGGGAAAAATAAATTTCTACCAGTTTTTTTTTTTTTTTTTTTTTTTTTTTTTTTGTTCTTATTTGATTTAAGATAACATAAAATAAAATAAAAAAAATTAAACTCTTAAGCTCACTGTTCTTCCCATTTTTAGAAGTTTTTGAACAATCTATTGCTTTAGTACTATTATGACTTTAAATCCTATCATCTACCAAAAATATATATAATTCAAAGTACTAATTATGTTACGATATTCTCTAACTCTTAATCTCTTTACTTTTTGTCTTTAAATATTCGTAATTATAAAATTATATTTTGAAATTTTATGATCTGATCGTACAATAGAGAGGTAGTTTAAAACCAAAAAAAAAATCCAAATAGATCCATTCTCTATATATTTCAATAATAGTTCAGTGCATGAGTCAGAAAGACATAATGAAGTAGTGTTATACAATGGACAAACTCAATAGGGACTTCCTTTGGGGTACCACCTCCGAAAACAAGAAAATCCACTCCATCAGTTAGGATAACGTAGCAAAACCTTAAAAAGTTGGAGGGTTGGGTATTAGACAAGTTAGCCTAGTAAACAAAGTCAGCATGGCCAAGCTCAATTGGAGACTACACTTTGAAAAACATAAACTTTGGGCTAAAGTTCTGAACTCCAAGCCCCGATCTATGTCCTCAATCCTCTCTCCCACTTGGAAAGGAATTAACAAAGAGGCTGAACTCGTCAAATTAGGCTCCAAAATCCTCGTTCAAAATGGCCTCCATACCTCCTTTTGGTTTGAGAACTGGTTAGGCCCTGGCCCACTCAGATCCCTCATCAAAGGGCCCTTCACCCTCTCTGACCAACACCTTTTAGTTAGAGATTATTTGGCAGAAAACTCTCGGAACCTAGACAGCCTCTCATTCTCTCTCCCAACTTGTATCACTATCCTTCTCTCTTGTATCACTCTCCAATGGTTTAATCCCACTGATGATTGCCTCACTTGGAATCTCTCCCATGATAAGTCCTTTACCTCTAGCTCTGCTTACCTCCACCCCAAACCCTTTCCCTCATCCCCTCTCTCTTTGATAACTGGACTTGGCTCTGGAGGAGTCGAACTTCACCTAGAATATCCCATTTCCTCTGGCTCACTCTTCACCAACGCCGTAGTATCAAAGACAACCTCCTACTTCGCCATATCACCAGCAACTCCACCTGCCCTCGCTACCTTATCCATCCTGAAACTACCACTCACGTCCTTAGGGACTGCAAATTTGCCAAACATTTCTGGGATGCTCTCCAAATCCCAGCCGATGCCACTCCCTCTTTTGTCCACCCTCTTGCTGTCTGGATTAAATCCAATTGTACCTCCTGTTGGAATAATCTTCTGTGTATAAAAAATAACTTGAAATGAATCCAAACAAAATAAATAAATAACATACCAGATTTATTTATCGAACCGAAATAAAATTAAGACCAAGTCGAGTGTGTGACACTCTGTCCTTAAGACAGATTCGCCCCGCTACGGTGCTTACGGTTGAGTGGCGTCTATCTCACAGGATACAATGATCTTCACAAATTTATAGAAGCACTTCAAATAAATTTGTTCGGCGAACCAAACATGTGTTCTAACTCTCTGAAATTATACTAAAACTAATATGAAGAATAATGTAAAAATTCAGAATTTAGGACAGCAACATGACAATAATCAGATTGAATTTCGGGTGGAAAAAATTCGGATCCACGGATTGTAAGAAATGGATTATATTTATAGGCAAACAAAATCCTTCAACAGGTGCAACAATTTAGAACGAACAGGTATAGAATGATATCTGACCGTTGCTTTATTTTGAACAATATCATTCAACATTTTGTCCGTTAGTGGACATTTGAAATTTGTCCCTTTTTAGAGCAACTGTTGCAACTTTATTTATAAACTATTTTGAATTATATATATATAAATATATATATTAAACTATTGAATAGTTTAATAAATCAACAATGATTCATCCCCCCTTTTCCCATCACCCCCTTTGACCCCCTCTCTCTCTCATTGGTTGCTTTTTCTTTTCTTTTTTTTTTTTTCCTGCTCCTCCAATCACTCCCTGACACATGGCAAAAAGGGTGAGGGGGTGACCCCCTAAAGGGGGTCTCAAGTATTATTCTTAATAAATAAAGGAAGCTGTACTAATTTTAGGAAACAAATAAGGGACCTAAAATTTAAATTTAGAATTAAATTAAATTCTAAAATTACAAACTTTAAGAAACCACTTAGGAATTCAAAATTTGAATTTAGAATTAAATTAAATTTCCACACTAATTTTTATTGAAAAAATTCAAAAGAATTTTATCTAAAAAATTAATGTTAGACCCGAAAACGACGTCATCTTCCCATTCACTCATAAATGGTTTTGACGTTCCGTCTTCACCACTTCACCTCTTTCGGACCCACCCCAAAAGACGTTTGGGGTCCACCCAAATTGGGCTAAAAAATATGCCTATATAAAACCATTTTTTTCCAACAATCCCCCACATGAATGGAAGTTAACGGAGAGAAAATGCAACAACATGATCTAATTACAGAGAGTACAGAAATTAGAAATATTCTGCAAAGGATAGGTAGCTTTTGGCTTTGAACCTTCCCTTGTGAGACACTATCGGATTTACTAGCTAAATAGTGAACATGATGTCTTGAACTGTTCAGCCGTTTGTGTAAACCAAGACAATAGAACCCACACAGTATATTCCCAGACACAGTTTAGTTCTCACTATTGTGTTCATTTTGGCCCTGAACAACCTGGTCTTTTATGAGTGCTTTAAAGACTTGTAGCCCTTCACAAATCTTATAGAACCGGCCCAGTTCACACTCACATAGGTGATTCTTATAAAAAGTATCCTACCATACTCCACTAGGTTTACCTAGATATAAAAATCATTAAAATTTTACTTAACCTCAAACGCTGCAGACATCACTATTTCATCATAGAAATGGGTAGGAGTTAGACTCCCTAGTGATCCTTCTGAGTCATTCACAACTCAGTTGTCCCTTTGAACCTAGATCTTGGGATCTCTAGTCAACTAGGTTGGGTTACCGTTGTTGTAACTCTTATTTAATAGGCTTTAGTCCCATTCCCCTCGATGAATTCTCAACTAACTCTCTTGCTAACCCTTTGGTTAGTGGATCCGCTATGTTTTCTTTAGACTTAACATATTCTATGGAAATAATTCCATTAGAGAGTAGTTGTCTTACGGTGTTATGTCGACGACGAATGTGTCGTGACTTACCGTTATACATATGACTCTGTGCTCTACCTATAGCTGATTGACTATCACAATGTATGCATATAGCAGGCACCGGTTTTGGCCATATTGGAATATCTTCAAGGAAGTGGCGAAGCCATTCTGCTTCTTCCCCTGCTTTGTCTAAAGCTATGAATTCAGATTCCATAGTAGACCTAGCAATACAAGTCTGTTTGGAAGATTTCCAAGATACAGCCATCCCACCAAGAGTAAATACATACCCACTGGTGGACTTCGAGTCTCTAGTATCCGATATCCAATTTGCATCACAGTATCCTTCAAGTACTGCTGGATATCTAGTATAATTAAGCCCAATGTTATGAGTAAATCGGAGATATCTTAGAACCCTTATCATTACTTTCCAGTGTTCTACTCCCGGATTACTCGTATATCTACTTAATTTACTTACTGCATAAGCTATATCAGGGCGAATGCAGTTCATCAAGTACATTAAGCTTCCAATAATTTAGGCATACTCTAATTGAGAAATACATACCCACTGGTGGACTTCGAGTCTCTAGTATCCGATATCCAATTTGCATCACAGTATCCTTCAAGTACTGCTGGATATCTAGTATAATTAAGCCCAATGTTACGAGTAAATCGGAGATATCTTAGAACCCTTATCATTGCTTTCCAGTGTTCTACTCCCGGATTACTCGTATATCTACTTAATTTACTTACTGCATAAGCTATATCTGGGCGAGTGCAGTTCATCAAGTACATTAAGCTTCCAATAATTTAGGCATACTCTAATTGAGAAATACTTTCCTGTACATTCTTAGAAAGATACAAATTAACATCTACAGGTGTTCTAGCAAGATGATCATCATCTTTGCTGAATTTGTCAAGTATTTTCTCAATGTAATGAGATTGTGACAAAGCATATCCTTCTGATGTTTTGGTAATTTTCATACCAAGAATTACATCAGCAATGCCCATGTCCTTCATGTCAAAATGTTTATTCAACATTTTCTTGGTAGTTTTAATCATGTCATTATTACTACCTATGATGAGCATATCATCTACATAAAGACATACAATAACATAACCTTTATCTGTGTTTTTAATATAAACACATTTGTCACACTCATTAATTTTAAATCCATTTGACATCATTGCCTTGTCAAATTTCTCATGCCATTGCTTTGGCGCTTGTTTTAAACCATATAACGATTTAACCAATTTACACACTTTCTTTTCTTTCCCTGGAGCAGAAAACCCTTCTGGTTGTTCCATGTAAATTTCTTCATTGAATTCACCATTTAAGAAAGCGGTTTTAACATCTATTTGATGAATTTCTAAATTGTATAGAGATGCTATGGCAATTAGCATTCTAATGGATGCTATTCTAGTAACCGGTGAGTATGTGTCAAAGTAATCTAGACCTTCTTTCTGTCTAAAACCTTTGACTACAAGTCTTGCCTTGTATTTGTCAATTGATCCATCCGCTTTCATTTTCCTTTTGAAAATCCACTTGTATTCAAGAGGTTTACAACCTGGTGGCAAGTCCACTAATTCCCAAGTGTGATTTTGCAAGATGGATTCAACTTCACTGTTGACAGCTTATTTCCATAAAGGAGCTTCAGGACTGGACATAGCCTCTTTAAAAGTTAAAGGCTCATTTTCTAACAAAAATGTTAGGAAATCTGGACCAAAAGATTTTGAGGTTCTAGCACGTTTACTACGCCTAGGTTCCTCTTCTTTATTTTGATCTAACTCTTGCTCTTGATCATGTTCTTGATCATTACTAGTAATAGCATCAAAAGATCTCTTATTATTACTAGTCTCTTGTCTAGTCTTATTTGGAAATACATGTTCAAAGAATGATGCATTCCGAGACTCAATAATAGTATTTACATGCATTTCGGAATGTTCTGATTTATGAATCAAAAATCGATATGCACTACTATTCTTGGCATAACCAATGAAAATGCAATCAATGGTCTTAGGACCTATCTTAGTCTTTTTAGGACTAGGAATAGCCACTTTAGCCAAACACCCCCACACTTTTAAGTATTTGTAGGCTGGTACTCTACCATGCCACATTTCATAAGGTGTTTGATTCACTTTCTTTCGAGGTACTTTATTTAAAATATAATTAGCAGAAAGTATTGCTTCCCCCCACAAGTTCTGAGGTAATCCAGAACTAATCAACATGGCATTCATCATTTCTTTTAAAGTCCTATTTTTCCTTTCAGCAATTCCATTTTGCTGAGGTGAGTAAGGAGCGGTGGTTTGATGAATTATTCCATGTTCTTTACAAAATTCACCAAAAGGTAATTTATATTCACCACCTCTATCACTTCTAAGTTTCTTGATTTTCTTACCAAGTTGATTTTCAACTTCATTCTTATATTGAATGAAAGTTTCCAAAGCTTCATCCTTGGTTCGAATTAAATAAATATAACTATATCTAGTATAGTCATCTATAAAAGTGATTACATACTTTTTCCCACCTCTGGTTTTTAAAGCATGTTCCACCACATTTGCCTTAGACCCCATAGGAAGCTTACCAGCCCGCTTTTCAGAATTGCGGTTGTCCTCCTCAATCCTCAAACGCACAATTAACTCATCCATAGAAATTTCTTTGCGCTTGTGTTTGAGGTAGTTCTTGAATTCCTTCCAACATTTTGGTAATTTTTCAATTAAGGCTGCAACTTGAAAGGATTCACTGAGAGACATACCTTCTGCGTGAATGTCATGCAGAATGAGTTGGAAATCTTGAGCTTGGCTGATCACAGTTTTTGAATCAACCATTACAAAATCCAGAAATCTGCCAACCACAAATTTCTTTGAGCCAGCATCTTCCGTTTTGTATTTTTTCTCCAACGATTCCCAAAGTTCCTTTGCTATCTTGATTGGACTGTAGACGTTGTATAATGTGTTGTCAAGTCCATTTAAGACGTAATTCCGGCAAAGGAAATCGGCATGTTTCCAAGCATCAACCGCAGCAACCACTTGCCGGTCGGTTTCATCCTCTTTCAGGATAGGAGCATCTTCACGGAGGAAACGAGCCAGGTTTAGAGTTGTAAGATAGAACAACATTTTCTGTTGCCATCTTTTAAAGTCGGTTCCTGAGAACTTCTCTGGCTTTTCACCGTGATTTACCGGTACTGTCATCACAAGAGAGGGGTTTGGTGCAATTGCAGCCACCACAGCAGTACTTGTTTGGGCATTTGTTTCAGTAGCCATCAATTCTAATTTATAAAATAAAATTATAATTAGAATTTACACTACACAGAAAATTAAACCAAATGCACAGAATTAAATTCTGTAAAAATAAAAGAAACAAGAATGTAACTTTTATTTTCCAATTAATTTGAAAATAAAATAAAATTTTATTTAAACAAATTAATTCCACACAGAAAATAAAAGAAATAAAAACTATAACTTTTATTTTTTAATTAATTTGGAAATAAAATAAAATAAAATTTTATTTAACCAAAATAATTCCACACAGAAAATTAAATTCTGTAAAATAAAATAAATGAGAATATAACTTTTATTTTTCAATTAATTTGGAAATAAAATAAAATTTTATTTAACCAAATTAATTCCACACAAGAAATTAAATTCTGTAAAATAAAAGAAATAAAAATATAACTTTTATTTTTTCAATTAATTTGGAAATAAAATAAAATTTTATTTAACCAAATTAATTCCACACAGAAATTTAAATCTCTTGTTACACTCCAATAATTAAAATACTGAAAGCAGAATTTTAATTAATAAAACTCAGAAAATAATTTCTAAAACCCAAAATTAATTTCTGAAAAAATTCCACAAAAATATATTCTGAATTGTTAATGACACCAGTATCGTACTACTAGTTGTTGTCAAAGAAAAGAGACAGTATATTACTACTATCTGTCAAATAGCATATAAACACTATTTGTTTTTCCAACCAGAATATTATTTTGTAAATCCACAGAAAATAATTTTCTTTCGAAATTATTTACGAAGAAAGAAAAAGGGAAACAAACGAAAAATTCTGTAAACAGAATAATTCGGATCTGTCTTAAGATTGTTGGGACAATCTTCTGTGTATAAAAAATAACTTGAAATGAATCCAAACAAAATAAATAAATAACATACCAGATTTATTTATCGAACCGAAATAAAATTAAGACTAAGTCGAGTGTGTGACACTCTGTCCTTAAGACAGATTCGCCCCGCTACGGTGCTTACGGTTGAGTGGCGTCTATCTCCCAGGATACAATGATCTTCACAAATTTATAGAAGCACTTCAAATAAATTTGTTCGGCGAACCAAACATGTGTTCTAACTCTCTGAAATTATACTAAAACTAATATGAAGAATAATGTAAAAATTCAGAATTTAGAACAGCAACATGATAATAATCAGATTGAATTTCGGGTGGAAAAAATTCGGATCCACGGACTGTAAAAAATTGATTATATTTATAGGCAAACAAAATCCCTCAACAGGTGCAACAATTTAGAACGAACAGGTATAGAATGATATCTGACCGTTGCTTTATTTTGAACAATATCATTCAACATTTTGTCCGTTAGTGGACATTTGAAATTTGTCCCATTTTAGAGCAACTGTTGCAACTTTATTTATAAACTATTTTGAATTATATATATATAAATATATATATTAAACTATTGAATAGTTTAATAAATAAAGGAAGAGGTACTAATTTTAGGAAACAAATAAGGGACCTAAAATTTAAATTTAGAATTAAATTAAATTCTAAAATTACAAACTTTAAGAAACCACTTAGGAATTCAAAATTTGAATTTAGAATTAAATTAAATTTCCACACTAATTTTTATTGAAAAAATTCAAAAGAATTTTATCTAAAAAATTAATGTTAGACCCGAAAACGACGTCATCTTCCCATTCATTCATAAATGGTTTTGACGTTCCGTCTTCACCACTTCACCTCTTTCGGACCCACCCCAAAAGACGTTTGGGGTCCACCCAAATTGAGCTAAAAAATATGCCTATATAAAGCCATTTTTTTCCAACACCTCCAACCTAACCCACCACTCATATGCAGATTGGTCAGTCCTTTTTTCCATCTCTTGCTAGTTCATTTGGAAAAATCACAATTCTTGGTGTCTCTCCACCCCCTATCCTCACTTGCTCAACCCTTCATTGGCCATTGCATCTGCCGTCGAATGGCAACATCTCTCTCCATCCAGGCAACTACACCTCTCTCCACCATCTGCTATCTCTTAGCTCCCCCCCAAACCTGGCCTTTTCAAACTCAATACCGATGGTGCCTCAAAAAACAACCCTGAACTTGCCGCTGCTGGTGGTATCATTAGGGACTGGACGGGTAAATGGATTTCTGGTTTCTGCCGCAACATTGGCCACTCGTCCAGTATCGAAGCTGAACTTTGGGCCATGAGAGATGGTCTAAAACTTGCTCTTGACCTTAATGTCACAGGAATAGAAGTGGAAGCAGATGCAACCATCATGCAAAATCTCATTCTTGGTAACTCTAACCATTGTCATCAACTTAGTAATCTCATTCATGACTGCAGGTACCTCCTGGGCAGCTGGGAACCTCGACTATTAGCTATACCTATCGCATATGAAACAAATGAGCAGACTTGCTTGCCAGCGAAGGATTCAATCATGAGGGTCTACTTATTTTTTTTTCTATTCCTAACTGTATTTCCCTTCAAGTTTTTGAAGACGCTAGAGGTACTTTTTACCCTAGAAATGTAACTGCTTAACTATTATTAATCTAATTTCCATCTTTATTACCAAAAAAGAAAAAGTGTTATACAATGGAACAAAACAAATAAAACCTATAAACTCATATAACTGATTTTTATGCTATTTTAGTGAATTTCATTTTAAATACTAAAATTTTATTATTACATGATACATGGATGTATAGAAAAATTTTACTATATATATAGCATTTTCCAATTACATTATGTCCTTCAGCCACCAAAATTTGTCCTAACAAAAAAAAAAATTGCAGACTCACCACTCTTTACTTTACTAGCTGGTAAATTTCATTGAAGAAGTTAGAGAAACAACTTTTGCTAGGTATTGGATGAGAAAAAAGCAAAGATCAAAAAAGGATTGAAGATTCTCATTAATTAGGTCTTTTTTAAATGGAATCCAATGCTTTTCATGAAAAAGACACCACCCTTCATATTTTGGTATGATTAGAAATAAAAATGTTATGTCCTGAAAATTTATATTTAAAAATTATTTTAATAGTGAATTATATAATGTAAACTTAAAATTAGCGTCATATTGCACTCAAAATGAGTATGATCTATTGATATAATTTTTAATTTTTTTTATTATAAAATATGTAGCATTGTTAGATAGAAACCCAGGTCTATTGCAAGAATAATACATCCATAGTCATAAATTCAAGCAATTTCCATCATAGCTTGCCAAACTACAATATTAAAAAGAGACTTTCTAGCCATTCATGTGCAGTGAAAGGACGGTAAATATATAACAAGTTAGGTGAATTGTATATTGTATGTATATTTAAAAAAAAATGGTTTGTGTTTTGAATTTGTGTGGCCTGAATAGCTTAAATGTATTAAAATGATATCGTTTTGACACATTTGAACCATTTGAGTTATGAAAATTTAAACTATCAACCATTGTTGATGTATATATTGATCATTCTGTACAACAAAATCATCGCTACGGAGGGTATACTCATTAATGATAGAGAGTAAATATTTCAATCATTTTAAAATTTGAAACTAAAAATTTTGAGTGAATATAGCTTTATTTTTTTAAGGAGAGTATCTGAAACATGGGTGTGTTTGGTTTGTGTTTGTAGAGTAGTTTTTGAGATAAAAAGTACGAGAACTTATTTGGTTTGCCTTTTTTCAAAAATAATTTTGGAAAATTGTTTTGGAGAGAGAGTTTTAAAAAAAGTGATTGATTTAATGTGTATGAGAGAGTGTGTGATTTTGGAAAGTAGGTAACCAAACAAAATTTTGAGATTTTTTTTGAAAAAATTTGTTTGGTTTGATTACTCTTAAAAATTTATTTATAAAAAAATTTTCTCAAAATTTTTTCTGAAAAACAAACTTTATATATACAGTGTAATTGTCGAATCAAAGACGGTGAATTTTAAGGAGCTCTTGAAAATGCGGTATAGACCATTGTTTGTCTTATGATGTAATGGCATATTAGTCATCATACTTTAGTAAATGATGAAATAATTTTTGAAAACTCTTTATTCTTTTTGGATTTAACCAATCTCTCTCTCCCTTTCTCTCTCATTCATGTGGGGCTAAACACACCACCATGTGCACATCACCATCATGCTCATGTTCCTTTGTCTCAACTTAAGCCCCACCAATACCACCACCAACCATGCATTCCCTCCCCCTCATGCTTCCACCACTAAAAGCCCATTCTCCTTTACTCTCTCTCTCTCTCTCTCTCTCTTTCTCATCCACACAAAAGTCCAAGAATACAGCTCATTTATCAAAAGCTAGCATACCCACATTTCCTTTCTTCCACATACTATCACCTCCACCAGCTAGCACCTAACTTTTTCATCGCTATCTCTCATATTCCCACCCAACCCTACAATGGCCATCCATATGTATCACTCCTCCATCTAACACCTCAATGCCAATGCCAACTACCCATGAAAGTATTTCTTAACTTTTTCTTGAGAGTCTCTTTGGTTGGGCTCTCAAAATGGCTTTTTATCAGTCTGATCTGGTTACTTTACAAAACATGTTACAGTTGCAATTAGAGTATTTTTTTTTTTTTTTTTGAACTGCAATTAGAGTAAGTTTAGTCAATAGAAAACAAGCTTACCCCATGGTTTTTCTATTCAACAAGACAATAAGGATGTGTTTGAATTTTATGAAGGAAATAGGGAAATTTTCTAATTGATTCTATTTACCCCATCAAATTTTCATGGAGTCCAATGAACTCAAGGATCAACCCTCTCAACATAATCATACTAGGACTCAATAGAAATTTCATCAAAAAAAATAGCATTTATTGAGAATTTTTCAACGAAATATAAGCCTTTTTTTCCTTCTATTTTCTTTTCCATCCACAAATCCAAGATCAAAATACAGCCTAAAAATAATTGAGCTATAAAATTGAGAATAACAATAACTTATTTCCCAATTCTATTTTTAAAATACTATTGAACCTGCTTAAACAAATTTTTCTTTTCTTTTCCTTCTCCTTATTCAAATAATTGGTTTTGTTGAAACAGCCAAAAAGCTCATACATTAAATTATGTCGCAATGCAATTAAATTTAATCAGAAAATTAACACTAGAAAAAAAAAACAAGAAGAATCACAAAGACTTTCTTATTCAACTAATCCAAAAAGCCACAAAAGAACTGTAACATCCTATAAATCTCCAACCATCCTCATCCCTCCTCACAAATGGCAAATGCAGCTTAAAAAATCAACCCAAAATTACAAAAAAAAAAAAATTTGAACATAGAGGGTAAAGGAAAAAAAAAAAAAAAAAAACAGAAAAGAAAAAGAATACACAAATAAATACCTTAATCTACACCAAATTAAGAAAAAGTTGATTAAGCAAGGAGTGCAAACCCTCCAAACAAGGCTAGCATGGCCATGCTACATCCATGCATGAAAGCTCCTGAAGAGGGGGTTCCTGATCCAGGGGAGGAGGCGACCGGTGGTGGGGTGGTGGTCGGTGTTTGGGCAATAGAAGGACTAGGCGAAGGATTGGACGGCGGTGAAGTGGGTGGTGATTCAGGAGCCGCCGGTGCAGGCGGTGATGAGCTCATGGAGGGGCCAGGGCTCAAGCTCGTGGAGGGGCCAGGGCTCTGGCTCATGGTTGGAGGAGAAGACGTCGGAGGAGACATCATTGGTGGGGATGATATGGCACTTGGAGTAGGAGCCATCGTTGTTGTTGGTGTTGGTGATGAAGCCATTGGTGGTTGTGGTGTTGTTGTTGGTGTTGGTGATGAAGCCATTGGTGGTGGTGGTGTTGTTGTTGGTGTTGGTGATGAAGCCATTGGTGGTGGTGTTGTCACCATGGTAGGTGGTGGAGCTGCCACGGTGGTGGGGGATGGGGCTGGTGATTGAGCCATGGACAAAGCCACAAAAGTAAGAGACATGGTTAGCATGAGCATGGCTTGTTTGAGAGCCATGACTCTTGTGAGAGTGTGGAGAGAGAGGTGTACACAATAGGTTTGGATGAGAGAGAGAGAGAGAGAGGAGTGGTATTGGAGAGACTGATATGTGTTGTTTTTGTGAGGAATAGGAGAGCTTGAGATTGTGGTTTGATATATAGAGGAAAGGAAAGGAAAAGGAAAAGGAATGGAAAAGATGCTTTGGAGGATTGAACATCTATCCTTTCCCATTGAGTGCACTGAACTTTTATGAAACCAAACACAACTGTCTCCACGTGTAAGAAGAGAGTTGGCAAGATAGTGGTCTATTGGTTAAGCACTTCTTCTATTTTTTTATTTTGTCAAGGTTGGTTGATGAGATAAATTATTCTTCAATTTCAGTCGAACACAAAAATTAAACACACTAAAATACAAAACACACATAATTGAACAAAGCAATGGTTAGATAAGGGACCATGCCTCCTAAGTTTTTTTTTTAAAATGTTCTATAATCCCTTTAATTTACGATTATTTATCTTTAATTATTTCACGTATTACATAATATCTTCAATTCAATTGATTTGATATGTAAAAATCATTTTTTATATGTTCATAGATTTATTCTTATTCAACATACTCAATTAAGAAAGTATTTTGAAAAGACCATAATAAATATTAGATACAACAAAGTCAATCACAAATAATACTCAAAATCTTTTTAGCAATTAACATTGAGTATAAAAATCGAAAAAATCATGAACTAGTCCGGTCCAAACCAAACTGTTTAGTTTTGGTTTGGTTTTATAATACACGATTCAATTCTGATTCTTAAAATAGGCGAACCGTACCTCACGATTCGGTCCGAAGTTTTATAGCTATAAATTCAATTAGAACCAAACCAGACCATTTAGATTATATATATAATTTGTTATTGAATGTAAATACTAAAATATTTTATTAGTATCAAATATATATATATATTACAACTCTCTATTCTTACAAGTATATTTTTGTATAATGACAGAACTAGTTTTAAACAATCATGTAAATAATTATTAGACTGTGAATAATATTTTATGATCATATTATGAATAGTGATAATATTTTTAAAATTTGCGATTCCAAATTGAACCGAACAGTGGTGTAGAGGTTTGGTTCATATTGGTTCCAAAATTTTCATGGATTAATTTGGTTCTAAATTTGATGGAACGGCAAGTGAGGAATTGGTTTTCGTGTATGACTGAACTGAATCAATCTGAATGATGCTCGTCCCTCATTAACATTAATCCTTTAAACACCTTTAGTTTAATTCAAAATCAAAGTTGATTCTAATTGCAAATAAATTTATGTAAATGTTAACTCTTTTAGAATTTTATACTAAACCAACCATTGGACTGGCTTTCATGTTACCCTATATACTATTACTATTACATTCTCTCTCTATCCATAGATTAAAAACATTATCATAAGCATTCAACTATTCATCAAAATGGTTTGAGGTCATGCACCAATGACAATGGAATGACTCACTAATTAATATTCAAGTATTAGTTTGATTCAACCTTTAAAGTTGTGCTGTGCACTAGTTTTTAGTGTGTGATTAGTTTTTTATGTCATGTCAACATTTTCATAAACCATATTCTATATTTATTTTGTGTTAATGTTGGAAAAATTCAATTGTATGTACCTGATTTCAACCATTGAATTATTTTTTTTTAGATCGAGAAGAAAATTTTCATTGCAAAACTAATAAAAAATTGAATCAATCTTGTACAATAGTAGCAAAAGATCTCATAAAAAGATCAAAAAAAAAACTTCCATAGAAGGAAGAATCCTAAACTCCATAAAGGAGGAGAAAGAATCCTCACAAAGGAGGGACATAACCTCCACACATGGAGGATTATTACAACAAATAATAAAAAATAATAAAAAAACACAAAAAAAAAAGAAAAAAAAACCAAAAGCAACTAGATCCAAGTTGCCAAACGCATCTAAAACTCCACTACACTACAACCTTCAACTTAAAATTTGAAGACCTCTCCTTTGCTGATGAAGATAGAACATTAAGATTGAGATAGTCACCTAAGGTGAAATAAATTCGTTAAACAATATCGGTTTTTAGATTGTGAAAAATCTTAAACCAAATTTTAAAGTTATGGGCACAAGGGTGAAAGTTTAGACGCAAGCCAAACATTAAATTCGAAAGATCAGAAAAAGGGAGAGGCAACGCCAACATCAGTGGCCATAGGCAAATCTAAAGGAGATGAGATAGATCTAGTAAGGTGGATCCATGGAAGAGGGAAGTGGCAAATCTGGTGATGGTGTGGTGGCAACAGTGCCGAAAAGGGTTCAAAGAATAAGCTTCCAATAATATTAAGCAAAAAGACACAACCAAAAAAAAAAAAAATATTGAGGAAAATGAGGTGGAAGGAAGAGAGAGGGGGCCGGCAATCAGAACTCCTCCCCACCTTGGCGGAACACCCAACAAAAGACTTAGAAAAGGAAGCTTAGAGAGAGATGCCCTGAGTTTAGAGAGAGAGGTCAAAATTTTGTAGAATTAAAGGCCATGGTTCAATTTCCATCCACCTCATTATATTACTCAACCATTGAATTTAAAAGTTGAATGAGTTGTTAATCATAATTACATTAGGTCATAATCAAATTTGAAGAGGGCTATTTCAAATTTTCTTTTCTTTTTTTATTTAGTTTTGATGATTTTCAGATATTTATGAAAATCATTTTTTGTCTCTATTTTTATTAAGGGAAACTTTTGTCTACAATGGAAACGAGATTTGGGGCTAGCTAGTTTTTAAATGTTCACCCCCAGATATTGATTGTCGGTGGCCAACCCCATTGTACAACAAATTGTTGCCTTTCGAACCCTACTTCCCCTTCCAACCACAAAAGTGATTTTTGAATAATGGTCGTGTTTGGCGTAATTTTTAATTTTTTTTTTTTTTAAATTTGTGGGTGTTTGATGTAATTTATTTACAGCTTATGAAATAATAATAATTTAAATAAAGTATAAAAAAAATTGATTATTAAGAAGCTCGGAAGAATTACTTTTAACTTTTATTTTTTAATTATCAATTTTTAATTTACAAAAAATTATACCAAACAGATTTAATTAATTTAAATCTTGAGACATATCCAATTTCCAAACACTACCCAAGGAACATACCAACATGGTGGCCATAAGAACCTAACATTATATATTTTGTGCCAAAGCCCCACCTGCCTAACAAAAATCTTATAATCATTCTGTTCCTATGGTGTTAAGGTGTGCCAAGTGCCAACAGGCGCATGCTAGTGAAAGCAGGTACAGAAGGCTACCCTGCACCTGGAAGACTCTAGAAGAAGCAAAAGACTTTGGCATCCCATTTTTCATTTTCTGTAGTCAAGTCTTTGTTCCAGTTTCCCCGAGATCATCGGGTGTACATTAATTCACTTGATCTTGGGGGCTATTATAGTGCTTGAGGTTTCCAGCTCTGGAAAGTCTAATTGCACCCAAAAAAAAATTGTTAGACGCCTCATTTCTTAAGACAACGAGTTCTCAAATTTGAATATTGTTCGGTTTCATTGAACACCTCAATTAATTCTAATCTTATCTCGTCTAATTTTTTTCTATCCCTTATATTTTTTTTGAACATTAAAATTTACTTAAACTATATAAAAACGAGAACATCTAGATTTTTGTTTCACCCTTAAATTTTGAATGATGAAATATTGATTGGAATTTAATTCTAATTTAATATTTAATTGTTTAAATTTTGAACCGAGACACCCGTGCCACCCAAGACCCTTCCCTCTCAAACACTAAACCCTAACCACACCTCCCCTATCACCCTTCCCTCTCAAACACTAAACCCTAACCACACCTCCCCTTACCATCAATAGGGAGAAAGAGAGAGATATGAGGAGAGAGAGAGAGTCAAGAGCAGAAAGTAGAGACTAGAGAGGCCAGAGGCAAGGAGTGGCTAGGGGCTGGAGGGGAGTTGAGGAGGGATTGAAAAAGGTGAAAAGGCCAAGGGTGGCTAGAGTGGATGCTGGAGGTGGTTGTGGCTAAGAGGGAAAAAGACTTCAAACAGTGACTGAGTAGCTACAAAGAAAATTAGGGTTTTGTTTTTATTGATAATTAGTGGCACGTATTATTGCTTGTTTTCATTTTTCAGAAAATACTTTTCAGAAAATTTTACTTTCTAATTTTTCGTATTTTTTTGTTTTTACTGAATTTTTTTAATATTTTAAGCAATTTTTTTTACTTTTTAGACACACCTAACATAAATACACCTAAAAAGTAAAAAATCGTAAAAAAAATCTTTTAAAAATTCACTAAATACCAAAAATACAAGAATTCAGTACATTTTTTGTGTTTTTATGTATTTATTAATTTTTTAAAATATTTTTTTCATAATTTTTTTTACTTTTTTGATGCATCTAACTAAGGTACATCTAAAAAAATATATAAAATGTTTAAAATTTAAAAAATATTCACTAAAAACAAAAAAAATACGAAAATTAAAAAACTCAGTTTTCAGAAAACTTAATTTAAAAAACTCAAACCAAACACACTATTATTTTTTAAAAATATATATTTAATGACACAATATGTGTTATAAAAAAATAATTTTAATTTTAATTTAAAATCAAAATTAAAATATGATTTTAATTATTTATTTTGATAATATTAGTGCAATCATTTTATAAAATTGTTACTTGAATACTTATATATATATAATATATTAATTTTAGTTAAATTATTTGTGTATTTTGATCATTTTAGTTCTATCGTATTATAAAAGTATAATTAAAATATAATAATTTTGTTATGATATATATTAAATTATAAAATAGTAAAATAAATACCTATTTTGATATCAAAATAATATAAAAAAATTAAAAGAAGAATTAGTAAAATAAAATTAAAAATAATTCTAACTATTTAATTTTCTTTTATATTCATTTGGAAAATAAAAAGATATAGAAACAAAAATTATATAAAATTTATATAAAAAAATTAAATATATATATATGTTGTAATTAAATTATCATATAATGATTTTATATGATATATTTATATTAAATTATAAGATTGTAAAATAAACACTCTAATTAAATTAAAATATCAACTATATAAAATAAAAATAAAAATCAGCAACGATTAACTAAGAAAGAATCACATAATAACATCTAAATCCAAAAAAAGAAAAAATAATAAAAACATCCAAATGATAGATACATCTCAATGTGTGAAGTGATTAATCATATGTAATATGATATCAAAATATAAAAGAACTTAATGTTCAACAATTGAAAAAGTAATTCAAACAGTAAATCCAATCTTTTGAGGTTTCTCGAGAGTATCAATATTATGCAGATTTTTCCTCTTGTAAATTGTGATTAATATAAAATAATGTAAGAAATGAAATATAATTTCATATATAAAATCAATATAAAATTTTAAACGATAAATCCATAATATAAAATAATATATAATTGGTATTGAGTATAGAATAATGCACAAAAAAATAAGAAGGAAAAATAATAGTTAGCATTAAAAAAAAATCTTAATACTCTTGAAAGAATTAAGAAGAAAAACGTGATACGCAAAATTTATATCGGGTTTGTGAATTATATCAATTTACCATGAAAAATATATGGAAAATAAATATTTGTCAAATAGAACCCATAAAATAAGTAAAGTGAGTATAATTTAAATTATGTTTGAATTTATGTAAAATTCTATATGTAATTAAGAAAATATATACTGGCCCGCTCTCTTAAAAATAAAAATAAAAAAACCTTATAATATGTCATTTAAGTATAAGAAAAAACACTACTTTTAATAATATATATATATATGATATGATATGATTTGACTTAAGGTTATTAATGGTATTATAAAAAATAAAAAAAACTTCAAACATGAATAATCAATAATAATTTTGGGGTCAAACTACATATTTTAATTAAAAAGATAAAAAAATCATTATAAATTGTCTGTTCATAAAAAGTTAATAAATTATTAAAATAATTTATTCGCAAGAGTCCACCTAGCACATCCTTGTTTGTGGCAACCTTAGCTCCTTTTGGGGGGCTGGGGCAGTGACAGGTATAAGAAAATGAAAGCACGGTAATAACGCCTCAACCCTAACACTATCAAATTTATAGTATTCATCGACCTATCTATTTCATGGGTGTTTATATATTACAAATTATATATGATTTTTGCGACAAGAAACATTTTTTTTGCAATGACAACTTGTCAACGCGAAACACACAACTTTTTAGTAGTGACTGGTGATTTTCAAACCGGAATCGAGCAACATATTCAAGTTGGATTGGGCAGTGTGATGAGCCTACCATAGCAATACCTAGTCCCAGCCGAACACACTACAGATTGATTTTTTATTTATTTATTTATTTATTTATTTATTTATTTTAACCATAAATCAATAAAAGGCTTAGGTTACGTTTGGTAAAACTTTCTAACTAATGTGAATTACATTAATGGTCTCTATAGTTTGGAACTTGTGTCATTTTGGTCCCTGACTTTTCAATTGTGACACATTTGACCCTAAATTTTGAATCTTGTTCCAAATAAGGACAATTGAAACATACTATTAGATTTTTCAAGAGCAAAATCGTCAATTTGATAAAAATATAAATTAATTTGACAAAAATAAATGTCAAAAAATTATTTTTGAATTTTTAAAAATTATTTCTACCTACTAAAGATAAAATTATATAAAATTGATAAATCTTTTAGACATTTTTTTGCTTTTTACTAAATTAATTTTTATTATGTATTTAGATGATGATCATGTAAAATTAATTTTTAAAATTAATCATGTAATTTTTATTAATTTTTATCAATTTTACATAATTTTATTTTTGGTTGGTAGAAATAATTTTTAAAATTTTAAAAATATTTTTTTAACATTTATTTTTGTCAAATTAGTTTATATTTTATCAAATTGACAATTTTGCCCTTGAAATTAAACAATGGTATGTTCAATTCTCCTTGTTTGGAACAAGATTTAAAATTCATGATCAAATGTATCACAATTGAAAAGTCAGGGATTAAAGTGATCCAAGCCCCAAACTATAGGGGACTGTTAGTGTAATTTACCCTTCTAACTATTGATTTGAGAGTATGATTTGTATTTTGAGTTTGTGAGTTTTGAAATTATGATTTAAGTGTGCAAATTTTGTTTGGTGAAAGAGTTTTGAATTGAGTGGGAAATTTTTGATTTGAGATTTGATATTTGATACAAAAACTTACAACTCATAACCAAGTATACAACTCAAAATTCTATTAAAGCACATAAAAAAAATTTAAAAATTCAGAAAATATTTTTTTTCGAATATATAAAAATTAACATATCAATTGCAAAAAAAAATAAAAAATTTACACTATTCCAGTCAACCGGCCGGTGAGACGTCCGGGTGGGACGACCGATTAGGTCAAATTTCAAAAAAAAAAAATTGAAAATCGTGCTCTCAAACAGATTTTCCTACAGAGTTGTGACAGATTAATTCCACATTGTAACAACGCCCGCGAGGGGACCTCGCTACAGTTCGGACTCGATTTTGTCGCGGTTCCAAATCTCGAACCAAAGAGTCCAACTCTGACAAATCGTTTTGAAGAAAAACAGATTTTTTTTAGAAAAGAAGTACCAAACATGGACTGCTTTGCCAGATAACAGAGTCGCCACCTAAATATTTTAAAATGGGAAATTTAGGAAACCCTGACTCTCGGTGCCAAAAGGCCACGTGTCCGTCATCACCAAAGTTGGCTCGGGAACTTGGGTACGATTGGGGAAGGTCACATCTGTGAGCACCCCGCTCGCCCGGTCAAAGACCGGCCTCTACTAACCATGATATCTGTTTTTGAAAACGTTGCGTGTTCTTATTCCGGTTATTAGCCTAGATTTACTATGTGATGCTCGCAGCAAACAAGTATAGACCGAGTCGTCTGAATTGGAACAAAAACATCTCATGTTTGTTTGCTTGAAAATGGTTTGATGGTGCTACTCGCAAGTAGGCTAAGACGTGGATTCGCCACCCTCAGGTGGGCTTAGGAAAACATGATTTTGCCACTATCTAGTGGGCTTAAAACAAACAGTCAACGAATTGTTCCAATCCAGATAACTCAACCTCCACCCACAGGCATTCAAGGCAGTTATATCACATAAGCACTTAGCCTCATGGTAAGCATGCTATTCTGGCAACACTCACACGCATGCAAGGATGCTAAAGCATAAAACTTACCGAGTACTCCAAGCCAAAACAAGAAATCATGCATGAATCCTAAATATGCTGAAATGCCTAATGCAACACATGCAAAAATGCAACTATAGCAGGCTCGGTTATTCTAAAGATGGCATATGGAATGCTACAACTAACACGTATTCAATTTGGAATTGAAATACAAATGCAGTTAGTATGATGCGCCGAGCCCGGTGCATGCAAAACAGATGAATGATGCAAGCATGCTGTCATACTGTATGCTAATTGAAATATGCCCTATATCTAACCATCGTAAGCGGATAAATAAAAAGGAAGAAAGAAATGGGGGTTGGAAGACATACATCACACTCACACACCCTTATTACAATTGTGCCCTCGCGCAGAGGGTCCGAATAAATAATACAGACCCAAATGAAAGAATAATACAGTCCGAATATATAGTCCGAATAAATACAGATTTCCAATTAATTGACAAATTAACTAAGAAAGCTGTAAACTGGCATACAAGCCAGGGACTGCCTTGCTTCTGATGAATGCTGCCTGTTTTCTCGCAGAAATCCATTGGGATGCCCCAATTAGCCTCTGTTTGCAATATTTCTCGAAATACGCGCCGGACTCCGAAAAGTAGCTGATTCTTCATGTTGCTGCAACAGAGAGCAGGAAAAGGGCATAGCAATGTATTTCACAAATATATGCATGCCTCGATCCTCGTGCCACCAATCACGCATCTCGATGCATGATGGCCGAGGAATCGGTTTGCACAACTCAGTATAGAATGAATGCATGTGAATGCTACAACAAAACCTAACTCCATCATGGGTAATCCGGAGTGTCGGTGACTTGGGAATTGAGACCCGTTCCGTCACTCGGAGTACGAAACGTGCCTCGTTTCCTGTGCAATATGCATGGTATGCATGAAATGCAACTAACATACAATCCTAGCATGCGCAATGCTATGAAAATGAGATGTCTCAAAATGTGTGCCCACTGGCACGCAAACCGAGACGATGACATAAAGGCACGAAATGCAATGATGGGCTTACACCAATATGAGAGGGCCTCAGCCACACTCACATAGGATGCCGGAATGACATGCGAAATGTAATGATGGGCTTATACCAACATGAAAGGGGCCTCAGCCACACTCACATAGGATGCCGGAATGATAAGAATGAGGTGCCTCGAAATGTGTGCCCACTGGCACGCAAACCGAGGCAATGATGAAATGCAAATCGGATAAAACAGAGTGCCTCGAAATGCGTGCACGCGGGCACGCAAACCGAGGCAGAGGCATACGCAATACAAACCGGATAAAACAGAATGTCTCGAAATGCGTGCACACGGGCACGCAAACCGAGGCGAAGGCATACGCAATGCCAATCGGATAAAACCGAAGTGCCTCGAAGTGCGTGCACACGGGCACGCGAACCGAGGCGACGATATGAAATGCAATGAAATGGCATATGGAATGCCACGATGGGCTTACACCAACATGGGAGAGCCTCAGCTCACTCACATAGGAGGCCGTCGGATAAAAAGAGCTGCCTCGAAATGCGTGCCCACGGGCACGCAAACCGAGGCGATGATACACGGAATGAAATGACATACGGAATGTAAATTGGGCTTACGCCAACATGAGAGGACCTCAGCCGCACTCACATAAGCTGCCGTCGGGTAAAAACAAAGTTGCCTCGAAATGCGTGCCCGCGGACATGCAAACCGAGGAATGCATAAAATGGCATACGAAATGCAGTGATGGGCTTACGCCAACATGAGAGAGCCTCGGCCGCACTCACATAGGCTGCCAGCGGATAAAAATAAAGTGCCTCGAAATGCGTGCACACGGGCACACAAACCGAGGCAATGGCATACAAGCATGAAAATGCAAATTGGGCTTACGCCAACATGAGAGGGCCTCAACCATACTCACATAGGCTGCCGGCGGATAAAACGAGGCTGCCTCGAAATGCGCGCACACGGGCACGCAAACCGAGGCGAGGCTCTAAAGCACCAAAATGACATGCGAATGAGATGTGGCGAATGGCATAAGGAAGATGCAAAATTCAGCAACTAAAATAATGCAAAAACAGCCCCCAAATTATGATAAAATTGCAACCGATGCCCAAAATGCGATGAAATGCACTCGAAATGGCCTACAGCCCTATTAAACATACAGAATATGGACATGGAATGCAAAATAGTGGCAAGGCAGCCCCTAAACTAACATTTTATCAGCACAAAGCAAGGCCAAATAATGCTCACAAGTATGGAAACAAAAGCTTGCAAAAATACGGTAAAAGAGGGGAATTACAAAGCAAGTGATATGTACAATGCTCAAACCCAAAAAAAACAGTTCTACAACATTGAAGATGGAACAAAAATATGCACAAATGCAAGAGATGACAACCTCTAAATCAGTATGTATATATGCTAAACATAGCATGCAAAAAGGGCCTATAAAGAGAGGTATCATGAGCAATGACCAAACCACTTAAGACCCTTGACAAAAAGTGTAGAATAGACCAAAACAAGACACTCTATAAGCCTGATGGAGGCTCAAAACAGTAGCTAAACAAGTCTAACAAAGCATGCAAATTTACGGTAAAATGAAAGGATTTCAAAGGAAGTACCAAAAATATACACCAAATGTCTTAAGACCCTAAACAAAACATGACAAGGAGACAAAAATAAGGCTTTACCTAGGCCTGATGAAGGCCAAAATCCGGAGCCAAATGAGTCTAGCAAAGCATGCAAATTAATGGCCTAAAGAGGGATATTGAAAGAGGTCTATCATGGAGACACCAAATGAAGTTGAGCCCTTCTACAATGTTGTAGAGGGGCTCAAAATCAGCACAAAAATAGTAGGTGTCAAAGCCAAAAACTAAAAGGAAATAAAGTAAATATTTGACTCAAGATTATGCAAGAAAAAGGGATTTGAATGCTTACCCTTGAAGACAATTCTTTTGCTGCCTTGTAGCCTCAATTTGCTGATCCTTAGGCCTTGAAGAAGCTCCCTTTGTTGCTGAAATGGAGATGGTGGAGGTAGAGCTTGGAGTTGATGAAGGAATGGAAGCAAACTTGGATGTTTGAAGCTTGGAAATGGAGAAGGAGAGGAGAGGTGTGTATGGAGCTCTCAAAGGGTTTTTTTTCTAACCCCCCCACCAGCTGGAAGCTGCTGGTTTTTATGGCCAAAAGGGTGGAAATATCTTTCCCCAAATATCTAGATATTTTGAGGGCAAAATATCTAGATATTTTGAGGGCAAAAAAAAAAAGATTTTGTTCGGCCACGAAGTGGGCATCTGAGACCGCAGTGTTCCTCGGAATGATGAAACAGAGGTACCTGCCAAAATTGAACAAAAACTAATGCAAAACGAAAGCTCGGGGACCAAAACCGCGCGGGGTCCCGAAAATGGGCTGTAGGCACCGGAAGTGGTGTTCGGCTGCGAAGTGGGTCTCAGAGACCCCAGTGTCCCTCAGAAGGACCAAACAGAGGTGTCTGCCAAAAATGAACAGACATCGATGCAAAATGAATGCTCGGGGCCTAAACCACGAAGTTCGGGGTCCCGAAAATGGGCTGCCGGGCACCGGAAGTGGTGTTCGGCTGCGAAGTGGGTCTCGGAGACCCCAGTGTCCCTCGGAAGGACCAAACAGAGGTGTCTGCCAAAAACCAGAGAAATCGGAGATGGTTGGGCGGTCCCGAACCGAGGCACACGGCCTGACGGCTCCGAAAACCGAGAACCGGGCTCTGAAATGGGCAAAATGGCCTACGGCCACAAAAAGTAGCTCACGGCCACCAGGAGATAGTCTACGGGACCACTCCTTCCCCTCAGGAAAGAAAATAGAGAAAACCGAGTCTGGTTCGCAAACCGAGACAAGGCACAGAAGAGAGTTCGGAAGTCCGGAGGCAGGGCGCACGGCCGCGACTCTGAGACTTCTGAACGAGCATAGTAGGCAATATCACCGAGCGCTCAATCGGTGACATCTGAATCTTAAGGTCGGTCAAAAATGGGGTGTCTACACACATATCTATCCAAACATCATATTCAAATATGGGGTAGAAAACTCATTTGGAAATCGTTCCAAACAGAGCTAGTTTTCTACCTAGACAATTTTACAACTAGTGCTAAAGGTTCATATTGTTTCTGTGGGGACATAATTTTTGAATGACAACACGTGGCCGAGGTGGCACCGAAGTCCCAGCCGAGGTGCCACGTATCCTGGTCATGAAGCCAAGGTAATTTCGGCAAGGCAGAGGTTATCTGCGAAGATACCGGAATCCGAGATAAGCGGATAAGGGACAAGAGTCCTAGAATGGGAGAAGACTTCAGTTTGGGTAAAGATAAGACTCTTGGAGAGTTTATCCTAATCCTATTGAGAGTCCAAGATTAGCAGTAATCCTAAGTCCATTGAAGCTAGACTTCTATTGGGATAGGGACAATGTTGGCTATAAAAGAGAGGCACCCTCATGGGTCTAATATATGCTTTTTATACTCTAAATAGTGAGTTAAGCACTTTTGCTATCTTTGATAAATAACTGACTTGATCGTCGGAGTGACCCCGGGTGGATGAACCACCGCTGGAATCTCTTCTTTTTGTGATAGGTCGTTCGGGCTTAATCTATTCTGCCAGTATTCTCCAGCTGAGTACTTGATTGGCAGTGTGGTCGGAAATTGACACATACAATTTGGCACCTTCTGTGGGAGCGAAAGGAGAATAGATGGCCAACAAAGAACAGAAAGAGAAAGTTGGGGACGACACCCCTACTGAGAGTGGGAAACATATTGACCTTAACGTCGAAGAAGACAACTACAACGAAGAGACTCGTGATAGGAGGGCGGCGTACCGAAGAAATCGGATCGGAGCGGGTATTATAACGAGGACGACCTCCAGGTATAGAAAGATAGATGCTTGCGGAGGGACGACGAGATGAAGGGAATGGCGGACAAATTGGCGAACCTGCAAACGGTCGTCAATTTCCTGATGCAGAACAACGTCATGCAGCCACCGTTCCCGCTACAAAATACGCCGATTCCAGCGGCCAAGAAAGGTACCCAGAAAAGGAGGCAGAAAGCGGTTCCTGCAATCCCTCAGCATGGCCGGACCAAGGGACATTCTCACCGGCCTTCACGGGAGGTCAGGCATGGAGAATCCCAGAAAACAATATCTCAGCCTAGATGATTAAGTCCGAGAAGAGAAAAACTCAACCTAAGTTAAAGACTCTTTATATAAGGTCCACAAAGGAGTAGGTGGAAGCCATGCAGAGGACTGGAGAATGATGCCTGGGAGTTGGAATTTTCAAGCCAAGATCGGTTTAATACTTGTTGAAATTTAAAATTTACAAGTTGAAATTTAAAATTTACAAGTTGAAATTAAACCGAGATCATGTTTAACACTTGTTGAAATTTAAAATTTACAAGTTGAAGTTAAGCCAAGGTCATGTTGAAAGAAAATCGGTTTAACACTTGTTGAAATTTAAAATTTACAAGTTAAAGTTAAACCGAGGCAATGTTTAACATATGTTGAAATTTAAAATTTACAAGTTAAACCGAGATCATATTTAACACTTGTTGAAATTTAAAATTTATAAGTTAAAGTTAAACCGATGTCATGTTGAAATAAAATTGGTTTAACACTTATTGAAATTTTAAACAATTTACAAGTTGAAGTTAAGCCAAAGTTATTTCTAAAGAAGTATCTGCAAAATATTGCCGAGATTAGCATATTACCAAGATTTGGAAAATAGTGAAGGACATAGTGAGCTTAGCCGACGTGCTAAATAGAAGAAACGATATAGGTTCCATCACCTCAGGATCCCGAGGTAATAGAACCTAAGGGGCAGTTGTGGGAACATAATTTTTGAATGACAACACGTGGCAGAGGTGGCACCGAAGTGCCAGCTGAGGTGCCACGTATCCTGGTCATGATGCCGAGGTAATTTTGGCAAGGCCGAAGTTATCTGCGAAGATACCGGAATCCGAGATAAACGGATAAGGGACAAGAGTCCTAGAATGGGAGAAGACTTCAGTTTAGGTAAAGATAAGACTCTTAGAGAGTTTATCCTAATCCTACTGGGAGTCCAAGATTAGCAGTAATCCTAAGTCCATTGAAGCTACACTTCTATTGGGATTAAGACAGTGTTGGCTATAAAAAGGAGGCACCCTCATGGGTCTAAGGTATGCTTTTTATACTCTGAATAGTGAGTTAAGCACTTTTGCTATCTTTGAGAGATAACTGACTTGATCGTCGGAGTGATCCTGGGTGGACGAACCACTGCTGGAATCTCTTCTTTTTGTGATAGGTTGTTCGGGCTTAATTTATTCTGTCAGTATTCTCTAACTGAGTGCTTGATTGGCAGTGTGGTCAGAAATTGACACACACAATTTCTGTACTAATATAATTGTAGAAATGATTAGAGAAGTCAATTATGAGTAGGAAAAAGAGAGATACACTACAGACGAAGACCTAATAATGGAGATTTGATGAAATGTTGACTTTGGAGCTTTCGCAAGGGACATACATGTTTGATTAGTTTTTTCACTAATGATGTGATTCATGTTTTGGAAGCTAACATCTTGTTCACATGCCATTCTTTTTTTAAAATTTTTAACTCAGTTTATATTTTCTAATCTACCTAGCAGCAGCTAATAGGATGTGACTCACACATGATGTTTTTAAAAATTTTAACTCAGTTTATATTTTCTAATCTACCTAGCAGCAGCTAATAGGATGTGATTCACACATGATGGTTCACGGATTTGCAAATAGGCATAGAAAAATCACAATAAGGACAATGTTCTGGGTTCAAACAATCATTATAAATATTAGACAATTAGACCCATTTTTCACCTTGCGAAAAGTACCTAATTACCTAAGCTAGTAAATTTTCTTCATTGAAATACCAAAGATGGTTGATCAAATCTATTCAATGCTCCTATATCAACTCCTACATTATTGTGTTTCTTTCTTATGGTTTCCAGTGCCTCTACTCCTTAGTAAAAAGGGGGAACAAAACATTTTTTTTTAAAAGGAGGGGAAACAAAACATTAAAAAAAAAATTAAAAAAAAAAATGAAGGAGAGGTTAAAATTGGATCTTGAATTGGACGGATTGTAGTAAAGATTCTTCAGTGATCTCACTACAAGAAAAAGCACCTTTGGCGACTAAATTTTTAGTCGCCAAAAGTCTGTTTTTAGTCGCCGAAAGTCGAGTTTTTATTTTTAGCGACTAATTTTTTTAGTCGCCCGTTTTGTCGCGTATATACGGTCGCTGGAGGTATTGGCAACTAAAATTTTTTTAGTCGGCAAAAAATAACTCTTTAGCGACCAACGATTTAGTTGCCAATAGTGATTTACACTTTTTAAAATCACACATTTAGCGACTAATCTTTTAGTCGCCAATAGTCCATGAATCGCCGACTAAACCGTTTAGTCGCCCAAAATAAACAAAAGGTGCTTCCGTGAAGAAAAAAAAAAAAAAAAACCAACTTTTTTGCTTTTTTTGAGATTTGAACCGCCAACTTCTCCCACATTCTAAACCTTTAGCAACACACTCTCTCCACTATGCCATTACAACACCACATAAATATATATGCAACATATATTATTTATATACTATATTGACCCGTATTAATATGTAGCTATATATATAAAAATAATTATTTTTATTCAATATAATTTATGTAAAAAATAAATTATTTACTAAAAAAAAAATTAGATCACTTTTGGCGACTAAATCTATTTTTTAGTCGCCAATTGTATAATTTTGGCTACTAATTATATTTTAGTCGCTAAAAAAATTCATTCCCGCCGAAAAACCTCCACTTTTGGCGACTAAACTAAAATTTTGTCGCCAAAACCTCTACTTTGGGCGACTAAACTACGTTTTAGTCGGCAATTCTTGACTTTTCGCTACTAAATTTTTTTTAGTAGCCAAAAAGCTTCACTTTTGGCTACGAAATTGATTTTTGTCAGTAAAACACATATAATCGACAACCAAACAATTTTTTAGTCGCCAAAACCTATACTTTTGGCTACTAAATGTTTTTAGTTGCCAAAAACCTTCTCTTTTGGCTACTAAAATTTTTTAGTCGCTAAAACCCCTATATTCGGTGACTAAACTGAGTTTTAGTCGCTAAAACCCCTACATTTGGCTACTAAACTGTTTTACTTTTGGCGACTAATTCCATTTTAGTCGCCAATTCTGCTACTTTCAGTGACGAAAAATCCATTTTTAGTCGCGAAATCTGCTTTTTCTTGTAGTGTCTTCTCAAGTCCTGTGTAACAATGATAAAAAAGGATACAAAACAGACAAATAAATAATCACTTTCTATTTTTATTTTTATTTTTTTTTTGGTTGTCATTTTCTTCTTATTTGGAGTAGAACATATTTGTTGTGTTCTGCTGTACTTGGGAATATTTTAGGTTGGTAAATTTTTCTAGATTCTCAGCTTTTTTTTTTTAATTCAAAATAAGCTCAAAAAACTAGTAGTTTACAAGAGTTTGGAATGGTTTTTTTAAGCTACCAATAAGTTCTAGCAAACCAACTATTTGATACTTGGGATTAAAAAAGGACCACCCCAACATCCAAGAAAGAGATGCCCCATAAGAGATTTTCCTGTGTGTATACTGTCGATCTTTTGTGTATTACAGAACAAAAGCAAACAGTTTTTATCAGCACAACTCATATTGGTTGTCAAGAGAAGGTACAATAACTTCTTATTTTATTGTGATAAGGTAAAATAACTATCAAGACTCCAGGGAACCAAAATAATTTACACATTATCAGCTTACATATTACAGTACAGAAGAACAATTTGTTTTCACTATAAGCAGTAGATGAGGTTATCAAACTTCACAAATGCAAATTATTGTATTTGCTTTATCAGACAATTATTTTGAAGACTGCTTACCAATTTGTTCTTGATTTTCTAAACACCATGATACTTCACGAGGCCATTCCTGATATCACCTTTGATCACTTAGAAGGGGTTGAGACGCAGTAGCTGCAATCAATAAACTTTTCTGGTAAGCCCAAGACAAATAGGTGATAAACAAATGGTAAGGATCTGTGCCATTAATGAAAAAAAATTCAATTTTCAATTTCATATAGATGAAAATTAAAATTACAACATATATAAATTGGCAGAAGTGGCCAAAAAATTGTGGGTAAGGATTCTATTACACATGCACATACATACAAGCACATAAACTTTAAAAAAATAAAGTACCAAAAAACAAGTCAGCATGTTGTGATCCAGTCCAGTGAGAAACTAAGAGACATCCAAAATGAAATTTAACAAACATGCAATTTGACAAATAATGGTCAACACAGGTTTTGGAAAATTCCTCTGCCTAAAAATGTCCCCATCCAGGAGATAAAAATTCCACAAGAATGCAGCAAAACTAGCAAAAATAGGCAAGGAACCAAAATCACATCGCAAAGCTTACATAAAAGGTTTCAAGTAACTGGAATCTCATTTTAACCCATGATATATCCCTATTGAACCTTGGAAGTGTTTGAGTAAAAAAGGGGTTGCTTAGTTAACTAGGTTGTTTAGCAAAATTTTGCTAACTAGGAACATGCCAGATGAGTAGAGGAAAAGTATTTTAGTGCCAATTTATAAGAATAAATGAGATGTCCAGAATTGCAACAACTATAGAAGAATCAAGCTAATGTGTCATATAATAAAAGTGTAGGAGAGGGTGATGGAACGCCGATTACGAGATATAACAGAGGTGTCAGATAATCAATTTGGGTTTATGCCTGGCAGGTCAACAATGGAAGCAATTTATCTTTTGAAAAGAGTAATAGAAAAGTATAGAGAAAAAAAAAAGATATTCATATAGTGTTTATTGACCTTGAGAAAGCATATGATAGAGTGTCCCGTAATATAATATGATGGGTGTTAGAGAAGAAAGGGGTGACAAAAGGTTACATTGATGTGATTAGGGACATGCATGAAGGGGTGGTGACCACTATTAGATCGCTTGCTAGAGAGACAAATGAATTTCCTATCACTGTAGGGTTACACCAAGGATCTACCTTAAGTCCTTATCTTTTTGCTTTAGTTATGAATAAGTTGACGAGAAATATTTAGGATGACGGGTGTATGCTTTTTGCAAATGATATTATGCTAGTGGATGAGACTAGCGAAGGAGTTAACACAAAATTGGAGATTTAGAGAAAAACTCTTGAATCTAAAGGATTCCGGATAAGTAGAACTAAGACAGAGTACATAGCGTGCAAATTTAATAACAGTAACAATGAAAGCAGAGGAGAAGTGAAGATTGAGAACCAATAAATACATAAGAGTGAACATTTTCGTTATTTAGGGTCAATTATCACAACAGCGGGGGAGATTGATGAGGATGTGACCCATAGAATTAAGGCAGGATGGTATAAGTGGAGAAGTGCGTCTGGGGTACAGTGTTATAAACGAATACCCACTAGACTAAAAGGTAAGTTCTATAGAACGGCTATTAGACCAGCGATGTTGTATGGGACGGAGTGTTAGGCAACCAAGAAACAACATGTAGATAAGATGAGTGTGGCTGAGATGAGAATGCTCAGGTGGATGTGTGGCAAGACTAAACAAGACAAGACAAGACAAAATTAGGAATGAGCATATTCAGGAATGGGTAGGAGTAGCACCGATAGAAGATAAGTTGAGAGAGGATCGATTGAGATGGTTTGGTCACATTCAACGAGGACCAATAGAGGCTGTAGTGAAGAGATGCGATACTATAACGGTAGATGGGAGTGTTAGGGGACGGGGTAGGCCTAGATTAACGTTGGCTAGCGTTGTAAGTAGAGATATGGATCTACTTAATTTGACTAATGAAATGGCCTTTGATAGGGCCGCATAGAGAAGAAAGATTCATGTAGCCAACCCCATTTGATTGGGACTTAAGGCTTGGCTTGGTTTGGTTTGGAATGCTCATTTGCAATCCTTAGGAGTGGAATTGTCCCTTCATTGATCATATAAAGTAATGTATCTTTTATATAATTAATCAACAATTCCTACCACAGCCCTATTAGACTAATCATTAATTTCTTCTTTCTTGGATGCTAATGAAGTTCAAACTCTCAGAATTGCTTAGTAGATATCCTATGGGGCCAGTTGCCTTCTAAATTGTTAGTTTCCGAATGAACCAGTAAACTCTTTCTTTCTTTCTTTTATTTATTTATTTATTTTTTTTTTTTTGGGTTTTCTGATAGCTAGTTTCTGAATACTCCAGTATGAGAATCCACCTATGCATGTCTATTTCTTCATTGTGCTAACATTGAATTTAGCATTTTGGATTTTCATCTTTATTCTTTTAATTTTAAATAGAGCTACCTTGAGATGCAACTCACCTTTTACTTGAATATAAACAATTTTTTTTCAGCTTCATTTTTAAAGTGGTTATAACTCATAATAAGCTTTCATATGCAGTAAAAAAAATATTGTGGCATTGTACAATATGGATTTTCTGAGATGCATCACTCATAGGGAACATATTTTCATTTCAATGCTATGGAGAACAAAACAAACTGGATCTGTTTTCATGAGATACCCAGATATGCATATATATGTGTGTGTGTGCCAAAAAAAATAAGGATGAATGTTTTTATGTTTGTATTGCATGTTTATATTACTTAAAAAGAAAAGAAATTAAAGCATACAACATATTTAAGGAAAAAAAACAATATAACCACCACATTACCTCCAGGAGTGTGCTGCCCACTGGGTATAGATTTCCGTTTGCAATTTATCTCAGTAAGTTCAGTTATGACCAAATGGGACAAAAGAAGACCAGCAACAAGAGCACCAATCATTAGCATCACAAAAACTGCATCCCATCCCTTGGTAGAAAGGAAACCAGTAAGAAGAGGGCCCAAAGCTGCCCCAACCGATCCAGTACCATCAATAATGGCAGTGACTGTTGCCAGTGCCCGAGCATCCCCTCTGAGAGAACTGTGTGTACCGAGATCTGCAGAGACTGCAGTAGTGATAAGAGCATAGGGTCCATTTACAAACAAACCAGCAATCATCATAAGTACAATATTAAAGGTCATTGAAATACTCCCATATGTGCGATAGAGAATCAATGCAGGGATTGCAGCATACATGAAGCTGGCTGCAGTAGTAGCACGAGCATTAAGTTTATCAGATATGTAGCCAGCCAAAATCCCACCAACAATACCCCCAACATCAAACAGAGTAGAAAGATTTCCTGCAGATTTTACCGATATATACTCTCCGCCAATAGCTGCAAAATCATAAAAAGATAAGAAATGTGAAACAGACTCACTACATTTTAAAACATTAGAGCTGTGAGACACCATCCAAGCTTGTAAAGATGTATGGCAGCTGCAAAACATGACCTTGGTATTAGTAACAAAAACTCAATTTTTCAAAGTAATCCTATGGTAAGTGTATGAGTTATACAAACAAACACATACTTTTTGGGCATCCCCTCGTGCTCATGTTACCAGATTCTATAGCATGAAAATAATTATCCTCATATTTTTTTAATCTAAATTACAGACTGTAATACCAATTCTGCGAATGTCTTCATAGAATTGCTTCAGTATTATTGTGATCAATTAGACTGCCATGCTTACTCTGGAGATTCATTAAAATTTCCACCAAATAAGGAGAAATGAAAAAAATTTAAATCCTTAAAACCCACCAAAATAGTTGGACATCTACAGAATGAGCCATAAACTTGTTTTAAAAATACACCCTAGGGTGCAAATGAAGTCTATTCTATTCCTTTTCACTCTTGGGTGTTGACAGTGATCCTACAAATCCCTCACATTAAAGCCCGTGACAAATCAACCTCTTGGACTTGTATAAACATGAGCTTCACAGTTCACACCAAACAATTCTCGCAAGCCCTTGGGTGGAAAATTTGAGAAATGAGACTGAAATTATTGTTACGGCAGACATATATGAAAATGATCATCTTATTTTTTACTACACATCAACAAAATGGCTTCCCAAATCACTTCATCATCCACATAATTCCTCCATAGCTTTAACCGCCAAGTCTACCCGAGAACACCACGCCAAATACAAATATCTTAATTTTGAACAACAAAAAAAATCTGAATTGCACAAAAGTATGGATGGCTCAATCAGAAACTTTCTTATTTTCAGTAAAAGGTGGATTAAGCATTGCTAACTCTCCATAAAAATTTATGTTGACCACACAAAAATATGGAGCGGTTAGTCAGAGATCTAGCTCACCCATCACAAAATCAAGGTAAATATAGTTAGAGACCCAAAAAGAATAGAAAATCCTCTTAGACTTTAGGCCTTATAGCAAGAAACACACTCCCGCCCCGCTCCTGGTCCTGCTCCCAACCTTAAACTCTTCTATAGAGGCTGTGCTCCTGCCCCCATGCCCCATCCCCTCTTCATGAAACTATGCTTAGGCTTTTGGCTATGTTTGGTAGCAAAGAGACAAGGGAAGGGAAGGGAAAATGAACGCAGGTAAAACAAGAGAGAACAAGAGAAGAAAGATGAATTATTTTACCTTGTTTCATTAAAACTTGGAAGAGGAAGTGGAGAGAAAAGTAGCCAAGATAAACATCTTTATAGACTTTAAGTGATTATAAATTGTGATTTGCTTGGTATACTCAAGTTATCACAGAAATTATTTTTCCCTCCAAACCTCCCCACACTTAGGAGTGAAGTTTTTTAGTAATATTCAAATAGTTTCCTACTTGTTCTCTTTCTCTTTCTCTTTCTCTTTCTTTTTCTTTTTCTTTTTCTTTTTTTTTTTTTTTGGATAAATAATCAAACTTTATTAGAAAAGCATCAAGGCGATGCAAAGAATACAAAGAAAATAAACAGCCCACATCGGGCCCAAAACAAAACTAATTAATCAAATCTTCTGCAAAATCTACAAAAGCCAAAAAGTCAGGATCAACCGAACTCCATAACCCAACTGTACAACACCATAAGAAGCCTACTCTCTAACCATAACACTGAATGACACACATTCTGAAAAACTTGCCTATTACGCTCCAACCAAACCAAAGCAAACAATGGGAAGCAAATAACCAAGCCTTCTCTTTCCCACCCTAGCCCCACCCCAGCTTTGTAACAAACCCAACACAAACCCCGACGGCACCCAAACCAAACCAAACAAAGCAACAATCAAACTCCATAGCTGAGACACAACCGGATAATGAATAAACAAGTGATCCATGGTCTCCACATTCCCACAACACATACAACACCAATTGACCAACACATGCCGCCACCAAATTAAGTTATCAATAGTCAAACTATGGCCCAAGGCAGCTGTACAAACGGAAAAAGCTACCTTAGATGGTGACCCTGTCGCCCAAATACTCTTCCAAGGAAACACAACATCATTAACTCTCTGCCAGCACACCATAAAATGAGACACCGAAAAAACCACTTTAGATCTCAGACAGTCCCACACCAAAGAATCCACCCCATCCCCCCCATGCTTCACACTGCATAGAAATCCCAGAAGATCCACCAATTGGTCCATCTCCCAATCCTGCACATCACGTCAAAGATTAACATTCCAAACAACCGACTACCCTTGCCTACTTGTTCTCTTTCTTTTCTCACATTACAAGCCAACAAACAAGGGGGGAAAAAAAAAGGATTCTAAAAACTTTCCCTTTCCTCTCCTACCAAACAAAGCATCAAACAATTTTATATATTGCACATATTATTATTGATCACCTACGCATCACCCATGCCCTCTGATGGTCTTTTACTTCACAACTACCATTAGTCAGATTTGGGGACTGATTCATACATACTTTTGAGGCATTGATTTAAAGAAGAAGAAGAAACTGGACAAGCAATAAAATCAAGAAACTCATTGCTTCAAAAGCATTGATCAACTGCACAACCATTAACATATGATTAGAATAAAAATTGCACATCTATACTTATCAAATGAAGGTAACCAATTCAACTTCACCCAAGCAATTTACCTTGGGCTTCAAAAACCAGACAAATGAACTACATGCATAATGCAAGACTAAGACGTACCCAATTCTTCACGCCATCATATTCTTAATTGTACTCATTGTAACACTAACAACCAATTGCAATTTCTTGTAGACCAAAATCAGGATGGCACATCCCATCAATTAAAATCGAAAGTTATGTGAGAAACAGGCCACAAAGATTATGCAAAAATTAGTAAGTTTCCAAAATCTTTCATTTATTATATTCTCTATTCATCAATAAATCTAATAGTGAAAAGGAGACAGAAAGCCAGAATTTACCTGTCTGACTAAGATAAAATGGTAACCAATACAAAAATGTGTATGCCACAAGCTTTGAGAAGAAGAGGCACAATGCAAATGGTATGACACCAGGTATTAGGCAAGCTCCAAAAAGCCCAATACTTTTCCTATTCACTGATCGACACTGCAGGATATTGCTCTTTTCAGCTTCCACCAAGTCTCCTTTTCTTATCTGAGCTTCTTCGTCATTAGTCACTGTCTTGAGATTGCAAGCAAAACCATGTGGGCTAGGAAACCCAACATCCTCAGGATAAGCAGCCAAGAACAGGTACACTATTATCCCTCCTAGAATGATAAAAGCACCAGGAAGTATAAAAGACCAGCCCCATCCATACTCCAATACACTAGCAGCAAGAAGCGAACCGCTGATATTCCCCACAGATGTATGAGCATTCCAAATACCCATTATCAATCCCCTCTTCCTCTTCCCAAACCAATTACCTATAACAGCAACAACCGAAGGCCAACCCGTTGCCTGAAACAACCCGGCTACCATTTGCATCACCAAATAAAACCAGAACACATGTATATTCCAAAAGTAACCCATCCCAAAAAGCCCGACAAAAATCCCACTCCCAATCATCCCAGTAGTCAAAAACAATCTCAGGTCCAAAGTATCCCCTAAATGCCCAGCAACATACATTCCTAGAGAATAACAAGCTAGAAATGCAACATCAATCTCTCCCAATTTCAAAGTCCCATCTGTTCCATTAAATGGAGCCCAACCCTGATCTCTTAATCTATTCATCTCAGTACCCACCACAAAATCCCTCTTAACAAAGAATTCACCAATTGGCCAGGGGTGAATTACATTGATCTTCTTAGGGTCCGGATCCAAAACACTTTTGACTATGCTACTGGGTTTCCTAGAAGCATGGTAACAAGTATAAGCTATAAAAGTAATCAACAAAACCATATATCTATAGGTATTTAGACTCCAATCCTTGCCTCTAACGCTTCGTAGAAGCGAAATTCCAGGTGGAGTCCCACTCATTGCATCGAAACCCGGAGACATCTTCACATTCACATTAACCAAACCCTAATCCAACAAGCTCGGTTTGAAAAATCGAAATTCAAGAACCCTCAATAGACAATCAATACAATCAAACAAAGCCAAGAGCTCAAGATAATGAAATGTACACCAAAATCGAAGATAAATCTCTGAATTTGGATGAAGGATCTAGAGAGAACGTGTGCAAGGTTCTGCAGATTCGGTCACGTGATTCGATGAGAAACTCGCTTTTCTTTGAAATTTCCATACCGCTGTTGGTGATTGATTGGTGATGTCATCATGCATTGAGTAGAGAAAATCAAACGTGACTTTGGACATTGTTTCAGTCGGTAACGGAACCGAGATTTTTTGTTTTATTCATTGGCGCATCCTTATCAGTTTTCGCACTCGTTTAGGGGTAATCATACACTGATCTCGGAATATAGAAAACTGATATTTCATTATATTATGATTAGTGGATAATATGAATGGCCATGGGTTCTGTCCAGTCTGGGATCGGATTAGACCGCATTGTTGAGTCTGTGGGAGTTTATCACGGATCCCGTTTTGATATTCTGAACTGTTCATTGTGTAGAACTCGTCGAATACTATATGCCTGTAAAAAATCACGTTGATCGAATATCGATAGCTATGTAAACAAAACAGTTTTTTATCAACCGTTAATTTTTTCACCGTCCTTTTTTTTTTATACAAAACTGATTTGATCACATAGTTATCGATATCCAATTAACGTGATTTTTTACAGGCATATAGTACTCGACGAGTTCTACACATTGACCGGTTCATATTTTCAAAATGGGACCCGTGGTGGGCCCCTACGGGCCCAACAGCACGGTCCAATCCGATCCCAGACTGGACAGAAGCCGGACCGAATATGAATAGGTAGGATATTGGGTTGATGACTGAGAAACATAAATAATATATGAAATAATAATTAGCTAAAAAATATATACACGTAATATTCTAGAAACATTAAATAATTTCCTTCACTTAGGAGAGTAAAAATGAACTATGAACAATTGAAGTTTGCTCGCGATTTGAGGTGGCCTAGCCGTTTAGGCCAATTTGGATCCAATCTTAAATCCAGTCTGCGATGAGTTTAGGCCTGGTCTATTATGTTGAAGTTCGACCCATTGACACGCTTAAGACCCCGTTTGAGGTTTAGCTTTTCCGAGATCCAGTGTCTTTTTTAATAGAAAATAATAAAATTTTTGTAAAAAAATTTTAAAAAAATGTTCAGACCCGCCCAAGCCCAAGCCCAAGCCAGTCCTAGGCCCACATGCCTGCCCAAGGCCCAAATACCCCTTAGGCCTAGGCCCGGGCCTAATTTTCTGGCTCGTAGGCCGGCCCGGGACGGCTCGAATTTTGGCGGGAGCCTACGAGACTTGATATGGGCCTAATTAGGCCAAATTTACATCCCTTGCCATACAAAAATGCTTGGGACCCCCAAAGTTTGGGACCCCATGACCCCAAAATGATGTAAACCAATTATGTTTTTTTTTTTTTCTTTCCTTCCTAGACCAATCACGGGTGAGTAGGGATTGTGGAGGTTGTGTTTTTTGGAAGTCTGTAGCATTGTTGGTGTGCCATAATGGTTTGGGGTTAAAATCATCATAAAAGGATAAAATAAATTAAAAAAATAAAATGTTACATTTAAAGCGTAATTATTTTATTTTTTCTTTTATAAAAGTTTAAAAAATAAAAAATAAAATCATCTCAATTGAGATTTTTTAGCCTCAAACTAAAATAGTCAAAAACTTAAAGAGTTAAAAAGTCAACCAACATCCAAAACGAATCCTTTGATTCATGAATTGGGAAGGGATTTGGAAAGAGGGCACCTATTTATTTTTTTTATCCCCTATTTTTTTGAATTCCTACTTTAAATTTTAAATTAATAAAAAAAATTAATATCTCACTTATTATCAATTTTATTTCTATTCATAATATCATCACACCCAAAGTGCACACCTACATAATTTTGCACACCCACTTATATTAAAAATGACGAATTGACTACCTCTTTCTCCTTCTCTTATGCTTTGTTTGGTTGGAGGGGAAGGGATTAGGAAAGAGAAAGAAAAAATGTAGGTGAAATGTGAATAAAATATACATACATTTCACCTAGTTTCACACATTTTTTCCCTTTCATTTTCCAAATCCCTCCTCAAATCTCTCGACCAAATACAATGTTAGTGAACGATGGTCCTTTTCTTTGTCCTTCTCCGATAAGTCAGAAATCTCTTCAATGATCTCCTTTTCATTTTCTTAAGTAACCTCCAACTCTCCATCACATTTTATTTTTTTGGTTTACTTTGGGGTAAAACGCTCGATATAGGGGGGTTAGAGGAAAAAATCCTCATAAAAAACACAGCTAGGAAAAAAAATCCTATAAAATAGAACCATTCGGCGTACCAGTGACGAACAAAATATTACTATTTGGAACCTATCTACCGAACTAAATGTTTCTATTCAGCATTAGATTACTGTACAAAACCTTAACTGTGAGGCCCCTGAAAATTTTACTTTTTTAAAAGTCCCTTACTTTTAAATTATTTTCTTAAAGTCCCTTAGTTTCTTAATTAATTGCAACCCTAGGATCAAAATACATGCGCCAACAAAACCCGCAAACCCTAATCGATTTCGGAAACTTAGAAATAATTTCTAATATCCTAATACTGATTAATTGACTCCCTAAATATGAAATTACCACTTGAAAACCCTAGGTTTTTCTAGTCTTTATCACGTTCGTCGGTTGATTGTGTTTTTAAATCCAAATCGAATTAGACTTTCTAACCCCAATTTAATTTAATTTGACACTAAAATAAATGTTCCAATTCATAAATTAAACCTAATGTCCTCATATTTTTCTTAAATCACATTTTGACCCCAAACTAGTATCATTACACACATATATACATATATATACTTGTACCTTTCTTAAATAAATAACTTTGTACACAAATATCTTCATATATATATACATATATATAATCAACAAAAATCTCCCCAAATCTAGCACATGGCCAGCCATCACCCTCTCTCAGCTACAATCATAAGTACTCTAGAGACAAACTCCTTAAATCATGGAAAAAGTATCATTGGTACTCCCAAATCAAGGAAAGTTGTCTTGTACTTGTAACTATCTTGGTTCTACTTAAGCCTAACCCCAACTAGATCACGCCTTAATACATGATTAGGCTCCCTAATGATCACTCATTCCACTACATTCCAACTAAATACATCTCAATTTCATTTCATTCCAACCAGTGGACATTTTGGACCTTTTACACCAATTTTATTATAAAAACACCACCACCCTTCACATGTTACACATCTCATACACTCAAACACCTACACATTCAGTTGAGAGAGAAATAAGAGGAAGAGAGTGAACTTTGGTAGTGGAGGAGAGGAAAAGAGGAGGAAATTGTGCAAACACTTCACTAGTCAATCAAATAAGCCACAACACAACCCTCTCTTTTACTTTCCTTTTTCAAATACATGTTATTAGAGGTTTAAAATCATATTTTCAGATGTGTTGTAATGGTATTCATGTGTTCAAAGTGGATGAATTGGGCTTTAATCGTTCTTCTATTCATATTTCTTCTTAATAGATGCAAAACTACTTTTTTCTTCTCATATATCACTTTTTTTTTAAAGGCATACCACCACTCAAAAAATATGAGTTATTGAAACATTATTTAGTATGTTTTCATCACAAAATAAGTGGAAAATTTCCCTTAGTTGGCCTCTTTTATCACCAACTTTCTTATTTCAAGAATTGTGCCAGAAAAATCTGTTTTACAACAAACTTTAAAAAATTCTAGAAAAATGTAGGAAAATCTTCTAGATCTTAGTTTTACATCAAAATCTTCCTTAAAGAGTTAGCGTTCAAGGAAAATTTGTTTCATTGAAAAATAGTGAGCAATTTTAGGAATGGCAACAGGCCGGGGTGGGGCCAGGGACTACACTTCCCGTCCCCGATCCCCGAAGATTAAAAAATTCCCGCCTCCTCTCCGATCCCCGGCGGGGGAACCCATCACCCTCCCGTCCTCGTCCCCGTCCTCGTCCCCGTCCCCTACGGGAATCGAGTTTCCCCAACCCCGAAATATCCCCAAGTTTTTTTTTTTTTGAATTTTGAATTTTGTTCAACAAATCACTGATTAATCAATATATATCACAAATCAACAAATCAATTTTGTTCAATATATAACAGATCTAACAGATCAATATATAACAGATCTAATTAACACAGATTATATAATTAACACATTAAAAAAAATTAATCTGAACAATACAGATCAATATATAACAGATCTAACAGATCAATTTTGTTCAATATATAACAGATCAATATATAATTAACACAGATTAAAAAAAATTATTCTGAACAATACAAAAAACAACAATACAGATCTAAGTACAGATCAACAACATCAGATCATAGAGAGAGAGATATATATATATAATAGATCTAACAGATCTGAGTACAGATTTGAGTACACCTCCATGGTCTGGCACAGATATGAGGGACGCCCATGAAAAGGCTCTATGGCGAGATCGACGGTGGCTGTGGCGGTGGGTTCGGTGGTAGTGAGAGAGAGATCAACATTCTGCTCAAGAATAGAGAGAGAAAGAAAAACCGAAGCGAAAAGAAGAGAGAGAGAGGGGGGTCGAGGCCAGCGATAGTGGTGGTGATGTCGCCGTGTCGGTGACTGTGAGAGAGAGTTGAGAGAGAGAGAGAGAGAGAGAAGAACGAGAGAGTTGAGAAAGAGTGAGAGAGTTGAGAACGAGAGAGTAAAGAGAGTGAGAGAGTTAAGAGAGAAAAGGTAAGTTAGAGAGTGAGATAGTTGAGAGTCAGTGAGAGAGTTGAGAGAGAGAAGATAAGATCAAACAGTGAAAGAGATATTTATATAATATAGCTAAGAGGTATAGAGGTGGGGATGCATCGGGGAAATTTCGGGACGGGCCAGGGCCGAGGCCGAGGAGCCTATCCCCGTTCTCAGCCCGAAAATCATCGGGGATGTATTTTTTAATACCAGCCCCGGCCCTACGGGGAATAATTTTCAAGGAAAACCCTATTTATCGTGACGGGGCGGTCCGAGTCCCCGTTGAGCCGGGTTCATATTGCCATCCCTAAGTGGTTTGTACGAAAATACAATTTTCGTAACGGTCGACAAATCTGTACAGCGCTAGAGCATTTCTTAAATAACTAAAAATCTACAAAAGCTATCACGTTTCTAAAACATGGTCTGAAAACTAGATTAAATTCTCTGTGAACCATAGGAAGGCCAAGTTCGGTAAAAATCTGAAATAGCCCTTTTGATTTTAATCTTTAAATGGTACTGAATCTATAAATTTAGTTTTGCATGGGTGTTTTATACTCTTGTGTTCATGAATATGCTTATTAGTTTATGATCATGTCTTGGTATGATATTGTATATGTTATGGTTATGTTCCTTATCTTCTTCATTTTAATGATGTGCATACTTATGTGGATATTACTGAGAGGGAGATTTATGATTGGGAATTGGGCCGAGGTAACGGCCGAGCAGGTTGAGAGTCAAATGGAGCATTAGGCCGAGATGACCTGCGGTCCGCCCGGAGTTGGGCTGCTATTACTTGAGCCGGGCAGGTGTTAGGCCAAGTTTTGCTGCCCTAGTCCGGAAAGAAGCTGCTCGGCAAGGTAGTGCTTGGTTGGACCGAGCTGCTCGTTCTGGCGATAGTGAAGCCAGTCAAGTTAGTTGACCGGCGCCCGGAAAGGCACTGTCAGCCGAGGCAACTGTTTGCTCGGCAGGAAGGCCGACTACACGAGACGTCCCGGGCTCGGCTTTGCCGAGATGCCGCCTAGCCCGGTTCTCCTTGAGCTTAGCCAGTGAAGTGCTTGGCATGAAGCACGGCACGGCGGTGGATGGGGCAGCTCGGCTGCCGAGCTCCAATAGAGAAGACTGGCAGTTGAGATTAGGTGATGTTCAATAAGGTTTACGCTGACAGATGGGATAGCAGGGCCACGTATCAGGAGATGACTGGGAGTGGATATGGGGCGCAGAGGGTATATAAGCATGTCTGCGCCCCTCATACAGGGACAGACGAACACTTTTGTAAGACATTCTTACACTCAAACACTCTCCTCTCTCTCTCTCTCTCTCTCTCTCTCTCTCTCTCTCTCTCTTTCTCTCTCTCTATCCCAAGGTGTGTGCTGATTTGATCGTCGGAGGGGTTTTCCGGCCACACACCGCCGGGTAGCTCACCGCCGTTGTGCTTTCAGGTGATCGGACAGAAACGGAGCTTGGAAGAAAGAAGTACGGGCTTGCCGGAATATTTGCTCCCTGTACAATTGACGCCGTCTGTGGGAAACTTGCAGATAAAACCTTGTCTTCCACGCTTGCCTGACCGCCGACCATGGCGAACAACGAAGAGTTTCCGTTGTCCGCCATCGACGGAGTTACTCCGGAGTCAGGCAGACGAAGAGAGGGGCATCCCGACATCATTCCGATGGCTAACCTGGAGACATTCCTAGGAGGACAGTCGGGAGACGCGCGAGATAAGCGTGAAAGGAGTCATGGTCGTTCACGGAGTCCAGACGGACACCGGCGGCGGAGAGACTCACACGCCAGGCGGCTGGAAAGCAAGCTGAGGGACCAGGACGCCGTCATCCGGCGAATGGCGGCAGAGATGGAGGAGCTAAAGTGGCATGTCAAAGGGAAGGGAGTAGCTGGAGTGGGAGACCACAGTGAGCGCACCCAACCCTGCCGTTCAGGCAGTCAGAGTCAGCGACATACTCCGTCCATTTCTATTACCAGAAGTTACAAGGTCGGCGATTCCGACGTGCATGCAGAGAAGTCTAGCGCGCAAGATTGCACCTACCAGCCTTCGCGTCCGGTGACGACGTCGAGATACTCTTATTCCGCACATTCAGAGAATTTACGCGCAGTTTTAAAGGAGCAGGCTCGACGGCGGGACGCTCAAAGGATACCGACGTTCCAGCGGTTATCCTATGGGGTTCACGCCAGCGAGGAGGTCGGAATGCCTCCACCCCGCCAAGCAGCACCGCTCCTGGTGGATTCCGACTTGGCAAGGTTGAACGCCACCCCTTTCTCCCTGGAAATAGAGACAACGCCTCTTCCGTCGGGCTTCCACCAGCCAAAGTTCACATTGTATGACGGGAAGACGGATCCTTACATGCACGTAAGTCATTTCCGACAGGTCATGGCCGGACATAGGCGGAATGACGCTCTTATGTGCCTCATCTTCCCGTCAAGTTTGGGCAAACTAGGTTTGAAGTGGTTCGAAAGGCTGCCGGAGGGGAGTATAGAGAGGTGGCATCAGTTGGCCGAAGCCTTTATGACGCGCTTCAAAACCAACACCAAAACACCAAAGGAAGTGGATCACCTACTAAGTGTCAAGATGGAACCGAGCGACACATTGAAGGCGTACAACTCCAGATATTGGGAGACCTTCAACGAGATCTTGGATTGCCCGGTCAACCTTGCAATCACTCAATACAAACGCGGTCTCCCGATCGGACATAGACTGCGGGACTCGCTCACCATGCACCAGCCAACATCCATGGGCCAGCTCATGCAGCGCATCAATGAGCACATCCGGGTTGAGGATGATGCGTCAGTATCTACCGTAAAGACAACTCCGATAGCAACAGACAAGAGGACAGCAGGCAAAGTGCACGCAGTTGGGCAAGAGTCCAGCCGCTCAAGTGACAGAGCAGAGGAATCAGACCGTGGCTCGAATCGTAAGAACCGGGGTAGAGGACGTCGGAACGACCGGGATGACTACACCCGAGATGATGTTGCGGATGCCAACAGAAGGTTGAAGGCAAGGACTGGCATCACCACGGTCTTCAAGATTCCAATTTATCGCATACTTAGTGAAATCCGAGACGAGGAATATGTCCGGTTTCCTGCTAAGTTGGGCGATAGACAGAAGGGCTACAATCCGCGGTATCGTTGCACATTCCACCGGGAGAGAGGCCACCGGACTGAGGATTGTTTGCCTTTGAGGCAACACTTAGAAGAGCTGGTCGCGACCGGGCACCTAAACCTTTACATTGATGGCGGCGTAAAGCCGAATCAGGCTCCGGTCGATCCCAGGGGACAGGATGACCGAGATGCACCACCACAAGGCGTTATTAATGTCATCCACGGCATCGTGGAACCGGAGCGTGTTTGCGAACTCCGGGGCATGATAAAAAAAGCAGAGTATATGAGGGAAGTTTTGTCGGTACAGCCTGCCATCAAAAGGGGGAAGACTGAAGAAAAAGACGTGATTAGTTTCACCTCAAGGGATCTAAAGCATATCCAGACGCCGCACAACGATGCCCTAGTAGTGACACTTCGCGTCAAGGAATTTGATGTTAAACGGATCTTGATCGATCAGGGAAGCTCGGTCGAGATCATGTATTATGATGCGTTCAAGCAGCTCAAACTCCGGGAGACAGACTTGGCTCCGGCAACTTCGCCACTGGTTGGTTTCAACTCACAACCGGAGTGGCCCTTGGGAAAGATTATCCTGCCGGTCAAAGCGGGATCCGTGGTCAAGCAAGTGGAGTTTTGGATGTTACAAGTGCCTTTGACTTACAACCTTATCCTTGGAAGGGAATGTCTTCATGCTATGCAAGCTGTAGCGTCGACCTACCACCAGGTGATGAGATTCCCCTCGGCTATGGGGGTAATCAAGGAGATCTGGGGGGATCAAGTCATGTCCAAACAGTGCTTCGTGGCGATGAACGGCAGCCGGGCTGCCAAAGGCTTCGTGTAAATGATAGAAGGACCGGAAGACCGAGGAGTTCTGGAGGATGTGGGCACTAAGGCAGAGGACAAAGCTGTGGAGGACCTGGTTGAGGTGCGACTCGATATGGAGCGGCCGGATGAGTTCTTCCTGCTCGGTTCCAGCCTTACTGCCCAATAGAGCATCGAGATGGTTGAGTTTTTGATGGCCAACATCGAAGTCTTCGCATGGTCGCCTTACGACATGCCGGGCCTCGATCCAAGTTTTATCTGCCATCACCTCAACATCTTCCCTGGAGCAAAGCCAGTCATCCAACGAACAAGGAGGTCGGTGCTGCATCACGCCGAGGTAGTTGCAGAGGAGGTGAAGAACCTGCTTGAGGCACGAGCAATTCAGGAAGTGCACTACCCTCGGTGGATTTCCAACACAGTAGTGGTGCCCAAGAAGAATGGAAAGTGGCGAGTTTGTGTCGACTACAAGACAGTCAACCGAGCTTGTCCCAAAGATAGCTTCCCTTTGCCGCGAATTGACCAGCTTGTGGACTTGACGGCTGGACATAATAGGCTCAGTTTCTTGGATGCCTACCGCGGCTACCATCAGATCGCCATGCATGGGCCTGACCGAGAGATCACCTCTTTCACGACTCCAAGGGGACTCTTCTGCTACCGAGTCATGCTTTTTGGTTTGAATAACGCCGGGGCAACCTTTCAGAGGATGGTGACCAAAATGTTTGCTCCTTTGCTTGGCCGGACAATGGAGGCTTACATCGATGATATGGTGGTAAAAAGCTGACATGAGGCAAACCATTTGTCCGACTTAGCCGAGATGTTTGCCATTCTAAAGAAGCACAAGCTGCGCTTGAATGCGTCAAAGTGTGCCTTTGGCGTGGGATCCGGAAAATTTTTGGGGTTCCTAGTCACGAACCGAGGCATCGAAGCAGACCCTACTCAGATAAGAGTCGTGCAAGAGTTGAAGCAACCCAGCTCGGCTAAGGACGTGCAGCATCTGGCCGGGATGGCCGCCGCGCTTAATCGGTTTATAAGCCGGTCATCAGATCGCTGCCACCCTTTCTTTCAAGCATTGAAGTCAAAGTTCTCGTGGGACGAAGAGTGTGACCGAGCTTTGGCCGAGCTCAAGGAATATCTGTCTTCTCCGCCACTGTTGGTTACACCAAAGCCGGGTGAGGAACTCTTCCTTTACCTTGCCGTCTCCCAGCACGCAGTCAGTGCGGTGCTAGTCCGCGCTGAAGGAATCAAGCACCTCCCAATTTTTTATGTCAGTAAAACCTTGCTGCCGGCTGAGACGAGGTACTTGCCACTGGAAAAGCTTGCGTTGGCATTGATAATGGCTTCAAGGAAGTTGGCGCATTATTTTCACGGCCCATACCATCATCGTACTGACCGAGTTTCCCCTTAAGGCCTTGTTTGAACGGGCGGACTTTTCAGGCCGAATTCTCATGTGGGTGGTCAAATTGGGACAGTTTGATGTAAAGTTCCAGCCGCGCACAGCCATAAAGGCCCAAACTTTGGCCGATTTCGTTGCCGAATTCTCACCAGGAACTCATCCGGTATGCCCGGTCAATATTGCCGCGGCAGAAGAAGAAGGGACTGCAAGCCTGACCGAGATACCACAACTGGGAGGAGTTGCCGACGCGGAATTTGCGCGCCCCACCGATGTACCCTCAACTTGTGCAATTCAACCAACCGGTGACGCGATGACGGAGTCGGGTATTGTTGTCCCACCCACTCTGTCCGGTACCGCGTCGTCAGAGGGGGAAGTAATGGAACTACTCAGCACAGAGCCTGCGGCCGGCATAATACCGCAACCTGGTGATTCGCCTACGGACTTAAGCATTGTAGACCGACTTGCTGAGTACGATGCCGAATCACCAAGGGGGGCTGGAGTGGAACCAGTCAACACAGAACTTGAAACCAGATAGCCAAGAAACCGTGATCCCATTGCCCTTCATAACTCTCAGGACCCATCAGACTGTTGGAAGCTTTTTGTGGGGGAAATGTGGAAGCTTTTTGTTGATAGAGCGTCCAACCGTCACGGTGCCAGCCTAGGTATCGTTCTTATCTCCCCGGATGGCCTCACCATTGAACATTCTATCACGCTTGGCTTCCCAGCATCTAACAACGAGGCTGAGTACGAGGCCCTTCTGGCCGGGCTCAAGAGTGCTATTCAAATGAAGGCTGCCGAGCTACTGGTGTACAGTGATTCCCAGCTTGTGGTTAACCAAGTCTCTGGGATTTACGAAGCAAAGGATGACAGAATGGCGAAGTACCAAGCTCTGGTCAGGGAACACATCAAGCAGTTTCAGGCAATCAGAGTCCAACAGATTGGCCGTGAAGAAAACAGCCGAGCTGATGAGCTGGCCGGCCTCGCTTCGATGGTAGATAGTACGTCTCCAAACCCCCTGTTAATTGACTTTCTTCCACAGCCAAGCATTGAAGACGCCGGGCAGACGTATGTACTCTGCGCCGCGCTAGGTCCTTCCTGGATGGACCCCTTAATCTTGTTCCTCAGAGACCGGACTCTACCAACTGACAAGAAGGAAGCACACAAAGTCCGGGTGAAGTCAGAGCGGTTTTGGCTCTCTCCATCTGGTGCGTTGTATAAAAAGTCCTTCACTGGTCCTTATCTAAAGTGCGTGCACCCGAGTAGTGTGGAGGCCTTCTTGTACGAAATTCACGAAGGCATTTGTGGCAGCCATATAGGGGTCAGGTCCTTGGCCTACCGAGCTATTTCGCAAGGATACTGGTGGCCGTGCATGCAGGCCGACGCACAAAAGTACGTCCGCAAGTGCGAAAAGTGCCAGAAATTCGCCCATCAGATCCATCAGCCTGCTAGGGAACTTCTTCCCCTCACCAGTCCTTGGCCCTTCGCCATGTGGGGGCTAGATATAGTGGGGCCACTGCCAACAGCATCGGGCAACCGGAAATTCTTCATTGCGGCCACAGATTACTTCACGAAATGGATTAAAGCTGAGCCCTTGGCAACAATCAAAGAGAAAGACGTGAAGCGGTTTGTCTGGCAGAACATGGTCACGCGGTTTGGCGTCCCCAAGATCTTGATCTCTGACAACGGCACCCAGTTTGACGGTTGCCTATTCAGAGGATTTTGTGAAGATTTGAAGATTGAATTCTACAACTCCACTCCGGCTTACCCGCAGTCCAATGGTCAAGCCGAGGCATCGAACAAGACTATACTGGATGGGTTGAAGAAACGGCTGGAGAAGGCAAAGGGAAAATGGGCTGAGGAATTACCCAGCGTCCTTTGGGCATACCGAACAACCCCGCAGCGATCTACCGGGGAAACTCCATTTGCTTTGGCTTATGGCATGGAGGCGGTCATACCTTTGGAAGTTGGCATGCCCACCCTAAGAAGCGAGAGTTTTGAGCCCGAACTGACTGCCGAGGCTATTGCCTTGGAGCTGGACCTAGTGGAAGAGCGTCGGGAGAAGGCCCTCATCCATGTGGCTGCCTACCAACAAGAGCTCTCAAAGAAGTACAACAAGACGGTGCACCCCAGACTGTTCAAAGTTGGTGATTGGGTTTTGAGGAAAGTTATGGGCAACACCCTGGTGCCAGGTGAAGGCAAACTAGGGGCAAATTGGGAAGGACCCTACAAGATCACCGGTCTGGCGGGCAAGGGGGCTTACCACTTGGAGAATCTAGAGGGAAGAGCAATACCCCGGCCATGGAATGCGGCCAACCTCAAACTGTATTATTTCTAAGCTTTTGCTTTCTTTTCTTGTGCAAAGGAATTTTTTGGCTTGCACTTCGGAATGTAATTCTTTTTGTCAATATATAGAAGTGATTTTGCTTTAGCACTTGGACTGTTGTTTTAATGTAAAAACCGAGATGATTTACTCCGGTTGGAAGAGTTGGTGATTTGTTCAACTTAGTTATTCCCAACCGAGATGGTTTACTCCGGTTGAAGAAGTTGATGTTTTGTTCAACTTAGATATTTCTTACCGAGATGGTTTACTCCGGTTGAAGAAGTTGATGTTTTGTTCAACTTAGATATTTCTTGCCGAGATGATTTACTCCGGTTGGAAGAGTTGGTGTTTTGTCCAACTTAGGCCATCCCAACCAAGATGATTTACTCCGGTTGGAAGAGTTGGTGTTTTGTCCAAGTTAGGCCATCCCAACCGAGATGTTTTACTACGGTGCGAAGAGTTGGTGTTTTGTCCAATTTAGGTCATCCCAACCGAGATGATTTACTCCGGTTGGAAGAGTTGATGTTTTGTCCAACTTAGGATTCCCAACCGAGATGATTTACTCCGGTTGGAAGAGTTGGTGATTTGTTCAACTTAGTTATTCCCAACCGAGATGGTTTACTCCGGTTGAAGAAGTTGCTGTTTTGTTTTGCTTAAGTGTTTCAACCGAGTTAAGTAATCCAGTTGACGAAGTGTTTCGTCCAAATTTGTGATTTATACCGAGATGTTTTGCTGAAGATGGAATTGATGACAACCGTGCAAGCACTTGACAAAATTAAAGTTTTTCATTGATGTAAAACTTTACAAAAGGTGGGGACCGAGCCCGGTTACATCAGAAACGCAGAAAGAAACAAACAAAAAGAAAAGAAAAGAAAACTAAACTAAGGGGGAGAGATTGGTGAACTCGTCCTCGGTGGCCTCAATGTTGATGGTTGGGCTTTTGTCTTGGGCACCGGGCTCGTCATGGCCGGGCTGCTCCTGCACTTCGGCATCATCTGCCTCGGTATCTGTCTCGGCAACTCCTTCCTCAAGGCCTTCCTCGGCCTCAGCTTGCAACGCGCTGAAGACGTCGTTTGCGTATGGCACAAGGTAGACCGGTAGGAAGGCCGGAGGCGGATTGGCAAATACGTCGATGTCAGAGCCCTGACCGAGATGCTCGCAGGCAGATTTCCAACCAGCTTTGAAGTAGATGTCTTGAGTTGTGAACACCTGCTTCTTGTAGCTCTCCTCGGCTTCGTTGAAACCAGCGTTGTTAGCCTCTCGGCAGTCCCTTTTGCGCGACTTCTTCAGCGCGTCCAGCTCAGCCTGGAGCTCGTCCCGCTTTTTCTCTGCTGCGTCAAGTTGACCGAGCAACCGGTTGTTATCAGTGTTTGCTATCTCCAACGAGGACTTTGCTCGGCCGAGCTCGGTCTGGAGGCTTTGCACTTGGCTGGCTGTGTCGGCCGCCTTCTGCTGAAGCCGGTGTATGCGCTCCATAACCAGATGTTGTTTTTGAATGGCCTGCAAAAAGCTAATTTGATTAGTGAAGGAACCGGGCAAACACTTGAGAAAATTTCAGAGGCAGATTGACTTACCCTAGCCATAGACTTCACTGACGACTTTACCAACCGAGTGTCAGGGACGTGGTCACTGCCGACCACGTCGCTCGGTAGAAGGAGTGCTTTGGAGAGATCGAAGGCGAGCAAGTGCTCTTTATCGCCCTTGATCGAAGCCGTTGCCGGGATCTCTTGACCCCGGTGTTTCAGCTGTGGACGCCAGGCCGGTACTGGGTTAACTGTGGCAGTTGGTTACTCGGTGGTAAGCTCGGTCACCAGCTCGGCAGACGGATCCGCGAGAGCTCTTTTGCCAGACCGGCGTGGAGTAGGTTCCTTGCTAGATTTCTCGGCTGCTGGTGAAGCCAGAGCGACCACGGCGTCGCTGGATTGACCGGCTGCAGTTGAGCGAATGACTACGCTCGGTATCTCGGCTGAAGTGGCGATGAGCAGGTTCTTGATTCTGCTTCGCTTGGCCATCTCTTGCTCCTCTGTCAAACGGATGAGTGGAACGTCTGGCAAAGTTGGATCTGGTGGAGGTGATGGAGCGCGGAGGAAGTCTGTAACTTTACTCCGGCGGGGAGCAGAGTATCTGTACGTAGGAGTGTAGCCGAGCAATTGGTTGCAATCTCGGTCGCGGTAGCGGAGCGCGGTCCTGATTGCCTTTACGTTGGGGAAGTGATAGTTGGCTTGCAAGGCTTGGATTGCTGCAAAAGAAACAAGAAAAAAATGAAGAAGTACAGAAACATGAAGAAAGTAGATTAACCGAGCTAATTTGCGCGGCTTACATGTGCTGCCAAAGTTTTTGCTTATCATCCAGCCCGGTACCGCGGCTGTCTCATAATTGCCAGACACCCAGAAGAAATCATCATCGTGTAGATCCTTGTCTGGTGTGCCGGTCACAATTTTTTCTCTGCCCGGCCTAATCTTGAGATAGTAGGCGAGGCCATCTCCAGTGTGCCTTAAGGTGTATTAGCGCAGGATCTCGGCTAAACCTAAGCTTATGCCTAGCCGGTTGTTTAGCTCGTGCACGCCGTTTATTATTCTGTAGGTATTGGTGGACACTTGGGTGGGTGCTAGCCCGGTCCAGCGAAGAAATTCGGTCATCAGAGGATTGACCGGGAAGCAGAGGCCTCCTTCTACAATTGACAGCACGGTGAAGGGGCATTGGTCTAGTCTGCCCCAGGGTGTTGTCTTCTCTTCTGCCAGTTCGAGATGGACGTCGGCCGGGATGCCGTACTCCTCTCTGAACGCATCCAGCGCGGCCGGAGTGTCTACTAGGAAGCGGAATTTTCCCATTTGTGGCCGGCCTAGGATATCTCAGCTGAGGGGTTTGGCACTGTGCTAATTGGATGTTGCTCGGTCTTGAGAGCCTCAGAAGTGGTCAATGGTCCCCTTGGACTCTGCAGGAAAAGGATGGCAAGTGTGAGTGTGAGCGCGGTCGCGCGAAGTGAGCTTGACTTTAGCTCGGTCATCAAGAGTGCCAAACCACCTCTGGTGTCTAAGCTTACCAAGGAGCTCGGTCGCCCAAGCGGACCAGATATTAGCCCGATTGAACGACCAGGTCCTGTTGCTATCTCGGTTTTTGCTGGGTTTGAGACAAACATGTTTTTTGCTCGGTCAGGTTGGTTTTTTGGATCAAATGAAGACCAGGAGCCCGGTCCACCCCAGTTCTTCAGTGTTCTTCACGAAAAATGAAGAACACCATGAGCGTTTAAAGGTTTAGGATGGTTTTTGGTGCCCAAATCCTAAAAGCTACGTTTTTCTGCCCTAATGTGCGAAATATCAAAGAAAATGACAATAAAAGGGGAGTTTGAGGACTTACCAAGTTAGGGCAGTGTGTTCTTCACCTTCGAGCTCGAGTTCAGGAACGGCAGAAGATGGGCAAAAGCTCTGGGTTGCTTGGAATGGCAGTGGGTCAGTAAGAGTGAAAGGAAGATAAGGGGAGCATGTATATAGAGGTTGCGAGGCCGCCAAAAATTCAAATCTCTTGCGACGGCTGGTTGGCTGCTCGAGGACCAATGGGGAGACGCCACGTGTCCCCATTAATGGCAGCGTCGGAGTTGAAAAGACGGGGGGGCAGGTGAGGCATCGACCGAGCAAAACGAAGAGACAGCAAGGCCAGAATGGGGCGTTGACCGAGGAGGCGGCCGGGCGAGTCCGAAGGCAGGCATGCCAACTAGCCCGGTTGACGATGATTAAGCTGAGGACCGAGGAGGCGCTATCCCGGTCAGAATAGGTAATCCCAGTCACGCTTCAGCGGACGGAATTAAGGGGTAATTGAGAGGGAGATTTATGATTGGGAATTGGGCCGAGGTAACGGCCGAGCAGATTGAGAGTCAAATGGAGCATTAGGCCGAGATGACCTGCGGTCCGCCCGGAGTTGGGCTGCTATTACTTGGGCCGGGCAGGTGTTGGGCCAAGTTTTGCCGCCCTAGTCCGGAAAGAAGCTGCTCGGCAAGGCAGTGCTCGGTTGGACCGAGCTGCTCGTTCTGGTGATGGTGAAGCCAGTCAAGTTAGTTGACCGGTGCCCGGAAAGGCGCTGTCAGCCGAGGCAACTGTTTGCTCAGCAGGAAGGCCGACCACACGAGACGTCCCGGGCTCGGCTTTGCCGAGATGCCGCCTAGCCCGGTTCTCCTTGAGCTTAGCCAGTGAAGTGCTTGGCATGAAGCACGGCATGGCGGTGGATGGGGCAGCTCGGCTGCCGAGCTCCAACAAAGAAGACTGGCAGTTGAGATTAGGTGATGTTCAGCAAGATTTACGCTGACAGATGGGATAGCAGGGCCACGTGTCAGGAGATGACTGGGAGTGGATATGGGGCGCAGAGGGTATATAAGCATGTCTGCGCCCCTCATACAAGGACAGACGAACACTTTTGTAAGACATTCTTACACTCAAACACTCTCCTCTCTCTCTCTCTCTCTATCCCAAGGTGTGTGCTGATTTGATCGTCGGAGGGATTTTCCGGCCACACACCGCCGGGTAGCTCACCGCCGTTGTGCTTTTAGGTGATCGGACAGAAACGGAGCTTGGAAGAAAGGAGTACGGGCTTGCCGGAATATTTGCCCCTCGTACAATTACTATCTTGTTAAGTTTGTTCTAACTTGACTCAAAACATTAATCCAAACGGAAAACGTAATTGGGCGGCTAATGAGGTTTCGATCACTTGAGTAATGAAGGATGATAATGTGTTATGTATGGATTGATGGGATATGCTCCCTAATTAAAGGTTAAGTCTTGCGTAAGCGGTTGTCGCATAAACCCTAGAATGGAACGGACGTATTCGAACTCTTTGCGATGGTTTGATTGGTGAGATAAGGCTAGGTCCAGATGGGACATTCAGGAGGATGAAACTTTTTTTTTTTTAAGGATAAGGCTCGATTCAGGGTTTCTTTTCATCGTCCCTTTTGAGGCTTTACGGTTGACACTACGCGGTATATAACCGTTGGTAGGCATTTGAGGTAAGTTCTGCAACAAAGCAGCAAAAAGGAGAGTTCCGAATAGTCTGGTATCCCATTCTTGTGGTTGGGAAAATGAAATCTCTTTGGGGGATTTCTAGAATACTAACATCTAACCTTGTAATCCTTGTTATTGACTTGAATATCATGCTTCATTACTTGTTTGTTATAAATGTGATGGTGTATTGGATTGTGAAAAAAGGGCGGGGTGTGTGTGCGTTTACTGAGCATTCAAAGCTCGTGGCGTTTCATGCCAAGTATTGAAGACTATTAGACCGGTCGAAGGCAAAGCTGAAGCATTTGAGGATGAACGGCTACCCTAGGAGAATTAGAAACTAGTTGGTAAACGTATTTTGAGATTGTAAGTGATAGATCCCATGTTATATTTAAGACATGATTTTGAAATTATTAGATATCTATGCATATCTTTTATATTATCTATTTCTTATTGTCTCGTCAACTCATGTAGACCTTGTGTTAATATTTTATCAAGATCTATCAAAAGAGTAGCTTTGTTATCTAAGGTGGTTGGACTTTGAAGGGAGGCTATATTGACTCCTCTGCCCTTCTTGGGATCTTGCTTGGTTATTAGCCAAAGGATTCATTAGTGGCGTTTCCTACTCTTGTAACCTTAGAAAAATCTTGTATTTAATTGTTAATATATTCTCTGATGTTCCCGATTTTTGAGGCTTCACATTAACAGTTGGTACACCAATATCGAACAAACTCAAACAAAACAATAACCATTGAAAATGACCAAAAATCGTTAATGTAAGATAGATAACTTACCAATGCAATATCAATCTCATCAGAGTTGTTGTCATCATCCTCCATTACTCTATAAGTATCAACGAATGGTGAAAACAACCATAGATGTAGATGAAAATTTGATTGGAGAAACTCAGAGTCTGTAAAAGGGTTATTTAAAACATTAACTGATTTGAACATAAAAATGGTGATTATTGCTTTGTTACAAAAAAAATGGTGATGAAGAAGAATAAGTTTGGGATTTAGGATAGTGATGAATAATAATACATTTAGGGTTTAGGTTGTTGAATAATACGTTTAGGTGAGGGTAGAGATGGGTATACAATATTATAAAGTGTCATTCTAATTGTCTTCATTTGGTGGGTGGATGTTCCATTGAAGGTTATCTTTTAATGTAATTTTATTTCAACATATATTGTAATAAATAAATAAAAATTAAAAAAAGTGAGAATTGGGGATTCCAAAAAATTAGGTAGGTGCTAACAGCAGCCTTATTTGCAAATAGAAATGAAAAAGATATGTAAAATTAAGTAAAATATAAGTATATTTTATTTATATTTCACCTACCCTTTTTTTTTTTCCTTTTCAAATCCCTTCCCAAATTCTTGAATCAAACACAGCGCAAAATAAAATGTTATATGAATAAATGAAATGAAGCAAGATTGAATGTAATAGAATGTTCATTATTATTTTATTGTTTGATTGCCAATAGAATTAACATAGAAATAAAATGATAATTCTTATTCTTATGTTTAATTATGTCTATTAAATTAATGGAATAAAATAAAATTTATTTTCTATCTATCTTTTTAATAAGGTAGTAACAAACAAGTTAAAAATTGATGTATATCGTGATGGTGTAAGTAATGGTAGTGGTAGTGGCAATGATGGTGATGGCATCAGTGGTGATGAAAAAAGTAGAAGTAGGATGGTGGGGTGGTAGGTCATTGTGGTAGTGGTAAGTAAGGTTGTGCAAAATAACTCCAAAATCGTCAAAACGGTTCGAACCATACCGAACCAAGCTGAATCGCATTTTTTTTTAGTTCTAGCAAGCAAGTTAGGCGGGTGGTGGTTTTGGTTGTGGCCGTTAGTAGTTCCAAATGGTCAATTCGTTGTCTTAATCGACTCGACCCGCCTACACTCATCCATACCCATTAATTCCTCAATTAAACCTAATTCGTTCATCATATTCACAACAAAACACCGCCGAGCCTCTGTCATCTCACTTCCACCTACTGCATTTCTCCTTTTTTCTTTTCCTTCTCGTTGATCTTCACGCCTTTCCTTTCATTGCGTCAATCGCTACTCGCCTGGACTCCCTCTACCACCGCTCATTGGTGTTCTCTATCCGCTGCTTATTCGTTCTCTCTCCGCTGCTTATTCGTTCTCTCTCCCTCTCCCTGTCTTTTGAGCTTCATGTTTTATTATGTTTCTTTCCCTATTCTCATCTTATTCCTGATTTTCCTATTCGTGTAACCAATTGTGATGCTTTAGCAGTTCAATCTATTATCTAGTGGATTAACATATGCCTACAGTTTTTTTTATATTATTATTTATGATTGTAGGCTAACAACTATACTATTATTCACATTTTACAAGGATTTTGTCTGACATTTGATCGGATTATATGTGATTCAATTGACTAGATTATATGAGTTAATTTGAGATTCTTTAGATTGTAGAATTGTTTCTCATTTTTTGGCTATTATGACTTCTGGATATGCAATATGTGAACAAAATTTTAAATTTGAATTTTTTTTTTTCCAGTTCAAAAAAAAAATTTATGTTTTTTTTATTTTATTTATAAATCGCCTATCTGTCTAAACCATCAAATCGAAATTGCCATTATTTGCAAATCAACCAGTCAATTTTGTATAGAAAAATGAGAATTTATGATGACAAATTTGTCAAACTGTCACCTGCCATGCAGTTTTTATTTTACCCCTAAACTGCATTGGCATACACTACGCACACTCCTAGTAGTTAGGTAGTCTTATGGTGCTTGTGGTGGTTGGTAGTGGTAGCAGAGTAGTGGTTTTCGTGATAGTGATAGTGTGATTTCTGTCAAGTTGGTGGAAGTGATGATAAAGTAATGGTTGTGGAGACAGAAGCAGTGGTAGTGGTAGTGAGAGCAGTAATAGTAGGGTGGTGATTCTAGTAATGGTAGTGGTGTGGTTTGATGACAATAGTGATGATAATGTGACAACGACAGTAATAGAGTGGTGATTATATGATGGTTGTCACACCAATTCTGGTTAATAATAGTTGATTTCCTAATAGGTAAAAAGTGATCATGTTAAAAAGTAAGACTAGCTGTATTTTTTTATTTTTTTTTTAATTTCAAAAGAGATGAGTGTATAGAGTCTAATATACACACTATTGAAAATGGTGTACCATATGTATCTCTAGTTATACCATTTTATTTTTTAATCATGATACCATATATATCTCTTGTTATACTATTTTTTTCTTTAGTTATGATATTATTTTAGTTATGACTCATGAGTTCTGTAATTATGTTTCATATTGTGTTTAGTTATGACAATTTTTTTTAGTTGTAACGTAAAAAGTATGTGTAACAACCCAGATTTTTAATTATTCTGTAGAATTTATACTAATAATATTTAATCTCAGTTCGAAAAATATATAATTTATTATATATTATTATGCGTGATTTTGTAAAATAATATAATTATTAAAAGTTTAGGGATCAAAATATAAATAATAATAATATAGATAATATAATAATAATAATAGGTGTGGTATTATAATAAATAATTAATTTTCTGTTGATATACGATAAAGTGTAATTTAATTAAAAATTAAATTATTTATATAATTATATTAAAATATTAGGTCAAAAAGTAATTATCTTAAATATCTATTAAGAATAAGTATAAACCTATATAATTATTAATCGAATCTTTCAGAGGCCACGTACGCGCTCTCTTCTCCCTATAAAAGGGAGGCGTGTCACTTGAAGAAAGGAGAAAAGGAAAAGAAAGAAAAAAAAGAGAGGAAGGAAAAAGAGAGAAAAGAAAGGAAGAAAAATAAGGAAAAATAATGGAAGCTGAAAGATTTTTGGCAGTGAAAAAAAAGAGTAAGGTATTAAAATTAAGGTGAGTTATATTATACCTTGAGTCACCAAAATATATTTTACGTATATTTTGACTTACCAAAATCTATTTTATACAAGTTATGTTTTATTAGTATATTAATAAAAGTTATGTTTTATAAAGATTTCAGTTACGTGGTTTTATTTCTGAACCCTATTTGCTTAAAAGGAAACCTATGGATATCTTTGTTTATATTTTAAAGAATATTTAACTATGACCTTATATACAATTATGTTTTGTAAGTACCACCACGGGAGTCCCACGCCTTGGGGGACTTAAATAATCATTGGCATCTGTTTGACCACTTTGTGGTCCTCTGTTTGTTATGGATCCATTGACCTCTGTTCTGTGTGGAGCTAAGTGCTACACTGTCGTGGGAGCCACCTCTAGAATCCGTACGAGCCACCTCTTGAATCCGTACCTCTGTTCTGATTGCCACCCCTGTGACCTCTGTTCTGTTCTGTTCAGTTCAGTACCGTGGCTATAGTTATATACTTACATAATTTCTGTATTTCAGTTTCTGTTACTTAAATGATTTGTTTATCAAAGTATCGTGGTTATGGTTATTTATTTACATAATCTCAATTTTGCTACTTAAAGAATCATTTGTTCCGACTAAGTCATCTTAAATGTTTTGGCCTAACTAACTATCCATGGTTATTTCGTGTCCCTTATACTCTTGGTATAATATTTCTCACTCTGCCATGTACTTATAGTTGTTTACCAATTTTTAGGAAACAATGCAATTCAGAAATAGTTTTTGGAAAGTCTTAGACGTGGGGCTACGGAATAGACACACACAACACTTTTATTGGTATTTTTCTATGTAAATATCGGCCTTTTTGGTCAATGAATTTTGTAATAAAAATAGAAGCTCCAATGATTATTTTGGTACCCTCATTTAAATATTACTTCCGCTCGCGTTTATTTATTTGTTTAAGAATTGGCCGGAGGTAACCTCAGTTACTGGCCATCACGATGCTTAACCCTTGGGTATGGGGAGCGGATCGTGACAGTATGAAATTATGTCATTTACTTTTTGTAAGGCCCCTGAAATATGTATTTACTTCTCAGACCCTAATGATGAATTATTTTCTTAAAACCCTCGTTTACTTGAATCAATTCGAATTTTGACAGTTAGTAATTGCTAATTTTATTTTTTTTATCCAAGCAGAAAATCCCTAACCTAATTTAATTCTACCTAGGTTACATGTATTTAACTTCAAGCCCTCATATGTTTTTTTTTTCAAACTTGCCCCAAAATAGTACTCATATCTTGTACCTTGGTATGCCATCAATCTTGCTATATATATATACATATACACCTAGGAGAATGTGCCTAGAACAAAAAAAAAAAAAAAAAAATTAGTCCCTTCACATCCCTATGGCTAGCCCTTCCTTGGAGGAGGAGAAAAATCTAGTTCCAAGACACACCATCATGAGATTCTAGAAAAAAATACAACCTAGTGACCTACCTAGGATGCAAAATCCAAGAATTGGTTTTTTTACAACTAGATGTGGCCTAAACTAATGGAACACACCTCCTAAGTCCTTTCCATTCCTTTAGAATTCAAGCAAAATCCTAACTTTCCATCCAATTCCAACTAAAGGACTTTTATGTCCTTTTACCCCAAAATTGCCTATATATACCACACCCTCCCTAGCTTGCAAACATACACACAACACCCTCACTCACACACACCTTTTGGTTAGAGAGAAAGCAAGGAAGAGAAATCTAGAGGAGAAGAAGGAGGAAGAAAGGAGAGTTTCTTGTGCTAAGCTTGGAGGGTAAGCCACCAACACAACCTTCTCTTCATTTTCTTTTCTAATGCATGTTCTTTTTAAAGATTTTAAGTGATGTTTCAGATCTGTCATTATCATGTTCTTATGATAAAAATACCAAGATTTGAGTATTGTTTCCATCTCTCTTGTGTTTTACCCATTTTGACACGAACCATCTTCTTTTTACAAATCTCTCAACTTTTCGAGGGAACTCTTTCAAACAAATTTTCTGAGTTAAACATGTGATAGTTAGCATATTTTCTTCACAAAAGAAATGAAACTTTAGCATGGTGAAACCCCCTTTTTATAAATTTTCTTAATTTGGGCATTCTACCTTAGAACCTGTTTTTTTCAGCCAACTTTAAAAAATTTCAGAAAAATGTACAAAAATATTCTGAACCTCCATTTTATGTCAAAACCTTCCTTTAGAAGTTAGCTTTCAACTAAAATTGGTTTCATCGAAAAATATTGAGCGGTTTGCAAGAAAATCAAGTTTTCGTAACAGTCGACAGATCTGGGCAGATTCTGGGCAGATTCTGGACAGATTCTGGAACAATGCTGGACTATTTTCTAAATAAGTTAAAATCAGGAAGAGCAATCCCATTTCCGAAAAATGTTCTAGAAACTAGATCAAATTCTCTACGAACCATAGGAAAACCAAGTCCGGTGGATGAACCTAAGTAGTCCTTCCATATTAACCTTCATGTGATATTAAATCTAGAAATTTGTTATGTTTGGATGTTTTTATACCCTTGTATTCATGAAAATGTTTAATGGCTTATTATCATATCTTGGCATGATGTTGTATGGGTATGTTATGTTATTTATCTTCTTATCTTGAGGAGGCATGCTTATGTGGATTTTATTTTATCGTTTAGTTGGACTAACATTGACTTAAAACACTTAATTCAACAGGAAACCTAATTGGGTGGGTATTGAACACTTGAGTAATGAAAAGATGAGAATATGTGGTATATGGCTTGTTGGGATGCGTTCCCTATTCGAGGTTAAATCTTGCGCAAGTGGTTTACGGAACCCTTGAACGGAGCGGTTGTATTCGGACCCTAGGTGGTTTGGTGTAAGGAGGGAATTCGGGCAAGGCCCTATTTTTACCGTCTCTTTTGAGGCCCTGCGGTTGGCGCTACACGGTACATAACCGTTGGTAGGCATCCGAGGTTAGGTCTGCAACAAAGTAGCAAAAGAGGGGGCATACCGAATAATCCGCGTCCGATTCTTGTGGTTGGGAGGACGGAATCTCTTTAGGGGATTTCTAGTTTACTAACATCTAACTTAACCATTTATTTAATTATCTATTTATGTATTTATTGGAGTATCATGCTTTACTACTTGATGTTATACTTTGTGATTGTGTATTGGACTGGGAAAAAGGGGTGGGGTGTGTGTGTGCGTTTACTGGGCATTCAAAGCTCACGGCGTATCATGCCAGGTGACGAAGCGGAACTCATAGCGGAAGACGACGAGCCGGAAACCTTTGAAGACTTTTGGCTATCTTAGGAATACTAGAATTTCCTTTTTTTTGTTGTTATTTTGTAAGACTCATATGAAGCTTAAAACCTTCTTTTTGGGATGTAATGTAACGGAACAATCTTTTAATCAAGTATAATTGTGATTGTTATGTACCTATATCCTATGTATGAACCTTATCGTTGCTTATGAGACCTTGTGCCAATGCCTTGTAAGATCTGTCAAAAAGGTAGTGCGCTGCCTAAGAAAGCTGGACTTAGAAGGGAGGCTATTTTGACTCCTCCGGCGATCTGGGATCTTACTTGGTTATTGACCATAGGACTCACTAGTGACTCTCCCTTGACTGTAACCTATAGTGTAGAATCGGGGCGTCACACTTTTTTAGTTATAAAGTGTATATAGTACACACCTTTTGAAGCATTTGCACGATAGTCATTCTCGTGTAAATATTAATGTACATGTATAAAAAAAAAATGCAATGAGTTTACACACCATTGCACTGCTCATTTCTCTATCATATTAAGAGCATCTCCAATCCACTAAACATATAATATTTGTTAATCAAAATGCATAATATGACTCACTTTTTTCAATTTCAATGCACTAGGCATATATGATTAGACATTTTAGTTCAACTCACATTCACTAGTTACATATGGCTAGCCTTTAAAGGTTAGGCAAAATGTATTTAATTATTAGAATCATTTCTCTCTATCTTTATTGTTGATGTGACATTCTATAAAATTAATCACTTTGTTTCCAGCTTTTATAATTCACTTTTCAGAAAATTCTTTTTTTTTCGTTTTTCGTATTTTTTTTCGTTTTTATTGATTTTTTTAATATTTTTAACTAATTTTTTAAATTTTTAGACACACCTAACATTAATACACTTAGAAAGTATAATATTTGTATAAAAAAAAAATCTTTAACAAATTCACTAAATATCAAAAATACAAAATTCAATACATTTTTTGTATTTTTGTGTATTTATTATTTTTTAAAAATATTTTTTCACAAATAATTTAATATTTAAATACATCTAAGTAAAGTACATCTAAAAAAGTAAAAAAAAAATTACTTAAAATTTAAAAAATATTTATTAAAAATAAAAAAACACGAAAAACAAAAAAACTCAATTTTTAGAAAACTGAATTCAAAAAACTGAAACCAAACACACTGAATAATATTTAGATGAATAGTTAAAATAAAGAGTATAATTGAAATAAAAACATGAAATAGCTGATAGGCAAAATAAAATACATATTTTATAATAATATTTGAATAGATAAAATACCTATTATCATTGGAGATGCTCTAATAACCCGCTAAACCCTGTGGGTTGTGACCATTTACACTGTGTTTAGCTGAGAGATTGAAAAATAGATTTGCAGATGAAAAGAAAAAATATATATAAAATCAGGTAAAATATAAATATACTTTATTCACATTTTACTTCTCTTTCCTTTTTCTCTTTCAAATCTGTTTTTCCCAACCAAACGCAACCTTGAGAAGCTAGCATCGATCCAAGCCCCGGGCGCAATTTAGCCCATTCCGCATAACGAATGTCGTTTCGTTACAAAGGATAAAATGAGCCTACTGCGCACGGCGCAGCTTAAGCAGCTAGTCCACTCTTCCAAAAGGATAAGGCAAGCCAAGGCTTCTTCGCACTCATCATCATCAGAGTGGCCTCTCTCACTCCATGAATTCATCATCTCTTCTCAAATCCTAACCAAGCTCTACCTCTACTCAAACCATGGCCTCTAACATTCTTCCTCAGGCACTCTCTCTCTCTCTCTCTTTATATCTCTGTGTGTGTGTGTGTGTGTGTTTTTGTGTATAGGTGTTTGTTTGATTCTGATTTTGATTTTAAAGAATTGATTATGTGAATTGCAGGCCTTGTTTATGATTCCTAGAAACCCTACGCAATGCCATCCGAAGACGCTAGGGTTTTCTGCATTCCTCTCTCGTCGTCCTTCGTTGTGTTCGATTTCTAGGGTTTCAATCAGTGCATTTGGATCGAGTCGGTCTTTTGTTGTCAGAGCGGAGTCGAATTCTGAAGGAGAAGCAGAAGCTACTACTGAGAATGTTGAAGATAATGAAGAAGCTGTTGATTCTGAAGCCCCTGAAGGAGAAGCAGAAGCAGAAGTGGAATATGAGATTACAGCAGAAGTAGAAGAGGAAGCAAAGCCGCCGAGAAAGCCTCGGATCAAGCTAGGAGATATAATGGGGGTAAAATTCACTTCAATTTTATTTAGTTGCAAAGAAAATTGGAGGAATGAAAATGAAAATAGCTTCATGTAGTGTTACAGTAAGATTAAGAGCATCTCCAATCCTTGATTTTATTTTAGTTCTATTTTTTTTATAAAAAAAATTATCAAATTCGAGTGAAAATTTGGTTAAAGCTTGATCTGGTATGGAACACTCCAATCGTTACTCTCTCGCAATCTCTTTTTCATCAAATATTTTTTAAAATTTTCAAACTTATCCCAAAAACATGTTTTTAAAACCATTTTTTTTTAAAGAAAATTCATATTCAATTCTTACCCTTTCTAAAATTTCAATAAATTTGAGTAAAAATAGGACTGTTGGAAATTTGGTGAAGGATGTGGTTCAACATTGATTTGGTCATTATTTTGCCTCCTCCCTTAATTTGATACAAGTTTGATGAAATTGATTGGAGCTCACTTTTAGCTCTTTATTCATCAAATTTGAATTTGATTAAAGAATTGATGAAAGATTGGAGATGCTCTAACAAAGCCAAATTTGTGGGTCAGGCTTAGTTGAGTATCACTTTAGCCCTGTTTGGTAGAGCTGTGGGAAAGTGCTTATAGCTTATGCCTAAACCGCTTATAGCTTATAACTTTCAGCTTAAGCTGATTTCCAGCTTATTCTTAAAGCATCTCCTGCCCCACTCAAAGAATAAGCTGATTTCTGACTTTCACAAAGCTATAAGCTATAAGCTAAACCAAACACATCAAAATAGCTTAAATTAAGCTGAAAGCTGAAATAAGCTGTAAATAATTTCTGCCAAACAGGCACTTTGGGTTTTTTGAGAAATGAATAACGTAAGGTTTGGAGTGTTACTTTCATTTACTGTCCTATATTTCAGCAACCAAAAGTGTAAATGGTCAATTTTAAAATTGGCTAAACATTTTGTAAAAATTTCTGTTTTCTGTTGATAGATTTTGAATAAGAGAGCAATTGAGGCGTCTGAGAAGGAAAGGCCAGTTCCAAGCCTCAGGACTGGAGATATTGTGGAAATTAAGCTGGTATTTAGCTCTCTGTTTGTTTTTATTTTGCTTGTTGATTTGCATTGTGGGAAGTTATATGATTTTGTTTATGTGATTGTAGGAAGTTCCAGAAAATAGGCGTAGATTGTCTATATATAAAGGTATAGTTATATCGAAGCAAAATGCTGGTATCCACACTACAATTCGGATTCGGAGGATAATTGCAGGCATTGGGGTCGAGATTGTATTCCCTGTGTAAGTATAACTCTGTGTGTTACTGCTCAAAATGAAGCTACAAAATTATAGTATGCAAAAAATAAAATCTAAATTATTTGCTGGAATTTTTCAGTAATGCCTTTATTCATTGTCCTAAATGTTTGACTTTGGAAGTTGAAAAGTGCAGTTGTTACTAACCTCAATGGGTTGGCCAAGTGGTAAAGACTCGAGGATAAAATCCAAGGTCTTCAAGTCATTGTTCCCCTTCCTCACTTTAGGGTCCAATATACAGTCTGCCATGTGGCATTAGGAGCTCAAAAAAACTTAATTCTGGAGCAATGTTCTGAAAACCGGACCGGTGAGCGAACCGGAAAAGGGACCGGGTGGACGGATCACCGGTTCAACTGTCGGGTCAAAGCGGTCGAACCGTGACGTCATAATTAATATTATATAATTAAAAAATATAATTAAAAATTATAAATAAATAAAAATATATATAAATAGTCAAATAAAAATAAAAATTGTTGTATAATATTTATTAATAATATTTAATAAAGTCATAATTGATAAAAAAAAGTTACTTGTTTTAAAGAAATTAAATTTTTTAAATATTCCCTCCAAACAAATTGATTGAATGTTAAGTTTAATTTTGGAGGGAAATGAAATTTTCAACTCTTCCTCCAATCAATATGTTTCAAATAATTTGATTGAATCCCACATAGAATTTTGTAGGTTCTTTTTTAAAAATCTTTTTCTATAAATAGGAATAGACTTTCATAATCTTCTCCAACTTCCAATGAGACTCTTCCTTATGAGAGGAGACTCTTGAAGTAAGAATTTTTAGTCAAAATTTTAAAATATATTTATAATATATATAATATATATATATATAAATATAAGAAAGAAAGAAATTAAAAAAAGAAGGAAAACCGGAAAAAAAAAAAAAAAAAAAAAAACCAGACCGGTTTTGGCCGGTTCGACCACTGGGTCACCGGTTTTACCGGTTCGACCAGTGGGTCACCGGGTTTTTCCGGTTTTGGCCCCAATCCGGTTCTAGGTGGTTGACCGGACCGGAACCAGGCCCGGTTCCCGGTTCGACCGGCCGGTCCGGTCCGGGTTTCACAACATTGTTCTGGAGGGGAAAAAGAAATTTGAAGCATGACTTTTTCTCCACTGTAGGACTTCTAGTAGGCATGGAACTGGTACTGGTTCAGCAAAGAAACTCAACATTTCACTTACGGAAACAAAAACAGTATTTGGGAATATTATAGGAAGTCTTTTAGGCATGCAGAGTATTTGGGGAGATGATAGAAGCCTTTTAGGTACAAGAATGGAGTCCTGCTGCATTTGCATGAGAAAGAGATTTTTGGGGTATCAAAAAGAAAGAAAATGTGCAAGATGAGGGCATATCAAGATGTTTATGGCTTTTTTTTTTTTTTTGGGTGAATAAATGTTTATGATGTTATTCTATGGTGAAATGGTATTCTTGCCTCAACCATTAGAAAATACAGACCATCTGTCATTTGTGCTGCTGAGCTAGGGTCCAACCTGCCAACTTTAGCATGCTGTTAGTCCAGGGTTCCAGACGCTTAGTTCCATTAACCCCAATAAGTCAAATATTGGCGGTCTATTTGTTGATCTCTCCATGCGAGAAATAGAAACTAATACTTGTGTCATTGTCCTTTTTTCAGTGTCTCGGATAGATATCTCATGTCTAATGCCCATATTGTGCTGTTATGACATCATTATGAGGGATGAGTAGGGTTGATGCAGTCCATACAAGGCTCAATGAGAAGTAAATATCTATATATATAATTCAGAAATTGGCGTTATTTTGAGGTAGGGTTTCGAAATAGCGACATGGATGATGGAACATGACACGATATGGCATAGAAATTCTAAAATAGCAGGACATGGACATAGCAAGGACATGGGGGTGTATAAATATGTATTGTAGTATATTTATATGATAACTTTGGTTTCTGTTTTTTAAATATATATTAGCAATTGCCTAGTGAGGAAGATGAAGCTAGGTGCATAGTATATGCGTTATTAAACCCTTCTACTACTATTCTCTTTCTATATATATATATATTGAAGTCTTACTCAATAAGGAACCATTATAGGTGGGTGCAGTTATCGTATGCTGCCATTTGACATGATGATTTTATGTAATCTCACACGACTTTTCCTAATACCAACATAACAAATCCAACAATTATCTTGCAAAAAATTAGAGATAGTACGGGATAACTCCGCCTAGGTGATGCTGGTAATTGATTTACTTAGTTTGCTCTGATGCTTTAAAGAAGTTTGTCATCCGAATAGAATCTGTCAGCTTGAGTTTTCTTCTTGCTCTGAATTATTCCTAGTATTTCTTTTGAAGATCTTGTCATTCTGTATCAAGACAACTGGCCTTGATCAATGTTTACTGTTTTGTTGCATTATCATGGTTTACAGCGAGGGAATTGGAACTCATCCGTCTCTCTTTTTTTCCACATGTAGGTATTCACCAAACATCAAAGAGATAAGAGTACTTAGCCATCGGAAAGTCAGGAGAGCGAGGTTGTACTATTTGAGAGATAAGCTTCCCAGGCTCTCCACTTTCAAATGAAAACCGTCGATGCAGCTTATTTTTGCCTTTTGGTGGCTCTTTCTCCATAACTTACCATGAAAATTGGAAGAACTGATGAATTTGTCTTGAATCCCACTTTTGATGAGTATAAAATTCTCTTTTTGGCTTGAGGTAACTAGTAAATATTGTGATGATTGGAAGATAAGCATAATGCTTGTGCATATTCCTGTGAATACTCTTCAACATTTGAAGCAGTTTTCACTCATCCCAGAAAATAAAAGTAAAGATAAAAAAAAATATTGTGATTTTTGGTTTTAAAATGTATGGGGTGGTATAAGTAATTCTCTATTAAAGTTAAAACTAGGGCAGGTTGCTGGCTATAAGAGCATCTCTAATAGTTTTTTTTTGAACGAGCATCTCTAATAGTTTGACCAGTGAAAAGTCGTTATTACTATAATTTAGTAATAAGCAGCGTTAAAATATTTAATTTTAGCAATTTTGTTCTACTGATACAATGTAAAAAAATTTAACATTTCACAAAATGTCAAATTAAAATGTTATATGGGAATCTCTAGAGGAAAGAGAAAGACATGAAGATTTTAGCTATAGATAAAATTTGTGCTATATTTGATATAATGTTTACCTATAAATAATATATAGTAAGTCATACATCTTACCGTTGGAGTGAAAATTTTGAAGTTACAAGGCAAAATATAGCAATAGTAAGTCATATAGCACACTATTAGAGATGCTCTAAAAAAAATAATTATTGGAGTTTGAAAGAAAAATTAGTAATTAATTTAAAATTTTAAAATTTTTGGCAAATGTTTAAAATTTATTTAAGTTATTTATACTTAATAAATTGGGTAAATTACAAATACATTTTATGAGATTTACTTAAAATACAAATCGGCCTTTATGGTTTTGGAAGTTACATTATGTCATTTTAAGTTTTTAATTGCATAACAAATGACTTCTTTTATTAATAAATCATAAAGTCAATTACAAAGTAGAGAGATGATGTGCAGAAAAGATAACTTTTTGACTTTTATTAGAGGTTATTTGGGATGATTTAAATAAGCATATATATTTTTTTTTTTATGAAAAAATGTGTAAAAAGATAGAGGTGATGTGACTTAAAAATGATTAAAATAAAATAAAAAAGTGAGCTATTTTAGGGGATGCCAAATAACCCTTAATAAATGACTATTTTACTTTTTCAAAAAAAAAAAAATGTAGAAAGAGAGATAAGGTCACTCAAAAGATAGTTAAAAAAAAGGATAAATTACAAATACACTTTCTGAAGTTTGCTTAAAATACAGATTGCTTCATGTAGTTTGAAAAATTACAAATATCTCCTTATTAGAATTTTTTATTTAACATAATTAACTAAAAAAATGAAATTCATAATTGCTCTCCTATATAATAATAAAATTACTTAAATTATTTATTGAAACATATTTTTAACATCATTAAAAACTGTTAATCGACTTGATGATTTATTAATAAAAATGGCGATTTGTTATGAAATTAGAAATCTCAGTGGATGAAATGTAATTTTTAAAATCACAGAGAGTGATTCGTATTTTAATCAAATCTCAGGGAATGTATTTGTAATTTATCCTAAAAAATGCACTTTTGTAGTGCACTCCAAATTATTAAGAGCTTTGTTACATTCTTATTTCATCATTTCCAATTGCACCTCTAATAATGTGGCAAGGAAGTGAAGCCCTACATAATTGAATATATGACAAATTAAAAAGGGGATGGCTCCCTTCCATACTCTTAAGTCATGTTTGTTTGGACGAACTGGATAAGGGGAGATTATAATCCATTGAACTATTAATCCTAGAATATATAGTTCTTGAACTATTTGGTTAGAAATGATATGTATCCCATATTTATTTTATCACGGGATTGGATGTCTGAAAATAACTATTCTATTGAATCTAATGTTTGATTAGAATATTATGAAGAATGATAAATGCTTAATAAACTATTTTATCATTTTCAATTGTTTACTAAGTAATAGCGATACTAAATATGTCTTTAATATTTTAATTGTTTTTGGGTAGATTAAATAGAAATTTATTTTTTAATTAACTAAATTAAATAAATAAAACATCAATAAAAATTTATGTTATTTTTAAAATAATTTTTTTAAAAAAAATATTAAATATTAAATAATGAAATTAAATAAAAAATAAATAATGAAATTAAATAAAATATCAACAAAAAATTAAAATAAAACATCAATAAAAAAATCTATAAAAAATTAAGTAAATAAACATCAATAAAAATTAAATTAAATTAAATTATTTTATTTTATTTTATTTTATTTTATAATTGAGATTTTTATGTTTATTTTATTTTATTAAATACAATACATAATGAAATCAAACATTTTGAGGGCAAATGTGTAATTTTATAACTTAATTCCATGAGATTCCAATCTCACCATTTCTATCCCACATCCCCCTATGACACAATACTCCAACATATGTGGGATTCATAGTCCGGTAGGACTCTTAATCCAGCCTACAAATTCTCAACCAAACAATGGAGTCCATGATAGATTGAACGTGGAGTCTAATTGTCACGACCCAAACCCGCCCCTATGGGTTTAGTACCGTAACCGGCCAGTAATCCGTGATTACCGAAGGTCTGCTTAACAGTAATAACAGTGATACAGAGTACATGGGCTGGCGAAAGCCAAAACAGTAAATGAAAGATGTCCAATGAGCTGTGACAGTCTGTATGCAAAAAGACTTTTCATAACACATTCACATTCGGAACAAAAGCGGTATGTACATACATCATATACAGGCATTCAGGTTAGGGACCAAATCCCTACCATAACAGTACAATACAAGTCTATACAGTATTACAAAACAGAGACAGAATGGTGAACTGAGACACCCCAAAAAGCCTAAGCTTGAACACATATGGAACCTCGCAATGAGACATGTTGGTTGGCTTGACAAAAAAGGAGTTTAACCCAACGCTCCTAGCTCCGATCCGGTGCCTGGACACCTACATATATATATAAACAGTGAACTAAAGCCCAGTGAATAAAATATGCGTAAAGAGGTTAAGAATGAATGTTCTTTCAGTATTTAAAACAGTCAGTTATAATAGTATATCAGTCATTCAGTCATAGCAGTCATATGTGGTACATCCCATAGCAAAACAGTACAGTAGGTCTTAACAGACTGAACAGTCAGTTGATGGCCATCATATCAGTAAACAGTAGTGGTTCCAAACATGGGAACCGACAGAGATCTCTGTAACTGTAGCAGTAACAGTACAGTAACAGTCAATTGCTATGAATGCCACAAATACAATTCGCAAATAGGACAAACATTCATTCAGTAAGAAATATCATTTCAGAAAGCAGTACAGTTGGTTATTCAGAAAATATGATTGAATATATCTTTACAACATTGTTACTCACAGAGTTCTGGGCTACAGATAGGCTAGTAAGCGTCCTCGGATGCCAACCCTACATAGTTACAGGATGAACACACACTAAGTTGCACGTTTGGGAAACAATAACTTAGTCCCTATCTTGACTCGATGTGGTTCTATAGCATTATCCTCATTAAGATGCCTTAAACTAGGCCTAGGAATGCCTAAGATGGAATAAGGATGCAAAGATGCACTTTAAAACACTTTTCAAATTTTTGCTAAAACAGGGGTCCCGCTAGAACGTGGCTTTCTCCGCTCAAGCGGATATGCAGACAAAAGAGCTACGCTCGAGCGTGACTTTCCCCGTTCGAGCGGACTGCAAAAGTACTGGATGCATGAAATTCATGCTAGACGGGCGCTCAAACCCCGCTCGAGCGTGAGACACAAGTTCTCGCTTAAGCGTGCGACACAAGTTCTCACTCGAGCGTGCATTCCCTCGCTTGAGCGGACTGTAAACACATGCAAAGTACTGGATACACGCATTTCACGCTCGAGCGTTACTTTCCCCGCTCGAGCGGACTGCATGAACTTAGAGTGTACGCTCGAGCGTGGAGTTTCCCGCTCGATGGTGGATCCAAAATCTGGAATTTCCAGATTTGTCTCTAAGCATGAAACTCAACATTTAAAGCATCAAATTCGATCCTTTTGGGCTAATTTTCTGGAAAACACTTTAAAACTCATAATATGACATGTTTCAAAGATCAATTTGAAAAATCAAAGCCCAAAGGTAGTTCAATTGAATCCATTTCCAAACAAAACTTCAAGAACATGATGTACATGCAATATGCATGAATTTAATCAATTCCAAAGCTTCTAATACGAGAACAAATGAGTCAATTCTTCCAAAAACATGCTGAATTCATGAACTATAATCAAGATATGGACATGCATGTAGCAATTTCCATGAAAACAATCTCAAAATGCTAGAACATGTACATGCATGCATGGATTACTACTCAATTCAACATTTTGAACCAAAACTTGACTCTAAACTCTAATTTATCATGAACCATGCAAGAAGTAAGTCAAATTCACAATGGAGCAGATGAATTCTCTACCTTAGGTCTTCAATTTCAATGGTAGAAGCTCAATTATGAAATTAATTCTTTAAATCTTCTAAGTCTCCAAGCCAATTCTAGATGAAATCACTCTTTCTCCCCATTCTCTCTCTCACTCGGTTAGCTCTCTCAAAGATGAGCAAATGACATGAAATGGTGTAAAGCTAAGCTCCCAAACAAGATTGTAGAAGTGGCCCACTAAATGGCAAGTTTGGTAATAAGCCAATTAATGTAATTTACCATTATTTAATCATACCAAATCACATTTCAATTAAATCTACCATAAAATCACATAAATTCTAATTAGCATAAAATATTAATCAATTTCTGATTCGGCCGCCGGTAAGGCCTTCAATTTACAATTCAAACTTAAAACATGAACAGATCAATTAACAGTCAAACAGATAGAAATGCGTTTAAACTAATACACTCAATCAATCAGTTCAGAATGTCAGTCAAATCAGTTACTTAATCATGTTCAGTCACAGTTTAGCAGTAATCAGTGGTATTATCAGTAAACAGTGGTGAGGGTTGTCACAGTCTCCCCTCCTTACAAAGAGTTTGGTCCTCCAAACTCAAATTACCTTTATTTTGGAAGAATACCGGATCCAGAGGGAACAGCTCAGGATATCTCTTGATCATATCGTCTTCTCTTTCCCAAGTGGCATATACGCCACCATGGTTTTGCCAGTCAACTTTCACTAACGGAATTTCTTTGTTCCTTAACTTCTTGATCCATCGGTTTACAATCTGAATAGGCCATTCTTCATAAGTGTAGTCATCACTTAGCACTACACAGGTAGGCTCAATAACATAAAAGGGATCCCGGAGGTAATCCCTCAACATTGAAATATAGAACACGTTATGCATATGCTCCATTTTAGGAGGAAGCGCTACTTGATACAGCACCAGATTAATCTTCTCAATGATTTCATACGGTCCGACATATCTCGGCGCTAGCTTGCCCTTGACTCCAAAACGAGTCTGGCCTTTCATCGGTGTCACTTTAACAAAAATATGATCACCTATTTCATATTCCTTGTCTCGCCTTCGAACATCCGCATAACTTTTCTGTCGGCTTTGTGCAGTTTTCAATCTCTGTTGAATCAGTTTCACTTTTTCAGTGGTTTTATGTACAATTTCGGGCCCAAGCAAAGGCCCATCTCCAACTTCTACCCAGCAAATTAGAGATCGACATTTCCTGCCATACAAAGCCTCGAAAGGCGCCATACCAATGCTTGAATGAAAACTGTTGTTGTAGGCGAATTCCGCCAACGGTAAGTGGCCTTCCCAATTTCCCTGAAAATCAAGGACACACATCCGCAATAAATCTTCCAGAGTCTGGATGGTTCTTTCTGACTGGCCATCTGTCTAAGGATGGTATGCACTACTCAGTCTCAGTTCAGTACCCAATGCTGTCTGTAGGCTTTGCCAGAATCTCGATATAAGCTTCGAGTCCCTATCAGAAACAATGGGCACAGGCACTCCATGCAATCTAACAATCTCATCGATATAGAGTATAACCAATTTGTCCGCATTATAAATTGTTTTGACAGATAAGAAGTGAGCAGATTTAGTCAGTCTATCAACAATAACCCAAATTGAGTCCATACCTTTACTGGAGCGAGGTAAACCAACAATAAAATCCATAGTGATATGTTCTCATTTCCACTCCGGTATCGGTAAGGGTTGCAGTAAGCCTGCAGGTCGTTGATGTTCGGCTTTAACTTGTTGGCAATGAAGATATTTCGACACAAAGTCAGCAATCTCTTTCTTCATTCCCGGCCACCATAAATTCAGTTTCAAGTCTTGGTACATTTTCGTATTTCCTGGATGGATAGACAATTTTGAATTGTGGCCCTCTTGCAGAATTATTCTTTTCAGTTCAGAATCACTCGGTACACACAATCTGCCCTGGAATTTCAACACATTGTTGTCAAATTTGAAATCCGGCCTTGGTTTAGATTCTCGTTCATCAATGATCTTTTTCAAAAAGTCATCTTGTTGCTGTTTCTCTTTAATTTCCTCAATCAGTGCCAGTTGAGCAGAAATAGCGGCTACGGTTCCACCTTGTTCACACAAAACAATTTCAACCTCAAATTTTTCAAGGTCACATAATAATTCTTTCTGCCCGGCGAGTAAATAGGCTAAATTTCCAACTGATTTCCGACTCAGTGCATCGGCAATGGTGTTAGCTTTCCCCAGATGGTACAAAATTTGCAAATCATAATCCTTTATCAGTTCTAACCATCTCCGCTGCCTCATGTTCAGTTCTTTCTGTGTGAAGAAGTACTTCAAACTCTTGTGGTCTGTATACACCTCACATGTTTCCCCATAAAGGTAGTGACGCCAGATTTTCAATGCAAACACTACTGCAGCAAGTTCCAAATCATGGGTCGGGTAGTTCTTTTCATCCGGTCTCAGTTGTCGGGAAGCATACGCAATAACTTTACCATTCTGCATTAAGACACATCCCAAACCCTTATAAGAAGCATCACTAAATATAGTATAACCATCTGTACTTGAGGATAGGGTAAGAATTAGTACAGTCACAAGTGGAGTCTTTAACTCTTGAAATGCTAATTCTCTCTGATCGGTCCAATCAAATGATATCTCATTTTGAGTCAATTGAGTCAGTGGTAGGGCAATTTTGGAGAAGTCTTTGACAAACCTTCTGTAATACCCGGCTAAGCCTAGAAAACTTCGGACTTCGGTAATATTTGTCGGTCTAGGCCAATTCACTACTGCTTCAATTTTCTGCAGATCAACTGAAATTCCATCCTTACTGATCAAATGTCCCAAAAACATCACGTTATCAAGCCAAAATTCACATTTAGTCAGTTTTGCACAGAGTTTCTGTTCTCTTAAGGTCTGTAGGGCAGTTCTCAAATGATGTTCATGTTCTTCCGTGCTTTTGGAATAAATTAAAATGTCATCTATGAAAACAACTACAAATTCATCAAGATATGGTTTAAAAATTATGTTCATAAGGTCCATAAATGCAGTAGGTGCATTAGTAACTCCAAAAGGCATAACAAGGAATTCATAATGTCCATAACTCGTTCGAAAGGCAGTCTTTTCAATGTCCTCTGTTTTGACTTTCAACTGGTGGTATCCGGATCTAAGGTCAATTTTAGAGAAAACTTGGGCACCCTGTAACTGATTAAACAAATCATAAATTCGAGGCAATGGATATTTGTTTTTCACTGTTACCTTATTCAGTTCACGGTAGTCAATGCAGAGTCTCAGTGAGCCGTCTTTCTTTTTCACAAACAAAACTGGAGCGCCTCACGGTGAAGTACTGGGCCTGATGAACTTCTTATCTAACAGTTCCTGCAGCTGAATTTTCAATTCTTTCAGTTCGATAGGTGCCATTCTGTAAGGAGCTTTAGACACTGGCTGTGTACCCGGAATCACATCAATGGTGAACTCAATCTCCCTATCAATCAAATCCCCTGGCAAATCATCTGGAAAAACATCTGGGAATTCTTTGACTATAGGAATACTGTTCACATCAGTTTTAGCATCAGTAGGTACAGTCGATACACAACATAGATACCCTTTACACCCTTTTTTAATCAGGTTAAAAGCTTTCATGGATGAAATCAGATACGGGGGAGGTACTACTCTAACTCCGTTAAACACAAATTCAGGCAGTCCAGGTGGACGGAAAACAACTTGTTTTGTTACACAGTCTATGGTAGCATGATATTTTGTTAACCAGTCCATTCCCAATATCACATCAAAGTAATCAATATTCAGAGGCAGTAAATCAATATACAAATGAACATCCCCAACAATAATTTCACATGCAGGGTACATATAAGCACAAGTCATAAGTCCTCCAACAGGTGAAGATACAGCTAATAGATAGTTCATAGGTTCCAGTGGTCTATTTCATTTTCACGAAAAAGCATGCGATACATATGAATGTGTAGACCCCGAATCAATCAGAACATAAGCATTTTGAGTACAGATTGAGAGTATACCTGACACAACGGTCTCGGTATTCTGTACATCTCCCGGTACGAGTGCGAACATTCGGCCTTGCCTCATAGGCTCTTTTCCAGTAGCTTTGGGATTAGGTTTTGGTGCAACAGTTGATGCTGCGGCGCTGGCTGCAGCTTTACTATTGCCCTGAGGAACAGAAGGGCAATCTTTGACCATATGGCCCACCTTGCCACACTTGTAACAAGCACCTGAGATTTTATAGCAAACCCCTTTATGTTTCTTACCATATTCAGAACAGAGCGGTATGGAACCACTTCCCTGACTGGAACTGGTTGTTGACCCTGTATTCTGTTTTTTGTTCGATGGGCTGTTCCGGCCTTTTTTAAATTTAAAACCCCGTCTCTTGCCGCACCATTCAATCGCTGGTGTTTCAGTCTGTTTTAATGCCTCGATGTTTGACTCAGCCATTATTGCTCGATCAAGAACATCCACGTATTTCAGTAACTTCAGAACATTTATCCTGTCAAGTATTTCAACATTGAGGCCGCCTTCAAACTTCTTGGCCTTTTTGTAATCGGTATCCACCATGTGTGGTGCATATTTGGCGAGTTCAGTGAATTTCGATTCGTACTCAGCTACGGATATAGTGCCTTCTTTCAGTTGTTCAAATTCAGTCACTTTTCGGTCCCTGACACACTGTGGAAAGTATTTCTCAAAGAAGGCTCCCTTAAACTGAGCCCAAGTCATAACAGTGTCGGTGTCACGGATAAGCATCCACCACCTTCTGGCCTCTTCTTGTAAGGTGAAGGTAGCCATTAGCACTTTATGTGCTTCAGAACACGGAAATACCTCGAACAATTTCTCTGTTTCTAGCACCCATGCTTCGGCTTTTAGCGGTTCGAGGCCTCTTTAGAATGACGGCGGTTTCATTTTACTAAACTTCTGTGTTAGAGCAATTATGTCATCATTCACATTCGGTTCTGGCTGTATCAGAGGAAGTGGGAGCTGTTGGTTCTGTTGTTGCCTTAAGGCCTCAGTCAGCAGTTCAACTGTTCTTTCTAACCTCGCCATTCTGGCCTCAGATGATTCAGATTCATCAGCATTTCTTGCGTTATCCATTTCACTATAGACAATTATGGCAATTATAAACATAGACAGTTGCATACGTAACATATTAACACATTAGCACATATATTCATGTCATGGCCACACACACTTTTTCAATGTTCATACAATGCCCTAGTCACTTTTCTAGGACATCCTATAGCTCATTTGGACACGTGTGTGCGGTATAACTCGTGGTTTGATATCGCTCTGATACCACTCTGTCACGATCCAAACCCGCCCCTGTGGGTTTAGTACCGTAACCGGCCAGTAATCTGTGATTACCAAAGGCCTGCTTAACAGTAATAACAGTGATACAGAGTACAAGGGCACGCGGAAGCCAAAACAGTAAATGAAAGATGTCCAATGAGCTGTGACAGTCAGTATACAAAAAGACTTTTCATAACACATTCATATTCGGAACAAAAGCGGTATGTACATACATCATATACAGGCATTCAGGTTAGGGACCAAATCCCTACCATAACAGTACAATACAAGTCTATACAGTATTATAAAACAGAGACAGAAGGGTGAACTGAGACACCCCAAAAAGCCTAAGCTTGAACACACATGGAACCTCGCAGTGAGGCACGTTGGTTGGCTTGACAAAAAGGGAGTTTAACCCAGCGCTCTTAGCTTCGATCCGGTGCCTGGACACCTACATATATATATAAACAGTGAGCTAAAGCCCAGTGAATAACATATGCGTAAAGAGGTTAAGAATGAATGTCCTTTCAGTATTTAAAACAGTCAGTTATAATAGTACATCAGTCATTCAGTCATAGCAGTCATATGTGGTACATCCCATAGCAAAACAATACAGTAGGTCTTAACAGACCGAATAGTCAGTTGATGGCCATCATATCAGTAAACAGTAGTGGTTCCAAACATGGGAACCGACAGAGATCTTTGTAACAGTAGCAGTAACAGTAAATTGCTATGAATGCCACAAATACAATTCGCAAATAGGACAAACATTTATTCAGTAAGAAATATCATTTCAGAAAGCAGTACAGTTGGTCATTCAGAAAATATGATTGAATATATCTTTACAACATTGTTACTCACAGAGTTCTGGGCTACAGATAGGCTAGTAAGCGTCCTCGGATGCCAACCCTACACAGTTACAGGATGAACACACACTAAGTTACACGTTTGGGAAACAATAACTTGGTCCCTATCTTGACTCGGTGTGGTTCTATAGCATTATCCTCATTAAGATGCCTTAAACTAGGCCTAGGAATGCCTAGGATGGAATGAGGATGCAAAGATGCACTTTAAAATACTTTTCAAATATTTGCTGAAACAGGGGTCCCTCTTGAGCGTGGCTTTCTCCGCTCGAGCGGACATGTAGACAAAAGAGCTACGCTCGAGCGTGACTTTCCTCGCTCGAGCGGACTGCAAAAGTACTGGATGCATGAAATTCACGCTCGACGGGTGCTCGAACCCTGCTCGAGCGTAAGACACAAGTCCTCACTCAAGCGTGTATTCCCTCGCTCGAGTGGACTGTAAACACATGCAAAGTACTGGATACACGCATTTCACGCTCGAGCGTTACTTTCCCCGCTCGAGCGGATTGCATGAACTCAGAGTGTATGCTCGAGCGTGGAGTTCCCCGCTCGAGCGTGGATCCAAAATCTGGAATTTCCAGATTTGTCTCCAAGCATGAAACTTAACATTTAAAGCATCAAATTCGATCCTTTTGGGCTAATTTTCTGGAAAATACTTTAAAACTCATAATATGACATGTTTCAAAGATCAATTTGAAAAATCAAAGCCTAAAAGTAGTTCAATTGAACCCATTTCCAAACAAAACTTCAAGAACATGATGTACATGCAACATGCATGAATTTAATCAACTTTAAAGCTTCTAATACAAGAACAAATGAGTCAATTCTTCCAAAAACATGTTGAATTCATGAACTATAATCAAGATATGGACATGCATGTAGCAATTTCCATGAAAACAACCTCAAAATGCTAGAACATGTACATGCATGCATGGATTACTACTCAATTCAACATTTTGAACCAAAACTTGACTCTAAACTCTAATTTACCATGAACCATGCAAGATGTAACTCAAATTCACAATGGAGAAGATGAATTCTCTACCTTAGGTCTTCAATTTCAAAGGTAGAAGCTCAATTATGCAATGAATTCTTCAAATCTTCTAAGTCTCCAAGCCAATTCTAGATGAAATCACTCTTTCTCCCTATTCTCTCTCTCACTCGGTTAGCTCTCTCAAAGATGAGCAAATGACATGAAATGGTGTAAAGCTAAGCTCCCAAACAAGATTGTAGAAGTGGCCCACTAAATGGCAAGTTTGGTAAATAAGCAAACTAATGTAATTTACCATTATTTAATCTAATTTAATCATACCAAATCACATTTCAATTAAATCTACCATAAAATCACATAAATTCTAATTAGCATAAAATATTAATCAATTTCTGATTTGGCCGCCGATAAGGCCTTCAATTTACAGTTCAAACTTAAAACATGAACAAATTAATTAACAGTCAAACAGATAGAAATGCGTTTAAACTAATACACTCAATCAATCAGTTCAGAATGTCAGTCAAATCAGTTACTTAATCATGTTCAGTCACAGTTTAGCAACAATCAGTGGTATTATCAGTAAACAGTGGTGAGGGTTGTCACACTAATCCCCCCTCCAATCTTTCCAAACAAACACCCCTTCATACTTCTCTATACTTTATTTTTTGGACTAAATTCTAAGCCCATATTAATAATCTAAATCGTTCATCTCATAATCCCAACAATTTAGATGAGTTATGCAAAAAATTAGTTTTATCGGATATCACTAGATGTATGAATAAATTGCATCTTTGTTTTTTAAATGAATAGTAATTGTGAGTTTAAATTTAAACATTTCATTTTATAAAACAAAAAATGATTTTTTTACATCTTCATCGATGTTCGATAAAACTAATTTTTTGCACAGACGGTCTTCATTGTGAGCTTTACGAGATGAACAGTTTAGATTATCAATGTGAGCCTATAATGGAGCTCAAAAAATAAAGTATGAACAAGTATGGAAGATAAGAGTATGGAGAGAAATCATATCCAATCAAAAGTTGACATCTTTTATTAAAATTGTGAAGGTTTTATTAGGGATCTCAAATATTTTCCTATAATTAAAGAATAATGATTCATTCTTTTAATTTTGTTCTTCCAATTTCATTCCTAATGATGTGAAACTAAGGAGGCTAAAGATAAGAGGGAGAATGCGTATGAGACCGCTTTTACATAAGGGTGGGGGCACGTCATTAGAGGTGAAATTGAGGGACAAAATTAGGGATGTAACACTCCCCGTAATTAAAATTATCTTACACAATTAAATTTGTACCTCTAAATTTATAATAATAAAAAAGTATACGTGGGAACCGAATAAATGGATTTCCTAGTTGGCAAACAAGGCACATCAAAGCCCATCACTAATGGGCCAAATTCAGCTAAAGCCCATTGAGCTTAAGCAATTCGATGTTGAGCGGATCCAAATAGGAGCAAGCATGTGCCGAATACAAGATGCAAAGCTAATTAGCATTGGGGCCGACTAGTAGAGTAAGGTTGGCATATTTGTCGACTATGTGGGCTCAAACTATCCCAATCTAGAGGTGTATTAAAAGGATGAGTACTGACAGGACATGACAATGATTATAAGTCACAAGGAAAAATATCTAAAAAAAAGATCTTTATAAAAAAAAATGATAACAAGAAAAAAGATATGTTTTAATTACTTAAATTTTTAAAAATTAAATTTTTTTTTTTTCTCATCCAAAGACTTACTCACCTATCAGAGTGCTAATTTCGACACCTCTAATTATAATATTTTATTATTTCAAGTATCAAAATTAAGATATTTTAAAAACTTATTTGAAATAAAAGAATATTATAAAATCACCCATCACAATATACTAGCCTCCGTTTGGGAAGTGGGCTGGCTCTTTGGCTTTTTGGCTTTTTTGGCTATATGAGCCTGGGCTCAAAAGCTTGGTTTGGGAAGGGCTCTTGGCTTTTTGGCTTTTTTGACTTTTTTTGTGAGAGAAAAGTGTAATGATTATGGGATTGGATGTGATATTTTGTCTGTTGTGGCTCATGAGCCTGTTTTGTCTTTTGTGGCTCATGAGCCACTTGAGCCCTTCCCAAACGGACGCTAAATAATTTCAATAAACTATCCCGTACAAATCATTTTGGGAGTGATTTATTGGTAGGACATCTGTGATGCTTCCACGACAGTGCACAAACGATAAATGCAAGCAAGATGTACAACTGCCTTGGCCTCTTCCGTGACATTCGGTTGACTTCATTGAGTGCTTCGGTAATAAACCCCTTATTTTGAGTTTGTTTTTGGAAGCGGGTTGATTTTTTAATTTTTTTAATTATTTTAATTTAGGGTTAAAAAGTTTGATTTAGAAAATGTTTTTGATTTTTTTGATTTTTTTTAGAGAAAGAATGTAATAATTATAAATTTAATGTGATATTTTATCTTATTAAATTAAAAAATTTATTTTATTTTTTAGACTAAAATAATAAAAAAAAGAGCATGACTTTTGGCTCTCCAAACAAGCCTCAAATCTGATTCCAAGATCAAGGCTTGCAACCCCAAGCATCCGTTTTTCTGTTAAAAATAAACTAGCAAATTAGCCGTGCTATGCACGGATTATGTTTATAATTATCTATATATGTAAATTGTGATTTTTAAATGTCTTCTTTTTTTCTTTTTTAAATGTCATCTTTTTTTTCCTTTTTTATATTATGTTAAAGTTTATTATTTTGATATTTATCATATGTGTTAAACTTTTCAAGAAATTAAATGTCTTTTTTTTTATTATATTATATTAAAGTTTAATATTTTGATAATAATCGTATATGTTGGATTTTTCAAGAATTTTTTTTTTTGTGCTTGTTCTTAATGCATTAAAGTGTTATTATGAGAGATAATAATTATATGTGTTAGAACTTTTCAAGGAATTCATATGTGTTGGATGTCAAAGAATTTTTTTTTATACTTGTTCTTAATGCATTAAAGTGTTATTATGAAGGTAAGATTCGGGGGTTGAGAGAAGTTAATAAATGCTAAGGTTTTTTTGTTTTTTTAAATCAAAAAATCAAGCAATTTAGATTGGGAGATTGGAGCTCCCACAAGATTTGAGGTTAAAAACTCCCTTTTGCTTAATATATAAACTAGCATATCACCCGTGCTATGCACGGATTATGTTTAATATTTTGATAATAATCATAAGTGTTGGACTTTTCAATGAATTAAATGTTTTTTTTTTATTATATTATATTAAAGTTTAATATTTTGATAATAATCATATGTGTTGGACTTTTCAAGAAATTTTTTTATGCTTGTTCTTAATGCATTAAAGTGTTATTATGAGGGATAATAATCATATGTATTGGGACTTTTCAAGAAATTCATATGTGTTGGATTTCAAATAATTTTTTTTATGCTTGTTCTTAATGTATTAAAATGTTATTATGAGGGTAAGACTTGGGAGTTTGGAGAAGTTAATAAATGCTAAGATTTTTTTTTTCTTAAATCAAGAAATTTAGATTGGGAAATTGGAACTGTGAATTGTGATTTAAAATTTTTTTTTTAAATGTCTTCTTTTTTTCATTTTTTATACTATATTAAAGTTTAATATTTTGATAATAATCATATGTGTTGGACTTTTTAAGGAATTAAATGTCTTTTTTTTTTAATTATATTATATTAAAATTTAATATTTTGATAATAATCATATGTGTTGGACTTTTCAAGAAAATTTTGTATGCTTGTTCTTAATACATTAAAGTGTTATTATGAGGAATAATAATCATATGTGTTGGATTTCAAAGAATTTTTTTTATGCTTGTTCTTAATGCATTAAAATATTATTATGAGGGTAAGACTTGGGAGTTGAGAGAAGTTAATAGATGCTAAGATTTTTTTTTTTTTTAAATCAAGAAATTTAGATTGGGAAATTAGAACTATGAATTGTGATTTTTAAATTTTTTTTTTTAAATGTCTTCTTTTTTTTCATTTTTTATATTATATTAAAGTTAATATTTTGATAATAATCATATGCGTTGGACTTTTCAAGGAATTAAATGTCCTTTTTTTTATTATATTATATTAAAGTTTAATATTTTGGTAATAATCATATGTGTTGGACTTATCAAGAAATTTTTTTTATACTTGTTCTTAATGTATTAAAGTGTTATTATGAGGGATAATAATCATATGTGGTGAGACTTTTCAAGAAATTCATATGTGTTGGATTTCAAAGAATTTTTTTTATACTTGTTCTTAATACATTAAAGTGTTATTACGAGGGTAAGACTTGGGAGTTCGTAGAAGTTAATAAATGCTAAGATTTTTTTTTTAAATCAAAAAATCAAGAAATTTAGATTGGGAGATTGGAGCTCCCACAAGGCTTGGGGTTAAAAACCCATTTTTGCTTAATATATAGTATAGATAGATGACATATAACAATTTATAATTTTGAGTAAACAAATTCTTAGGCTTTATAAAAATAAGAAAAAATTAGTATATTAACAAATATAATTTACTACTATCATATGATAAATTAAAATTACGAAACTTATAAAACGAAATGTATTTATATTTTATCGTAAATATAATTTTTTCTAATTAAATTATGACATGCAATTTTTTATTAAGAACTTAGAACACACAATTAATGATATTAAAATAAAAAAAAAATTCATATGTGTAACTCTGATAAAAATGAATAAAATTTAATTAATTGTAAATCATTTTAAATAAATTTTATATTATTGTTATAATTTATAAATTAATTTTTGATTATTTATTTATACCTGTGGTAAGACTTGGGATTTGGGAGAAGTTAATAAATGCTAAGATTTTTTTTTTTTAAAATCAAGAAATTTAGATTGGGAGATTAGAGCTATGAATTGTGATTTTTAAATTTTTTTTTTTAAATGTCTTCTTTTTTTCATTTTTTATATTATATTAAAGTTTAATATTTTGATAATAATCATATGCGTTGGACTTTTCAAGGAATTAAATGTCTTTTTTTTTATTATATTATATTAAAGTTTAATATTTTGATAATAATCATATGTGTTGGATTTTTCAAGAAATTTTTTTTATGCTTGTTCTTAATGCATTTAAGTGTTATTATGAGGGATAATAATCATATGTGTTGGGACTTTTCAAGGAATTCATATGTGTTGGATTTCAAAGAATTTTTTTTATGCTTGTTCTTAATACATTAAAGTGTTATTATGAGAATAAGATTTGGGAGTTGGGAGAAGTTAATAAATGCTAAGATTTTTTTTTTTTTTAAATCAAGAAATTTAGATTAGGAGATTGGAGCTCCCACAAGACTTGGGGTTAAAAACCTCCTTTTACTTAATATATAGTATAGATAGACTAGCCTATCACCCGTGATATGCACGGGATAATTATAGATATTTATATTTGTTTTAGATTTTTTTTAATATATAAATTATGTTTTTAAAGATTTTTTATAAAAATAATTTAACAATCTTATCACTAACCATAGTGTATGAGAGAAGTTGAAAAGAGTACTGCAGTAACTATACACGGATTGTATTTATAATTAGTTGTATGAGGGGATTTTAAAGAGATTTTGACAAAATCAATAAATGCAGACATGTGGAAAGACATGTAGATTGAAAAAAGTTAATACATGCTGATCAAGGGATTTTGACCAAATCAATAAATGCTGAGTTTTTTTTTTTTTAATAAGAAATTTAAAAAATTCAGATTGGGATATTGAAGTTCCCACAGACCTTGGATTAAAAACTCATTTTTACTTAATATATAGTATAGATAAATAAACAACTGCTCAAAAGCACACTAATGCCCTGCCAATTTCTATTTTTAAAATTATTTTGATTAGGTAAATTATAAATACAACTTAAAATTTAATTAAAATATAAATTATTTTTATAGTTTTAAAAATTATATCTTACCTCTTAAGATTTTTAATTAATAATAAATCACCATTTTTATTAATAAATTATAAAGTCAATTAATATTTTTTAATAATATTAGAAATATATTTTAATAAATAATTTAAATAATTTTATTATTATATAAAAGAGTAATTATAAATTTTATTAAATAAAAAATTTGAATAAAAAAATAATTATAAATTTTATTAAATAAAAAATTTTAATAAAAAAATATTTATAATTTCTTAAAACACAAAAAAATTATTTATATTTTAAACAAATCTTAAATGATATATTTATAATTTGGGCAAATTACAAACACCCCTCGAGATTTGGTGAAAATACAGATTTCCCCCTGAGGTTTAAGAAATTACAAATTACCCCTTGAGGGTCAAATTTTCATAACAAATTAGGGAAAATTATGGGAGAATCTGTATGAAAATAAAAACCTTAGGGGATAATTTGTTATGAAAATATAAACCTCAAGGGACGAGATGTAATTTCTCAAACCTCAAGAAAGAATTTATATTTTCACCAAACCTCGAGGGGAGTGTTTGTAATTTGCCCATATAATTCACCCTTCGGTAAAGGGAAAGGAAGGGGATTACGTTAAACTTATGAAAAATGTTTGAGGGTCACAATTTTTGTGGCCACAATGGCTCAAAACTGTCAAAACGATGTCGTCGTTTTGACAATTTCGAGTCATTGTGACCACAAAAATTGTGACCCTCTAGCATTGTTGTAAACTTATAAGGCACGTAGGGTTGTCTTCAAAGTTAGAGCCAGTGACACGTCAACTGGGTCCCACATCCAGACTAAGCAACTCCTCGAAAGCTCTCGCGCGTCTTTAAACTCCACGTGTCACCCCACCAGTTCTCTCTCTCCCTCCCTCTGCCTGCCGTCGAACCAGTGTGTGCTCAACGACGAAGATCCGTACTCTCTCTCTCCTCTCTCTAGAATCAGAGAGTATTTGATTCGGCACAGTGGACCCCGATCTTGGTGGCTGAATCGTCGATCACAGAATTGGCCCAGAGCAGCTCCGTCCTTCTCGCGTTTCAGTTCCATCTATTTTCGTCACCTTCTTTCTTCTTTTCTCTGTTTCCTTCACTCTCTCTCTCTCTCTCTCTCTCTCTCTCTCTATACAGAAATCTTAGATTCATCTTTGGTTTTCGCTGTATATGACAGATTGTAAAGTTTGATTGATTCATTGATTGATTGTTGTTGCTTATTTGGGTGATCGATTTGGTGTAGATATATCATCATCGCCATGACTGGTTCTGGCCAGTTTATCTCTGTTCAGCCTGAAGAGCTCAAGTTCCAATGTACGCTCAATTTTCCCTCTCTCTCTCTCTGTCTCTCTCACATGCGCACACACTTTTTTTTTTTTTTTTGTAATTTTTTTTTTTATCTAAATTAGGTTTTTTTTGGAAATTAATTTGATTGATTTGAAATGGTGGGGGTCAATGGGTTTAAAGTGCATTCAATTATTGATAAAATTGATCAAACAAAGCGGCTTTTGGATGCAAAAAAAAATTAGGGGACAGAGTTCCACCATGCGACCCACCACAATACAGCAAAAGTTGGTGTGAGCTGTGTTGTTATCATTTAGCCTAAGTTTGGATGACTGGAATTTTGAGGGCAAATGGGAATTTGATTCTTGGTCTCCAAGATTTCAGCGTTTAGTTGAAATGGGAGGAGAGGCAACAAAGGGCTTACCACCCAAAAATTGCGTAGTCAATCATATGAAGGCCTAATTATAAATAATAAAAAATCAGCATTTGGATCAGATTTGACGATGGATGGAAGTTTCTTATTTCAGCATAAATTACATTCCCAAAAATCTCTAGTTTCTCATGAAAATCTCGCATTTTTTAAAGAACATTAGCCATTTAAAGTAAAAAATAATAATTATGCCTTCAATTTTAAATTTTTGTCGTTTTTCCATAGAAGATTCTTACCGAAACCAGACGCCTGAAAGGTATTCACACGGAAATTTTAGTACTGGTGATAAGATTCCTAAAATCAAACCAGACACCTGAATAGTATTCCCACAGAAATTTTTTATCATTAGATTCCTAATTCAATTCCCCTCATGATTTCTTTCATGCAAGCATAGAATTAAGGGAAATGGTTTGAGTTATGAGTTGCATTCGAGATATTCACGAACATGCATAACTATAAAAGCATGTGAATACTGTGAAATGGAACTATATTAGTTTCTCCTTGATTATATATACATATATATGCTGCGAGTGCTTGGTTTAGACTTTGTTCCCTTGGAAATCAAGATTATTATTATTTTTTCCCGGGCTATTTTTTGTGTAGTTTGGTGATGTAGACTCAACCTAGAGGGAAGAGGCGACTAGGGTGTCCTCTTATGGGCAGCTGAGAGATAGGTAGAACCCCACATTGCTTGGGAGAGCGTCTGAATCTAGGCTAACATAGCTCTTCCCACTCTTGTGTAGCACACTATACATGTGTGCAGTAGAGGACAAATTTGTGAGGGCCAATGGTGGGCTCAAAGTGGACAATCCTATGGAAGTGGGGTCAGGGTATGACAAGTGGTACAAAAGCAAATAGGATTGATTTGTTCTATTTTAGCTGGAACATTGTTGTACCATGGTGGTAATTAGATTTGAGTATTCTAATTTGTAAAAGATTGGCTTCCTATGTTATGGTTGTCGTTGTAATGAACCTTTCTTGTTATAAGCCTAATATACTTGCCCAACATTGTAGAGCATGTTTAATTGTCACAGTATTTATGACCACGAAACTAATTGGGTAAAAAGTTAGTAGTAGTTGGTGCCAAATATTCTCCGGTGTTCTTTGATATAATATAAGTGAATTGAGTGCTCTCCCAAAGCATGAAATTCAATTCGCAAAAATGAATTCCCTCTACCTGCATGTTGGGTTGCATCCACATGGATGCATGTACATATTAAAAATGGCTATTAATAGTTACACAAGTACTTTTTCTTCATTCTCAGAAATTTATTACTTTTGTTTCAGTCTCAGTTATAGTTTTTCTGATTACATCGTTCTAGAAAGCACTGCTGGGCATCTAACCATATGTGTTCCTATGATCAGTTGAGCTGGAAAAACAAAGCTACAGTGATCTTAAAGTTACAAACAACACAGAACATCATGTTGCCTTCAAGGTCTTTTGTCTTAATAAATATGTTAAATCACTTCCTAGTAAATATATATTGTTAAAGCTACTTTGGTATTCAGCTAATTATGTTATCTGTTTGTTTCCCTTGTTTCCTTGGCTAGGTCAAAACCACTTCACCAAAGAAATACTTTGTACGGCCAAACACTGGTGTTATACATCCATGGGACTCGTGTGTCATAAGAGGTGCTACTCTTTATTTTGTCATGATCTTTTGGTAGGGTATGGCTGTTCTAGAAATGCTGTGGTTTTTAAATGCTCTGACTGATTGGCTATGGCATGAACCGAACAAGGAAAATAGTACGTTATTGATTAATACTTCTATATCTGTTTATTAAAAGTTCTATGATACAAATACTGTTGCTTAACAAATAGAACATACAGAGTGATATCCTTATACTACATAAAACTCTCCTGTTAGGTTCATTTGGCTACAACAATATTCTTCTTTCTCATATTAAAATGGTGCTAGATGGGCCTATGTTGACCTTATCAATGGGTCCAAAAAATAAATAAATGAAATTTGGAAATCCTAGAAAATTTCAGGGTAAACTCAGCACGTGTCCAAATGCATAGGAGAAATGCCATGTCCATCATGAACACTGTTTCTTTTAAGAAGTGTTCATGCTGCATGGTTGGCCAGAAGTTGGGTATCTGTTAGGTGATCTCCTGGATCAGGGTTTCAGTTTCTTATGCATATTATCTACTTTATTAGCTTTGAACAATTATACCTCAGTTGCTTGTGTTGGTATACAACTATTAGTAACATAGTTCCAGTGTGCCGTTGTTTCTAAAGCTGGTTTCAAATCACTGCTGTTTCTGTAGTCACCCTTCAAGCTCAAACGGAATACCCTCCAGATATGCAATGCAAAGATAAATTTCTCCTACAAAGCACAATTGTGGCTTCAGATGCTGATGTCGATGAGCTTCCACAAGATACCGTGAGAATCTTTATTTGAAGAGCAGTGACTTCATTTTGTTGGCTTGATTACATCACTTTTGGAAATAATAAATAATGATATACTTTGTGTAAAAATAATGGACATTGTTATACCCAGTTTAATAAAGACAGTGGAAGGACAATACAAGAATGCAAGCTTAGGGTTGTCTATCTCTCTCCTCAAGCAGCCCTTGGAAACCCAGACGATCGAAGTTTTGATAACAACTCTGTGAGTTCTGCTATGTTCTTTTGTTTTTGTTTGCTTGTTTAACAGATTTTGGTAGTTTTCTGTTTCTCGTTCTCATTTTTCAGTTGAGGACAGAGCTATTTATTTGTATTCCTATTTAATTCTGTTTACTATGTCAGCCTTTTGATAATGGCTGGCCCCTGGTAGTATGTGATGCACAATGTGCCAAAACGAGTTAAATTAATTAACCATTTGGCATTTAATTTCTTCATATGCATGAAATATATTGTCAAAATTTCTTGGCCCCAACTCTTCTTCTTTTTTTCTTTTCTCTTTTTTTTTTTATTTATATTTATATTTTTTAATTTTAATTGCAGATGCGCAGCTCCTCAAGCTTTGATGATGTGAGTAAACATTCTTTCATTAGTGCATTAGTTCTATGATTGGTTTCATTTTCTCATCTGTTTTTCAGCTGCCTTAAAATTTAACTGTTTTGTTTTTTTGGACAATGATATATACTCCAAAATTGTGTTAGCTTTGTTGCATTTGATATTAATGCAGAGTTTTGGTCTTTTTACCATTTATGGGTGGGCTGGTCAATGGACTGGATAAGATTTGTTTAAAAAATTCTTTGGTCATGTCAACTGCTCTGAAATCTATGGGTGACAAGTTGCCCAACAATTCTCCTTGCCTGTAGGCCTATATAAATGTCAACAACACTCCTTTCCTGTTAAGCTGTTCTCAGATCTTCTGATTAGAAGTTAGAAGTGGCCGGATAATTAATGCTTACTCGTACGAGCTAGTCATATATTTCTCTTTATCATGTTAGGAAGTGTATTCTTCAATGCCATTTTAAAGGCATTTGTATTTTTCTCAAATTCTTGTCTGTCTCCTGTCTCACAAAACTGATATTATGTTAGGAACCTGTGCATAATGGTTGTTGAAATTAATTTGCTGATCTTTCATAGGAGAGAATGCATCCTTGTTCAAGCAATTATCCTCGTAAGGAAGGATAATGGTTTTAAATAATGAAATATGAAATGTGACACTCGCTATATAATTATGTAGTTCTTCTTCATTGCATATCTGCTGGTTTTAGGCTAGAATTAAATTTTCACCAGCTTTTAAGGATGATAAGTGTCTTCTGTTTTTGTGTGTGTGTGTGTGCGTGAATTTTAATTGTTATTAATTTTATGCAGATTCCGGGTTTGCAACATCTGAAGGATGAAAGGGATACAGCTATGCGACAAACACGGCAACTGCAGCAGGAACTGGTTAGTGGTGCTCTATTGCTTTTTCCCCACTGATTTGTTATGATTTGATAAATTTTTTATGTATATCAACCTAAGCATATAAACATGCATACACACACACATATATATATATGAGTATACATTTGCTAAATTTGTTACATTATGACAATGTGCTAGGTTTCCACCAGACATAGAGAACTAAACATATATACTACCTACCTGGAATAAGCCTCATCATAGTTTGAGAACATTGGAAAGGCAATTCAGAATATGCTTATTTGACATGTTTAATTCAGACATAAAAATACATAGATTAAAGACTAACCTCTTGACACACGCAAAGCATGTTTTAGTAACAATGTGTGTGGGTAACCACCATATAAAGACATGGAAGTTTTAGAAACTAGCTAGGGTTCATTTGGGAAGTGGTTTAGCTTTTTGGCTTTTTGGTTTTTTTAGCTATTTTAGCCTGGGGCTAAAAAGCCTGGTTTGGGAAGGACTTTAGGCTTTTTTGGCTTTTTTGTGAGAGAAATAATATAATTATTATGGGTTGGATATGATGTTTTGTCTTATTGAGTTAAAAAATCTATTTTGTTTTTTGTGACTAAAATAGCCAAAAAAGCCCCAACTTTTGCTTCTCAAATGAAGCCTTTGAATTTTAAAATTGTGAATGATTGTGGAGGTTACCCAGACACTCACCCTTCAAACGATATGGAAGAACTTATTTTAATGATAAAAAAATAAGTTTTCTAGGACTTACAAACATCTAAACAATCATAGTCCAACAATTATAGAAGCCCCAGCAAACAACCAGCCTAACAAAGAGTTCCTATAATGAGAAAGAAATAAACAACAGAACAAAATCCAACAACCAACTCAACAAAGAACCCCTATAATAGGGATAAATAATCAATAGTTGCCTTTGGCAAAAATTGACCCCTTGACCTCCAGATAGAAGTGCATAGGCATGGCCTAAGAAGCATAGACATGGACACCGATACAAACACGGGACATGATGATTTCAAAAAAAATAGAGATATAGACACAACAATAATTTTTATATATATATATTTTTATTTGCTAATATATTACATTTATAAATAATCAAAATTAATAAAAACTAACACTAATTCAATATATATATATATGGCCCTGTTTGGTACAGCTTAATTTCAGCTTATTTCAGCTTTTAGCTTAATTTAAGCTATTTTGATATGTTTGGTTTAGCTTAATAATACAGCTTATAGCTTTTTGTAAGTCAGAAATCAACTTATTCTTTGAGTGGGGCAGGAGAAACTTAATTTATAAGTCAGAAATCAGCTTATATTCATAGTTATAAGTTATAAGCTGTTAAGGTATAAGCTATAAGCACTTTTCCACAGCTCTACCAAACAGGGCCATAAACTCACTCTTAAGCTAACTTTTATTGTTTGTCTTTTTATAGATGGTCTATTAATTATTTAAATCTAAGTAAAAAAATAATAAACATTCAATAGCTAACACCCATCAAAAGCACTAAAGAAGAGGGGGTGGGGGAAATTAATTGGTGTGTTCCGAAAAACAAAGTAATTAAATAAAGGGATGGCATGTCCTGTATGTGTCCCTACTGTGTCTAACCCGATGTTATTTTGCACGAAGTGCCATAGAAAAGAAACCTGTTTGGATGATCAAAACAGGTCGATCAATTAAAACCTTTTCAATAATTAGCTTAGTTATTACAGATGGCGTGAGATTGATAAAATCTTGTGATTGGCTAGTGAGTATCAGAATTAAATGGTGTTTGCTCTTCACAAGCAAATGTTGGCATGTTGAACCCAATATACATCTGCTCGTGACATAGAAGACTACTATGAATATATTTTCTAATCCTTTCTACAGGAAATGCTGAAGAGACGGAGTCGTCGGAAAAGTGACCCTGGCTTCTCCTTCACATTCGCGCTTTTCGTGGGACTCATTGGGCTCATGGTTGGCTTCCTTTTAAACCTTTTGTTGTCTTCGCCTTCAACAGAATGATTTCACTTGGCTTTAACAGTTTTAGGAGATGACTTTATTGTATAATTTCACTTCCCTTCTGTGTTCCCTTTTCCCTTTGTAAATTGGGTCACTGCATAATTGCTGTTGATCAGTTGGCTTGAGTAATATACTTCATGCTTGTCAATATGGCACAGCTTTTTCTTTGATCTGGATTTTGTCATTGTTGAGTTGTATTTTTCTTTTTCTTTTTCTTTCTGCTACATATCTCATTTTTGGGGGACCTGTCTCACTTCTTTTGCTATGGCACTAATCACATTATTTGATTAGTCAGTGGCAGATATAAAGTAGGTCTATGGCCATGGCCCCCCAAATTTCACAAAATTATGATTAGCCCCGTGTAATTTTAAGTATTTACAAGACAAATTTGGATTATGTTTGATTTAATTTTTTTAAAAATAATTTTTAAATGAATTTTCGTTTCTCTTTAGTAAATTTTTTCATATTTTAGTCTCTTTTTTTTTTTTTTTAAAGATACACTTAGGGGGTGTTTGGGAAGAAGGGTGAGCCAAAATAGCTCACTAAAAGATAAAATAAGTTAAAATAGTTAATAAGACAAAATGTCGCATTCAATCCACAATCATTTCTTTTTTTTTCTCACAATCATCAAATCAATTACAAAAAACACTATTTTAGTTAGACAAGTTCCTGTTTTAGTCTAAAAATAAAAAAGTTGCTAAAAAAATAAAAAAGTCAAAATTTCTTTTTTTTCTCTACTTTTTGCACATCTTTTTATAAAAAAACAAAAGGTCATCCCAAATATATTGGTTTCTTTTACATCATATTTTAGTCAAAAAATTAAATAGTTACTAAAAAAATTTGTTCCTAAGACCATCTCCAACGGCGAACCAAACTTGGCATCACATTTAAATTTTGGTGAAAAAGTCACTTTTTGGTGCTCCAACGGTTTTACCAAATTGGTATCAAAATGAGAATTCAACAAAAAAATCATCAAACTGAGAACAGGGTCCAGATTTCACCATATTACTGTGCATGACCGTTGGAGGAGGTCAAACCAGTCAACCAGCCGGTTGCCCGGCCGGTTGACCAACTGGTCGACCGGTTCATCAATTCTGCGACGGGTTTGAACTGTTTGAACTGGTTGGTTTGAACTGGCTTACTGTGTGCGTGACCATTGGAGATTAACCGGTCAACCAGTCGGTTGCCCCGCCGGTTGACCAACCGATCGACCAGTTTGATCAATCTGCGACAGGTTTGAACTGGTTGGTTTGAACTGGTTTGAATAGGTTTATTTTGAGATAGGTTATTTTGTGGACTATGAATAATTTGAAGGGTGATATAAATTTAAATTCCCTTGAAAATATAATTGAAATTGTTATCTCATATACATATTTCAGAACTAGCCGTTCCAATAATTTACCGTTGGATGGACAGAGTATTTTGAAAACTTACCGTTGATGATGTGTTCTATAAAATATATCTGTTTCGTATATCAAGCTGACAGAGTTTTATTTTCAGAATAGCATTACATTATATGCTGTGAATTTTGTTTCTTCTGTATCATTAGAAATTTTTTTCCCTTGAAACTTTAATTTATATTATCTGATTCTGAGGTTGAGTGTATATCATTCTAATAATTTTCAGTAAGTTAGATATTGTATGTACTATATTTTTTCCAAACTATGGAAGATTTTGAAATGTTTGAGGAATCACAAATATTGGAGCACAACACTGATATTAATTTTATGTAGGAAACTTCACGAGAGCAAAACACGTAGAACAGTGATAATCATTTTATTTCAGAAACTTCTCGTATTTCTCGTGGTAAAGCGTTCACAATTATAGAAGATGAAACTTTATGTAGATCTTGGTTAGCAGTCTCTCAAGATCCCATTACTGGTAATAGTCAGACTATGGTTATATTTTGGGAACGAGTACTTATTTATTTTAATTCACAATTGAGCGGTGAATCAAATCGAAACCGTATTTCTTTGTCTCACCGTTGGTCTGGCATGCAAAAGGCAATTAATAAATTCTGTGGTTTTCTTGAACAAATTCAACTGAGGCAACAAAGTGGAACAACTGAGGCAGACATGGTAAAATTTATTTGTGTTATTAAATATCAATTTTCTTTTCTAAATGTATACTTGTTATTGAAATGTTTGTAATTTTTTTTTGTAGGTTGCTAAAGCGAAGCGGATGTATCATGCACTACAGAAAAAACACTTCACATTTGATACATGTTGGGATATTTTGCGCCAAAGTTGTAAGTGGGATGAATTTCGATCACAACCCAAAAGAAGCACGCAACATGCTGATCCATGTTCAAATCCACCAACTGAACATGAGGCATTTCAATCCAACCAGAATAATGCGGTGCATGGACAACCATTTAATACATCAACATGACCAATTGGTACTAAGGCAGCGAAAGAGAAGTTGAAGAATCAAACAACGCACGATAGTAGATTTGATGAAATGGCTGCTAACCAATCCAAAATTGTTGAAGTATTATCAACTATCTCCGCTAGAGCTATTGAGCGAGATGAACAAAAGGCGATAGACCGTGATCAGAAGGCTGCAGAGCGTCGAAGAAGGGCCGAAGATAGGGAGGAACAACTAAAACTCCTATCTATGATGAATGAAAGAGAACAATGAAATGAAGATCATAAAATAATGTCAATGGACATGACAATTTTAAATCCTATGCAAAGGGCGTACTACGAAGATCTTCAACGACAGATTTTATTTCGAACAACTAATAAATTGCCTTGAAAGGTTCTGTATTAGTGGGTTTCATTTATTGGTTTTATTATTTAAAAATATTACATCTAACTTGTATTGGTTACTTGTATTAGAATTATTAATGTGATAAGTAATCATGTAATCACAATTTTATTAAATGGAACATAATGATTTATATTTGTTAGATAATTAACAGATAAAAATAAATTTATTAATGTATGTCATAATTTTTTATTTATTCAAAACACCACGTAAACGATGTCATAAAATTTGAAGTAATTGTTGCCATGTATGATTAATTACATAGATTCCATATGATGTTTCTAATATATTTCCTATTCATTCATTTTTTAACTAAACAATACATATTAAACAGCAAGAGCAAGGCATAAAAGAACTTGCAAGAATAGAGCAAATCATCAGAAATATCATATTTCAAGTTCAATGTGGATTTATGGATTTTTGCCATGGTTTTTGCCATATTTAAAGTTCAGATTTTATGGATTTTTATGAAACATCAGATTTTATGAAACATCAGATTTTATGAATTTTTGCCATATTTCAAGTTCAATGTGTAATTGTTGCCATGATTTTTTTTTTGTTGGGAGATCTGTGGTCTGTAATTCAATATGGATTTTTTTTAATTAACCTCGTCCTCTTTAAAATGATATTTCAAGTCAAGGCCATTGCCTACTATAGCATGATTTATACCAGAAAATCATAACTGAATAATGACATTTTTGTAGCATTTTCAGAATGTACATAATCATGTCCTTTGTCAAATAGGCATTAAAATGAAAAACTACAATATTAAGTGATAATAACTGAATAGGCCAATGTCATAAGTGAATAGGTTTTAACTAACCTCGTCCTCTTTAAGAAATTGACCCAACAAAAGGTTGTTAAAATAACAAAATACAAAACAATGCAAATACATAATGTCTAACACATCAACAGTCATTATCTGGTGGTGGTGGTGGTGGTGGAGGAGGGAAGTAGTGATGGTATATGTCATTTACGCGATGCCCAATCCTATCTATGCGATTGTTTGCCACTTCATGACGTCTTTCAATGTTCACACAGAACTCACCAAATTGTTGAATTAATGAGTTCTGCGCAGTGGCAAATGTATCAAACTGAGTACCCAACGAATTGACCTGATTAGCCATTTGATGTTCTCATTGAACGCATTGATTATAACGTTGTTCTTCCATGGCCAAAAACTCAGTGCAATATTGAGGTTGTTCAGTTGATGGCATCACATTGGCAGGAGGATCTTCTGGAGCATCATCTGGTGGGACTTCATCTTTTGAATCTTCTGGAGCATTAACATTTCCCATTAAATTGGAGGCTGCACCAACACGGGTCACTGTGTATTGATTAATGGGTGAACGGATTTTGATATCCATTTCATATACAAGGTGAACCCTAAAATGTTTGAAAATTTTTGTCAATAGTGCCCCAAACAGTAATAACTGGCCCGTGAATTGAGCTTGATTTGCGAACATCATTTCTTTCATAATTATGTAACACAAATCTAACTTATGGCCAATTTCAAAACAGTATAACAAATAGGCATTAAAATATGGGACCGCATCATGATGTCCTTTTTTTGGAGTGACATTTTCTACAATCCACCGGTGGAGAATCCGAAGATAAGGTTTTAAATGTCTTGCTTGTAGACTAGTCCCAATAAATCTGTTCTTACAAATAGTAGTATATACATCAGTAGCATTACCAACAATATTAGCTAACTCAGTCTCACTCTAAAAATGGATATTTTCATCACCTACCTCAACTCCAATAATGCTTGCCAAAGTAGGAATATCAAACTGTATATCCTTTCCTTTTACATATGACAAAAGAGTAAAATTTCCATCTTCTTCCTGAGTACCTCTTAGGTGAACATAAAATAGAGATACCAGCCGTGGATATACCTTTTGGGGTAAATTAATTAAATTTAGCCATCCCATTGCTTCAAGTTTATTAACTAATAATGCATCATATTGAGTTGGCAGATTTACCCTCCTCCCTGTTACAATAGGTCAGCTGGAGAAGTTTGGAAAGGCTAGTTCATGACTTTCACTGAGAAAATCATCAGCAGGATATGACTGATTTTGAGGCTGTTGTTCTTGGCGTCGTGGAGGGTTGGAACTTTCACCAAGTTGTGGTCTCACTCTTTTAGTTCTAGGCATGATGTCAATATCTGTTGAATTTTAATGAAAATGTGTTACATATGAAAGCTGAATTACAGTTGCCTTGTTGTTGTTCTGGTGTTATGCTGAATATAAATATGCAGTGTTTCTGCTGTTATGCTGCATTTTAATAAAACTGCATTTTAATATGCTTAATGAAAACATGAACTTAGAATTCAAATGAATGTAGTTTTAATATTAGAATGCATATTAAAATGGAAAAACATGAAAGCATTGAGTATGCTTAATGGCACATTAATTAAAATGCAAACTAAATGGTTTTGCATAGTAATGAAAAATGCATACTAATAAAGTGCATACTGAAATGGAAAGCATTTTTATGTAGTGTTTTTACTTCATGTTATGCAGTAATTGGTGTATGCTTAGAATGGCACATTAATTTTTATATTAAACTATTTTAATATTAGAATGCATATTAAAGTGTTTTTACTGCATGTCATTTTTATACTGAAGTGCATACTAATTGGTGTATGCTTAATGGCACATTAATTTTTACTTCATGTTATGCACTGTTTGTTGTTCAGAAGTGCATACTGAAGTGGAAAAATAACATAAAGTAAAAATCATCATATGGCAGTGAATGTGTTCTGTATGACAAAAGTTAATTTTTAAAATATTGAACATGAATGTAGTTTGATTAAAACATGAATTTTATGCTCTTGAGAAGGTTAAAGTTGAACAAATAAAGCATGCACACTGAAAGGCAAAGAATAAAAAAAAAAGAAGGGCCAGTTGACCCGTGCGATGCAGCCTACTCTGTTTTGATGCTGCCTTCTTGTTCCTGCTGATGTTGGCTTTGTTGATTCAGATGGTTTGCCTTGCTGATTCTATGGATTCACACTTGCAAGATAGTGAATATGCAGAGTTTGGGAATAGAATTTGGTTAAGCCGAATTTGAAGGTGGTGGTGGAGGGAATACAGTGAATGTGTTCTTGTAGAGGCAATCTGTGGGTAGAGGTCTTCAGTGAATTTGGTGATGCCAGGTTTGTATACAATTTTGAGCTGATATAGAGGGTGAATTATTGAAGTAGGTGGTGGAGGGAATTAATACTCAACTAAATTGGTTGAATAATTTCAATGAACCCTGGTGTGTGTAAAATGAGGCATGTAGGTGGAATGAATTCAATGAATGGTAGGTGGTGTGTGTAAAATGAATGGTAGGTGGTTGAAACGTATGGCACCTCTGTAGGTTGAATGCATTTCAACTGAGGCAATAATTGAATGGCAACATCAACATCAATAATGCATGGCATCAATAAATGAATGGCACAAATAAATTTAGAATGGCATCAATAATGCATGTCTTAATCAATAATGCATGGCATTAATAAATGAATGACATCAACATAAATAAATTTGTATAAATTGGTATATGCACAAATAATGCATGGCATCAATAAATGAATGGCACAAATAATGCATACTAATAAATTCGTATATTGAATAAAATCATGTGGTTTTTTCAATAAATATGAATTGTGAAAAAATTTATGTGGTATTATCATTTGTAACATGTTCATATAAATATGTGGTATTATCATTTGTGGTATTATCATTACTGAATTGAACACAGAATACTGAATTGAATAAATTTAAGACATGATTATGAAATTATCATTTAAGACATGATTATTAAATGTGCATAAATGGATGTGGTATTATCATTTCTGGCACATCAATATTGAATTGAACACAGAATTTAAGACATGATTATTGAATTTATGTGGTGTTATCATTTGTAAAATTTGATTAAGACATGATTATTATCATTTGTAATTCTCATGAATTGAACACAGAACAATTCTGAATATTAAAGATTGGATCATCACAACAGCACATCATCACATAACTTCTGAACTACTTGGTTAATATAGTGCATCATAATGCATATTACAAACAAGACAACCTTTCATTCCAAAACTATAAACAAAATTACATGTAATGATGTGGTGAATTTAGTTTCCACCATGAAGATGTCACATATGTTCTACTAAATCATTACAGAGGGCATGATATGCATCTTTATCTCTAATACCTAAATGACGAGACAAAAATGATTGGAAGTCATTGGTAGGAGTAGAGGAAAGTTGCACTGGTGTGTTGGTTGATGAAATTTCATAATCGAAATCAAGGTGCTCCTCCCTCTCATCTTCGACAATCATATTATGTAATATAATGCAACTCTTCATTATGTTGGCAAGCATTTTCGGATCCCAAAAACGTACAGCACCACCTATAATTGCGAATCGAGATTGAAGGACTCCGAATGCCCGCTCTACATCTTTCCTGGCAGACTCTTGCATCATTACAAAATGTTGTCTCTTTACTCCTTGGGGAGAAGAAATTGTTTGAACCAGTGTTGCCCATTGAGGGTATATACCATCAGCAAGGTAATAACCCATATCATAACTATGTCTATTAATAGTGTAATGGACAGGGGGAGCTTTACCTTGCGCAAGATCAGAAAACAAAGGCGATCGGTCCAACACATTCAAGTCATTGTGTGAGCCAGGCATTCCAAAAAATGCATGCCAAATCCATAAGTCATAAGATGTTATTGCTTCAAGAATAATGGTTGACTTTTTTTGATGGCCTACGTATTGACCTTGCCATGCCTTTGGACAATTTTTTTACTCCCAATGCATGCAATCTAAATTTTCCAACATACCCAGAAACCCCCGAACCTCCCCAATAGCAAGTAATCTAGCAATGTCAGTTGGTGTCGGAGATCTTAGATATTCTAGTCCAAAGATTTCAATCACTGAATTACAAAATTGTTGCAAACTTTGAATTGCAGTGCTTTCCCCGATACGTATATAATCATCAACTGCATTTGCTGCGACACCATATGACAATATTCTCATCGCTGAAGTCATTTTTTGTAGGGAAGATAATCTAACTACATGAGCTGCATCTTGTTTTTGAACAAAATATGAATTGTGTGCTTGGATTGCATTCAAAATTTGCAGATACAAAGGATGGCGCATTCGAAAACGTCTCCGAAATATTGTAGGTGAATACACTGGATTTACAGAAAAATAATCTGCAAACAATCTGTCATGACCTTGCCTTCTATCTCTACGTATATACTTATGGCCTACAACAGAACCACCTATTTTCTTTGAGTTATCCCTTGACTTAAGAATCTGAAGCATACTACCATTATTCTTCTCATAAGCCCCTAAAAGTGTGACCATATATTCATCGTCAGACTCATCATCAGAGGAGGAGGAAGAAGAAGATGATGAAAATGAAGTCAATATCATGGATTTGAAGGTATTCATTATGCTCTGTTTTGTTTCAGCTATGATCGTATCAGTTGTCTGGAGTTGTCTGGCATATGGATAATGTGTTTATATGAGATTTTAGAAGCAAATCATTGTTAGAGGTAAACCAAAACGACATATATGTAATGGAGGGAAAAAGAAATAGGAAAAGAATTGGGAACAGAAATGGAGGGAAACCAAAAATAAAAAAAATAAAAAAAATAATGTTTTTACCGATCGATCGGCCGGTCGCCCCTCCCCCTTTTGATGCTCACCGTTGGAGCCAGTGGTATCAAATTGAGAAAATTGGCTTCTTCTAACTCAAATTTGGTAAAACATTTGGTTAAGCGTTGGAGATGCTCAAAGGTGATGATTTTATTATTCATACTTAACTGACAATTTTTGTTTTTGATGAGTGGCGAAATAACTTTGAATAAACTTTTCAAAATTTAATGAGATGAGAATGTATAAATGAAGAAACTATATGGAAATTTTATATAAGCTTAAATGAATGGTTTGGGTCCTAATGTAACCATGATATATTTTTTAAATTCTGAAACACATTGATAGTGTAGATACTTAAAATTTTAAATGTCTTGATCACCATCTTATTAATCAATATAATAAATTTTCTTGATTAATGAAAAATAGTCAAAAATTTTAAATATATGTGAGTTCTACTAAAATTATGGATTTTAACATATTTTTAATTATGAGTCACACAACCAAAAAAAGTGAATATATTTTGACAATTGGGTTAACTCCAAAGTGTGGGGCCCACGAAGATATTTTATCAAAATTGGGTGGAATAATTCAATTTTGAATTCAAATTTGAATGTAAATCATGTCCATAAAATAAGAAATAAATTGTTGTTTTGGGTTCGTTAGGGAAGTGGGTTGGCTTTTTAGCTTTTTGACTTTTTGACTATTTTAGCCTGAGGCTAAAAAGTCTCGTTTGGGAAAGGTATTTGATTTTTTTGACTTTTTTATGAGAGAAAGAATATAATTATTATGTGTTGGATGTTGTAACAATCCAGATTTTTAATTATTCTATAGAATTTATACTAATATTATTTAATCTCAGTTCGGAAAATATATAATTTATTATATATCATTATACGTAATTTGTAAAATAATATAATTATTAAAAGTTTATGGATCAAAATATAAATAATAATATAGATAATATAAATAATAATAATAATGGATGTGGTTATAAAATAAATAATTTATTTTCTATTGATATATGATAAAGTGTAATTTAATTAGGAATTAATTTATTTATATAATTATATTAAAATATTAGGTTAAAGGGTAATTATCTTAAATATCTATTAAAGATAAGGATAAATCTATATATTAATGGCGAATCTGGAGAGAGATACGTGGCTGGACACCTGTTGGCAAGGGATTGAGTTTTCCTCCCTATAAATAGGGAGAGTGGATCACCCTGGGAAGGAAGAGAAGGAAAGAAAAGAAGAAAGAAAAAGAAAGAAGAAAGAAAGGAAAAGAAAGAAAGAGAGGAAAAAGGAAAGAGTAATGGAAGGTGAAAGAGTCTTTCATAGTGGAAAGAAAGAGTAAGGTATTAAAGTTAAGGTGAGTTATATTATACCTTGAATCACCATAATATATTTTACATATGTTTTGACTTACCAAAATCTGTTTTATACAAGTTATGTTTTATTAGTATATTAATAAAAGTTATATTTTATAAAGGTTTCAGTTACGTGGTTTTATTTCTGAACCCTATTTGTTTAAAAAGAAACCCATGGATATGTTTGCTTATATTTTAAAGAATATTTGATTATGACCTTATAAATAATTATGTTTTGTAAGTACCACCACGGGAGTCCCATGCCTTGGGGGACTTAAATAACCATTGGCCTCTGTTTGACCACTTTGTGATCCTCTGTTTGTCATGGATCCATTGACCTCTGTTCTGTGCGGACCAAAGTGCTGTGTGGAACTAAGTGCTACACTATTGTGAGAGTCACCTCTAGAATCCGTACGAGCCACATCTTGTAGCGGTGAGCATGGTTCGGATTGGACCAGATTAGGGTAAAACCAGGACCAATTCGTTATTTACGGTTCCAGAAAAATTGAAACCAATCCAATCCGTTTAAATCGTGGAATCAATCCGAACCAATCCATTTAAACACGGATTGGATCGGTTTAGGACCACGAATTTACATAATTAAATAACAAAAAAATATATATAACACTTTAATTTCATAAAAATATAATTATAGCACCATATTAGTTTCACAATAATAACATGTCTTTTCATAATAGCGACATACTGTTCTAAAATTTAAACAACCATAAAAAAATTGGTTCCACCATAAGTATTTAGACCATTACAAATTAATATTAAAAACTAGCAAACAAAAATAATAAAAGAAGATACTATGTGAGTTTAGGTTTGAATTTAAGTTTTATATAAAATAAGAGAATATACTATGCAGGAGGGTATATAATAAAAATATAGACTATTTGTATACGGTCTGGATCGGTTCCAATCCGGAACCGTAGGGTTCAATCCGGAACCAATCCGTGAACTACGGATTTTTAATTTTTCAATCCGGAACCGAACCACGGATTCAAAAAACCAATCCAAACTTACTGGATCGGATTACGGATTTCACGGATTTCTTGCTCAGCCCTAACCTCTTGAATCCGTACATCTGTTCTGTGCGGGGCAAAGTGCTGTGCGGAGCTAAGTGCTACACTATTGTGGGAGTCACCTCTAGAATCCGTACGAGCCACCTCTTGAATCCGTATCTCTGTTCTGATTGTCACTTCTGTGACCTCTGTTCTGTTCTGTTCTGTACCGTGGTTATGGTCATTTACTTACATAATTTCTGTATTTCAGTTTCTGTCACTTAAATGATTTGTTTACTAAATTACCGTGGTTATGGTTGTATATTTACATAATATACACATTTCAGTTTTGCTACTTAAATGATTTATTTACCAAACTGAGTTATGTAAATGTTTAGACCTAATTAACTATTCATGGTTATTTCGTGTCCCTTGTACTATTGGTATAATATTTCTCACTCTGCCACGCGCTTATAGTTGTTTACCAATTTTCAGGAAACAGTGCAATTCAGAAATAGCTTTTGGAAAGTCTTAGATGCGAGGTTGCGGATTAGATACACACAGCACTTTTATTGATATTTTTATATGTAAATATCGGCCTTTTTGATCAATATAATTTTGTAATAAAAACAGAAACTCCAATGATTATTTTGGTACCCTTACTTAAATATTACTTCCGCTCGCGTTTATTTATTTGTTTAAGAATTGGTCGTAGGTAACTCCAGTTACTGGCCATCACGATGCTTAACCCTTGGGTACGGGGAGCGGGTCGTGACAGATGTGATGTCTTGTCTTATTGGGCTAAAAAGTCTATTTTGTTTTTTTGTGGCTATTTTAACAAAAAAAGCCCAAACCCTCTGTAGACACCTCATTTTTGACAGCTCTTACGACTTGGACGCCATTGCATGCACACCCGATGATGAAACGTATTTGCTCGCCAAGTGCTCGAAGCCCTCAGCGAAATGTCACAACTTTGAGCCTTTCAAACCCTGCATCCTTGTTGCCTCATTTTTTGACCATGCCTTGGTCTTTCAAGCCTGCAGCTTATGGTGGCCTGCCGGCCATCCCTAGAGGCTGCCGGCCACTAGTGTATTTTGCAGATATTTTATGCCAGCTGTTCGCACAGATGCATGCATCTATCCCCACATGTAGGGCTGAATCTCCTTGAGGGAATTTCGTGTTTTCTATACATAGGAGGCTCCTCTCTCTTGTTTTAAGATTAGAAAATTTTGAACTCACAAATTTTTCTCTCTCTCTCTCTCTCTCTCTCTCTCGCAAATTTGTGCACATTAGCCTACATACACTACACTTTTGCCTACACCTCCTTAATCAAAGTTGATCACCTTTAGACTAAGGTTCCTTGAAGCTTTCTTAGAGCTCTTGAAGTTGGTTTTGGCTTGAATTATTGCCTAGAATTGATCTTTGCTTCAAGAGGTAAAATACTTGCCTTTTTACCTTGTTTTTCTATTTTTTCCTACTAATTTTGGGCTATAAAAAAATCTATTTTTGTGGGCTGAAATTGGTGGTTTTAGGCTATTTAAGGTCAAGGGGTGGCTCACCCTTCTTTATTCCTTGTTTGTAAGGCCTTTCCACCTTTATTTTCCACTTTCAAACCATCTATTTTGGGCTTTTGAACACTGAATCTCAAAGTGTTTTCAGTGGTGAAAATTATGTTTTGAAGTCCAAATTTGGAGGGGTTAGCCTCTCCTCATTATGTCTTGTTTGTTAGCCTAGATTAGCTTATTTTTCTAGCCATTTGTAGTTTAATTCCAACATGTTTTAGCCTCTGGTTTGGACTGTTTTAACTCTATTTTGGGTTGGTTAAGTCATTTGAGTCTTATATTGCATGCTTGTAGTGTAAGTGTCCTCACAAGTTTGGTGTTTTAGGCCTTTAGACACCACTTGTTTGAGTTGATTGCATGTTTTTAGTACTTTTCTCACTTAATTTCAGCAAGCACAATCTTTGCAACCCCCACCCCCCAATTTCTTGACTTTTTGTTTGCTTTGAGGGTTGTTTCAACCTTAAGATTGTTTAAGTTTGAGATTGAGGTCCATGCTCAATGGTTTAATCCTCTTTTGGGGGTTTATTATCAATGGCATGACATCTCTCTCTTGCCTTAAACTACCTCTTGTTTAACACTTCATTCACTTTTAGAGGACTTAATTCATCTTTTGGACTTAATTGGATTAAAAAATGGTTGGTAAATTAAAATGAGCGACTAAAACTTGGGACTAAAAGTGAACAAGATAATAACTTGATGTGTTCAATCGGACGTTAATTGAACACATTGGAGCTTGGACCATTTCATACTTGTTAGTGATGAAATGATCCAAGTCTCTAAGGTCAACTTCTTCCCTTGATCTTTCATGAAATAGAGGAGTTTTGTGTCTTGTTTTGCATTTATTGACCTTGCATACTTGGTTTCACAAGCTATCATGCAATGAAATTGCATCCATTGATGGTTTGTGAACGAAAGCTTGCTACTCCTTTGATTTTCCTATGAAAAGGAGGGGTGAGTTGTGCAAACAAACTCTTGAAATATCCTATATATGCTCTGTTTGTCCTCTGTTGCGGCAAGATGAACTTGTGCATCAGTGGCCGGTAAGCCACTTTCCATGGCTGGCAGACCACCATCCATGGCCGGCAACCTTCAACCATGGCCGGCTGGTGGCCCGCAATCTTTACCAGTGGCCGGCCAGTCACTGATGCAAAACACAGCAGAGTGTTGGTAAGGTAGAGCAGAGTGAACAGCAGTGCTGGTGTTCAACTGTGCAAACAGAGGCATTTAGAAGCAAAACGGTGGTCTTTTCTAGCGGAAACCAAGCATGCACATGCACATCCCTCGTTTCCCGAGGCGTGGTATTTAATTGTTTAGTTTAATTATTAATTGCATTTGTATTGTAATTATTTAATTAGTTAACTAGAATAGTGTTAATTTATTTCTTGTTGTAATAATTAATTAAATTAGTTTAACTAGTTATTCATTTCGGTTTGTAATAATTAGCTTAATTAGCTTTAGTTTAAATTAGTTGCTAGTTGGCTTAGTTTCTTCATTCGGACTCTCCTTCATGAGGGCATCAATGTTGTAATAATGTGTATGTCTTCCAACTCCACGTTTTTTCTCGCTTTTATTTATCAGCTTGTGATGGTTAAATAGGGACATCACGTTTTAATTTAGCATATTGCATGTTTGCATACATTCATTTGTCCTACATACACTGAGGCTCGGTTCATCATTCAAACTTGCATTGTCGTTTATTACCTCGTTGAATACGTGTTTAAACGCATGCTATGAAATTGTTACCAATAACACATTAATAGCCGAGCCTATTAGTTGTATTATCGCATGTGTTGCATTAGTCATATTGCATAAAGTTAGGAATCATGCATTTTTCTAACTGTCATGTTTATTTTGGCTTTGAGTACTATGTGAGTTTTTAGTGCTTTAGCATACTTGCATGCGTGTGATTGCTGTCATGACTAGCATGCTTGCCATGAGACTAATTGCTTAAGTGTTATAACTGCTTGAATGCCTGTGGATGAAGGCTTGTTGCTTGAATTGGAATGATTCAATGAATATACATTTAAGCCCACTTTCTCAAGTAGCAAAATTCTCAAACTTTAAGCTCACTTTGTTTAGTAGAAAAATCAAACAATGTTGCAAAACAAACATGAAATTGAATTGTTCTAATTCGGGCAAACTAGTTTATACTTGCTTGTGCGCATCACATAGTAATGCTATCCTAATAAACCGGAGCAAGAGCATATAATGTTGATAAAAATCATATCATGATTAGTAAAGACTAATATTTGATCGGGCAAGCTGGGGTGCTCAATTCATGACCTTTCCCTCTCGTACCTGAGTTCCTGAGCCGAGACAATCTTGGTAATGACGGACACGTGGCCTTTGGTACGAGTCATGGGTTTCCTAAATTTCTCCAAAATAAAATATTTAGGTGGCGACTCTGTATCTGGCAAAGCAGTCCATTTTTGGCAATTTGATTCAAAATCGATTTTCCAAATGATTTGTCGGATTTGGACTTTTTGGTGTTTATCAATTTCACATTGCACTTGTGAGATTAGATTCAGAATCGCGGGAGTCCAAACTATAGGGCTTATTTTCGAGTTTTCGAAAGGGGGCGCGAAAAAGTCTAGCTACACCTTCCTTTCCTAGACGAGCCCTTTCTTGAAAATTGAATTCAATTTTGGAGTTTCTAAAATTAACCATTCTCTTCCAGGCCTATAAATAGAGGCTCTCACTATGGGGATGAGGACACATTTTTGGCTAATGATCTTGCAAGCTCCTAAACAATCTCGAGACTCTGTCAAATTCTCTTCTTAAAATTCTCTGTAAAGTTCTTCAAACTTAAAAGAAAGGATTATCAAGTACTCCAAACTTGTGTCAATCCTTTAAAGTTACAAATACAAATTTGGTCTCTCATTTCAAAGAGGTCATTTCAAGACTCATTCGAGATCAAGTCGTTTAAGCCCTCGATCAAGCCCCTTTTCTCCAAGTTTCTCCATTCGAAGACTTAAAGAAATTCATCAACTTGTCTAGCTTAATAACAAGCTTTTACAGCCGCTGGATTGCAACTATTTTGGAGATCGAATTAGAGGATCTATTTTTTTGTAATAGAGCAAATCTACAGAGAATTGTACCCATTTATTATAATTAAATAAAATTAACTATTTATATATTTATTTCATGTTTTAATTGCCAGATACGAAATTTGTGTTCAAAGATAGAATAATGTTATATGCACCAATTAATGTAGTAACTAATATACTAACAGATCATGTGGCATAATTTTAAAGGTTTTTGGGTATTTATAATTTGTATAATAGATGGGGTCAATAATAATGACATAACACTAATTGGTATACTAGTGTGTACATTAATTAGTGCATGTAGCACCACCGTCAGAGATAACATACTTTTAATACTTAGCATTCCAAAGTCGAGAACTATGAGATTTTGTGACTAATATAGAACAAAATACTTTAAAGATATTGAATAAATTTTCATTATAAAACAAAAGTCATTGTTGTGTATATAAATTTTGGTGGAGGCTTTTGTGCAGTTGGGCTTATTGAGCCCATCATAGTCTCCATTCTTATTATTTTTTTTTATCAAGCAAAGCTTCAAATACATAGAATTAAGCTAAAGGCACCTAACAAAAGCCATAGGAGGCTGGGAAACCCAATGAATAGGCAAAGCATCATGCAAACAAGCTAAAGCCACCTAATGTGTAACTCTATTCCGAACTTTGGGGCACCACTTGAAAGCCAAACCCCCACTGTTGGCCATTAATTGAATATCATTCATCACAGCACAAATTTCCCACGAAGGAACCCCCTCTGACACGCAAAGTTGAATGACAATTTTGCAATCACTTTCAATCTCCACACTGGCACAATGAAAAGTGCAGGCCATGGCACACGCAAGTCGCACTACAATTGGTTTACCTTGTAAAACTATTGTCAATCGCATTTTTGCAGCGATGCCATCCACCAGATTGCCCTTCTCGTCCCTAAGAAGTACTGCAACAGCCCCATTTTCCTCTGGTCAAATTAGTTGCCGCATCACAATTAATTTTCCAAATCCTTCTCGGAGGAGGAACCCATCGAGGCTCTGGACACTGTGTCCCTGTTGTTACGCCCACAAATGCTGAGTCCATCTCGTTTGCCGCCAAGAATTCAGCTTCCTCCCTTTTAGCTGTAGCAATCACCGCAATAGGATTCACAGGGTAGTGATTGAAGAGGTACACATTTCTTGCCTTCCAAATGCTCCAGGCCACCAAAACCATTGAGCATATCACTGTTCGACCCTCGTTAGCGGTGCCCAAGGATACCAGGAGCTTGCCAAACCAAGACTGAATCATTCCCAAATCAAGATCATTATATCTGAAGCCCAACCCACTACCAAACCAAACTCTTTTAGCTTATTCACGTCCGAATAAAAGGTGTTCTATCGACTCCACCGCTGTGAGACACACAGGGCAATTAGCAGAATGGGCACACTGCCTACGCCATAAATTTTGTTTTGTTGCCAAAGTGTTATGATAAATCCGCAATAAAAAGTGTTTGAGTTTTGGGGGCAAATTCAAATTCTATGTCAATTCCTTCTAAGACCAATTTATTGAAGAGCCAGGTGAATTTGTTCATACATGTGCTTGTTTCACCGCTTCTTGATACCCCAATTTCACTATGTAGCAGCCCTTCGAATCATGGTGCCACACCATAATGTCATTTCCTTCTAACAGCGCAACCGGTATGGAGATGATGGCATCAAAATCTACATCAGTAACCAGAGTTCAAATTTTTGCCTCATCTCATGACTGCCGAGTAGGATCAATCACCTCACTGACCTTCTGAACTGCTGTTCCAGTGTTCCTTACCATCTAAACTTTAAACCCCGAATTGGAAGGGATCCATCGATCCTCCCAAAAATTAATCGATCGCCCATTCAAAACTTGCTACTGAAGCCCTCCATTAAGAACTTCTTTGCCTTGCAGCAGACTTACCCATGCCCATGCGGGTCATGGCCCCTTAGCTTCATGATAAAAATCTGAGTTGCGGTAGTAGATTCCTTTCATAATTTGTGTAAATAAGGAGTCCAAATATTTTATTAATCTCTATCATTGGCGGGCAAGGAGTGCTCTATTAAAAGCCTGAAAATCCCGAAATCCCAACCCACCATTGTTCTTGGTCAAACATAACCTACTCCAACTGGTCCAATGAATTCCACCCTCCTTCGGATCACCTTTCTACTACAAATTCCGAATATAGGAGCTCAACTTATCGCAAAGCTTATTAGGAAAAATGAAACATGCCATTGCATAGGTAGGCAGCGCTTGGGCCACAGCTTTAATAAGGACTTCACGACTTGCTTGGGAGAGTAACTTAGTCTTCCATCCTTGCAACTTAGATAAAACTTTTTTGCATAAAAAAATTAAAAGCTTTAGCCTTGGATCGGCCTCAACATGAAGGCAGCCCCAAATATCTCGCGTTTACCTTCATTCGTGACATTTGTAAGAACCTACATATCTCCAATTGTCGAGAGAGGGAAACATTGCCAGAGAATTGAACCCTCGTTTTATCAAAATTCACTGATTGTCCTGAAGCATCTTTATACAGTTGCAGCAAACTGCCAACCTTCTGACACTCTTCAGCTGTGGCCTTAAAAAATAACACTGCATCATTCGCAAAAAACAAATACGAGAGGGTGTGACATCCCATTCGGATCCGCAGGCCAGAAATCCTCAATTCGCGCACGTTACGAGTAATCAATATTGAGAATACATCCGTAACAAGAATAAACAGATAGGGAGATAATGTATCTCCTTGTCATAACCCCTTGGACGGGTAAAACCTTGTATGTTTAGCCCCATTGACTATGATTGAAAAAGATACAGTAGCAACACATTCCATAACCCACTGGACCCATTTGGAGTGAAACCCCATTTTGTCCAACAAAGCTCTCAAAAAGCCCAAGTGAACACGATCATATGCTTTGTTGAAGTCAACTTTAACACTATGTTTGGGAACTTAGGAGAGAAAAGAAAAGAAATGATTACTTAAGTTATAAGAGAAAATAAAAGAAATTAAATGATTGTGATTTCTCTATTTCTTATTTGGATAAGTAAGAAATAAAAGAAAATAAATGATTATGATTTCTTTCTTTCTTGTTTGGTTAGATTTCATAAGAGAAAACAAAAGAAATTATTTTATGTTATATTATCAAAATAACCTTTTTATATTTTCAATCATTTTATTTCTTTTATTTTTACAGGGACAAAATTGGTATTATGAAAATATTGATTTCTTTTATCTCCCAATCTCTCCACTTTTGGAAAGATTGAAAATGAGGGTTATAAGAGAAATGAGTTTCTTTCCATTTCTCTCAATCTCTCTATACTTAAATCATCCAAATAAGTAAGAGAAATATATTTCTTTCCCTTTCTTTTCTTTTCTCTCCAAATCACTCAATCCAAACCTAGCGTAAGTGCCAGGTCCTCTACCTTACCTTGCCGAAGCTTCGATGCATGGAATGCCTCATGGGCCACAATTATGTTATCTTGTATCAGCTGGCCCGACACGGAGGCCGATTGACTCTATGTAAAAATTATTATAAAAATTTAAAATTAATTTGATAAAATTAATTTTTTTTTTAAGGTAATAATGCTTTGAAAATAAATATATTTTTCTTAAGTCAAATATAATAAAATAACATAATTGTAATTATTGATCTAATATGATTATGCAAAAAATAATAGTCTACACGAATATTGACAAAATAAATTTAAATCACCGAAACTGAACTGTTGTTGCGGCCCAACCCAAAGACATGGTGCAGTATAGGTCCAGTTCATTTATTAATTTTCATATCATCCGAGGGCTTGCACGTAAATTCAAATACACTTGCAGAATTTTTTTAGATTTTTTCCTTTGAAAAAATAAAAAGAGAAAAATTACAAAAAATAAAAATAAAATTTGAGTCTTATAACAAAATAAATTTTCAATTTTTAATTTTGTCAATTTAAATTCTAATATTTTAGTTTATTTTTTAATTTAAACTATTTATCTATTTTTGTTAAGTAAAACTAACGAAAATTTAAAAAAAATATTTAAGTTATTATATATGTGGGTGTATGATTTTTTTTTTAAAATATAATTTTTTATTGAATTTAATGATTAAAAAATTAATTTTTTGGGTTCAATTTTACCGCAACAAAATACTACTAAATAGATTTGTTCAAATTTAAGACAAAAATAAAAACTCATGTTTTATTTGGTTTTAAGACTCAAATTTGTGAGTTTTTTTTTTTTTTTTTCAAAAAAAGAAAAAATTTAAGGATTATTTACATAGAAACCCCTAAATTATTAAGAAGTAATAATTTGTTCTCTTAAATTATAAAAACGTATAAATAGACCTCCTAAATTATTAAAAAGTATCATTTGGCCCCTCCCAAACTATAAAAACATACAAATAAATCTCTTAAATATTGATGCGTTTTACTTTAACTCAATCCGTTAACGATCAAATTTGTATATTTTTATAATTTAGAGACATTTACATTTTTATAGTTTAAAAACATTTATACACTTTTTATAATTTAAAAGATAAAAACTGACACTTCTTAATAATTTAAAAAGCCTATTCATATTTTTTTATAATTTACAAAGTAAAAATGATAATTCTTAGGCCAAGTTTAACATATTGCAAAAAAGTCAAAAAGTTATTCAAAAAGTTAAAAAGTTAACACTATTCACTAAAAGTTAACAATTACGGTTACACAACTCTCAATCCTAATTTTTCCCTACAAATCAATTTTACAATTTTTTATTACACATTTTTCTGTAAAAAGTCAAAAAATTAATCCAAACATCCATATTTTCTTCCTCAATTTTTTAATTTAAAAAGACAAAAAGTACGCTTATTTAGAACACCCCAAACAACCCCTTAATCGTTGAGGAGTAAATAATCCAAAATTCAATCCTTGGATGGAATTGGCGGGAATTTGGCACTTGCAAATTCTCAAACCCTACACGAGTCCCATTCCCGCTCCTCCTCCCCCCTTCTCTCTCCTCATCTCTGCAAATCTTCTCCATATTCCCTCTCCAGATCTGAGACCTCCATGGAAGCTCAGCTCACAAAGTCAACCCTCACTCCATTCACCACCACCGACCTCCACAAAGCTTGGCACCTCCTCTCTCTCCTCCTCAGAATCGGCCGTCCTTCTCCTCCTTCAGAGCTCGCTTCCCAATGTATTCTTTTCCCAGCACCCCCCGATTACATCAATTACCTCTGTTCAATCTCCAATTCTCCAATCTGCTTCAACAATGACCTGTTTGTTAAACCGTCGCTTGTTGTCTTCGTAGCTTTTTGGAAGTTTTTATCGAATTTGAATGCAATTGACGCGTTTGTGCCTCGGATTGGGGTCGGAGGTTTTAGAGTTTGGGAAGATGTTGTCAGGACGTATTGTAGGAGAAGGAAGAGGCTCAGATCGGAGTTTGAAATTATGGCGGTGGAGAAAAAGAGAGCGGTTTTGTGTTCTGTAGATGAGGGAAATCGAATTGTGCCAATTTCAACTCCAAGTGATTGTAGTAAGGTAATGCTTTGTGAGCGACTAAAATTTGCATTTGTTGTTGGATTTATCCTCAACGAAGGTATAATTTGCTTGTGCTTAGCGTGGATTAGATCATCTCCAAGTTTTTAATCGAATTTAATTTTAAATTTGAGTACACAAAAAAGCTTGATTTGACATGAACTATTCCAATGCTTTTCTCAAAATCTTTTTAAAAATTCCAAATTTCTCCTTTTCATCAAATTTGATGAAAAAAATAAAATAAAATCATCTCCCATGCTTCATTTATATATATATATATTTTAATTCTTTTTTCCATCAAATTCAAATTTGGTAATTGTTTGGATCTGTTCTCAATTTGATGGAAAAAAATGGTCTTTATTTGATGCACATTTAATGAGAGGATTGGAGATGCTCTCAGTGTGACCGAAATGGGGCCATTGATATATCGTATTCTGGCTCTAAATTTCCCAAACATCAGATGGGGTAGTCATTAGGTTTGCCCTAATCATGTTCCCTCCTCCTTAGCCTTGAATTTGTACATGTATAAGAGTTCTGGAGCGTATTGCTTGGCTTATTTGGATTTTGATCCACTGCTTATTCACATTCAAGCAAAATATGATTTTATTATTGGTGCCTGTCAGATTGTCACTGAATCTGTAATGGTATATATCTTGTATGATTTTTAGAATCTGAACTTGGTTATGTGACATCTATTGCTTTAGCAGTCTTGTTCAATGTTAATACTATGCTCCACCTATCAAATTACAATTTTGGATGGTTTCTCAAAACCTATCAGTCATGCAGGTACAGTTTCCAATGGGAGACAATATGACCAGACGAATTGATACACGGGCAGGTGATATTTCAATCGTGAAACTTGAATCGGACAATTTGAATAGAGTGGTTGAGAAGGTTCCCTTCTCATTCAATCTCAATGCTGGACTGTTGAGTTATGGACTGCAGAAAATTGATCTTGAAACCAGTAAGGAAACAAGTATAATCTTTGATCGTCTGAAGGAGCATCGATATGTGTATAAGCCAGAATGTCAGCATAGCTTTCTCAGTTTTGAAAATTTTCCACATATTCTTTATCCAATAACAGTAGAAAAAACAAAGACATGTATGCTTCATCCAGAACAATCTATCCATACTACAGAAGAAAATTCGATTGTGGGGAGAAAAACTAAGATGGATGAGACAAGCTTTAGAAGTAGAACACGTTTCAATGCCACATCATGCACAGAAGTAGAAGAACAGAGCATAATTTCACCAGTGGAGGCTGGGAATGTTGGTCATGCCTGTAAAGATAAAAATATCAGAATAGTTGAAGATGAAAGAGTTGTCGATGGCAAAGAGCAAAAACTGTTAATTGATTCTATTTTCCATAAAGATGAAATTGAATACGTGGTCCCAGCAGTTAATACTGCTGAAATGGTAATGTCACATGATGCCAAAAGAATGAAAAAGGTAAGGTGCATTGATATGATTCCTTCTCTGGATAGAAAGAAAGCAACAGCAAATGCAGAGAGTAAGTCTATTTTATCAGTAGGCGGGCTCTCTGTTCTGCAAAAGCAGCTGATGAAATCCTCCAAATCAAAGACCTTTCAGAAGGATGCACTTTATCCTAAACGGCAAGCTCTCTGCAAGGCATTGGGCAATAGTAAGGCTGTTGATTCTCCTATAGAGCAGCTGCAATGTACAAAAGATAGAAACACAATACCCATGAAGCAGAAGTTAAAGCAGAATTGTGAACAAAAAATGTACACTAAAAAGGTGGAAAATTCTAAAGAAAAAAGGGACAACCCTATTGCCATCACTCTCAATGTAAGTTTTGGTTCTGCCAAAGTTTCCATAGTTCATGATTGAAGTTTTTGCTTGATTAAGACATAACTTCTGTTATCATGGATGATCTGGCTTAATAATTTAAAGCTCGTGATGCTTTCTTTGAATTATTTATTAACAGGAACCAAAACCGCTACCAAATTTTGAATCTTTTACCGTGGAGGAAGAAGAAGGTTCAGGTATTAAATTTTGATTTCCTGTTGCTTTCCATCTCCTGCCCTGGCAGCCCATTTGTCATGATTTGAATTCATTGGTGGCCTTTGGTAAACATAATGCAGGTGGTTATGGCACAGTCTACAGGGCTCAGAGAAAGAATGACAGAGTGACATTTGCTATTAAATGTATGGTGTATTTTCATCTTTTATGCTTTTTTTGTTCTGAAACTTGAATACGAGGTTAAGGCATATTATGCAAAGTGCGGAAATAGATGTTTTTCATCATTTGCAGGGAAACTGCAATTCCTTCAGAGTGAGTTATTTTATTCCATTTGGTAGTGATCAACTAAGCTATGTTTCATTGTTCAATAATGTACGTCACTTTTATTTTCGTGATGTCATATAAAAGATATGATCACTTGGAATCTTGTAGCAGGATTAGTTTAAGGTGGCATTCCATGTATTAATATTATTATTATTATTATTTTTTCCGAACAAAATCTCGGGAATCAGATGCAGCACTCTGTATGAATCGCAATCAAAACAGTTTTGTGGGTTATGGGAAAGATATGCATGGATGCAATGTTTGTTGGAATGTATCCCATATCGCTTAGGGTTGCCCCATCTGTGCTACTTATAAGGCTCTAGTTTCCCTCTCTTTAATATCTGGGTTTTAAGGAGCAATGTGGATTGGACTTTTCAATTTGGTATCAAAGCTTGGTTGGGCCTGTGATTGGTGTGCCGCTTGTTCGGCTACTGCATGTTGTGGTCCAAGAGAGTGTTGAAATGTGTTCCACATTGCCTGGAGTTGCCTCATCTGTGCTACTTATAAGGCTCTAGTTTCCCTCTCTTTAATACTTGGATTTTAAGGAGAAGTGTGGATTAGACTTTTCAATTATGTCCTAGATACCATTTTACATTTTCTGAATTATTATTATTTTTAATCTTATTTTCTATATGAAGCCTGCAGATGTTAGAGAAAGTAGTGCATTTTGGTGGTGTTCATTTTATAGAATCCTAGTAACTTAAATGTTTATGTTCTTGCTTCTTGTTTTGATCATACATATATCAAGCTTTCATTACAGCATTGCTTTTGAGATGGCTTCAGAGAATGGCCTCTAATGTTTCCATTTTGAAGTCACCTTGACATTATCTTGATGGAGTTACTTACCTGATGCCAAATGGGATGTTTTTGGTTTTGCAGGCCCTCATACAAATGCTAACGGACACCATGTTCATAATGAGATGAAGATGCTGGAGCGTTTTGGGTAAGATACTGAAGGTTCATTTAAGGATTCAGTTATATTTTTAAGTCAAAAGTGATGTTCAATCTGAAAGTGATACTTCTAATTCAGGGGTAAGAACTTTGTCATAAAATATGAAGGCTCTTTTAAGAGTGGGAATTCTGAGTGCCTTGTTCTAGAGCATGTTGAGCATGACAGACCAGAGGTAATTAATGTGGAACTTCAATGGCTCTTTTCTGTCTGTTCTTTGTCTGACGTCAGTTGTTATTTTAAATGTTTAGGTCTTGAAGAGAGAAATAGATGTTTTCCAGCTCCAGTGGTATGGCTATTGCATGTTCAGAGCACTTTCAGGTTTACATAAGCAGGTGAGAGATACTAGGCTAACCAATAAATCTGATGTGCATGCATGGGTCATTATGATTTCTCTAGAGCTGATTGAACTTTGTATTCTTTTTGCACTCCAGGGAATAGTTCATCGAGATGTTAAACCTGGCAACTTTCTTTTCTCTCGTAGGGTCAATAGAGGTTATCTCATTGATTTTAACCTTGCCATGGTGAGTGATACTGGTCTTGGGATTTTCAGTTAGGCATTCTAATTGTTTCCTACAATTTCTTATTGTGCTCAACAAAGGTTTTTTTTTTTTACCTATCTAGGATCTGCACCAAAAGCATGGAACTATTGGTATGTTGTTTCTTCTTCTGTTTAACTCTGTATGTAGTTATACAAATGTTTACAATTTTTAGGTTCAATGTAAAAATACCTAGAGGTTAAACTTGAAGAATTTAATGTTATATATGGTTTGTTGAAATAAATTCAATATGAACAACAATAAGAACCTCTTCGTTATGAAATCTTCCAGATAAATAGCCTACTTAAGTATGTTTTCTTCATTTCTTTCCTTTGTTGTTGTGAATCTGTTCTTATTTTAATGCAATTTTGGATTGGAGTAATGGACTTTGTACAATTTTACAGACAAATCAAAGGTGGGCTATGATGTGAGTTTCAATTGTTTTCCACATCCACTTGACCTCTCCAAAACACTTCCTCCTAGCAATCATAAGTTTCTGATTGGTAAATCTTTGGAAGCAATCATCCAGGACACAGGAAAAGTTTCCAAGCCACTGTTATTACCCAGGAACCTGAAAAAGAAAGTTGTGGACCAAACAAATGCCTTTTCTGACTTGGGCAATAGAAATTTGATGAAAAGCCAAGGTGCAGATGGCTCTGGGATAACTTCAGCAAAGGATGCAACAAGCACTAGAACTCCATCAACAGAAAGGTTTAGGGAACCCATTCCTTGCCAAGGTAGGAAGGAGCTGATCAGCCTGGTTCATAAAGCAATGCAGAATCCAAATTATGAATCACAAAGTGTTCCAGCTTCTAAGAGAAAGAGGATTGCTGCTGTTCCAGGAAAAGTGAACAGAAAACTTGTTTACCTTACTCCAATGCCACTGTACTCTTCTGGCATTGCTGTTGCGGGTGCTGGCCTGGTAAATAATAAAGGTGTGTTGGCTATGTTTGGAGACTTGCTTGATACTTGATATAAGAATCCTTCAAATTTTTACTATGATCACTCATGTACTACTTGTTTGTAGGGAATGGAAAGCAAAAGAGAGAAGGCCCTTGTGTTGGAACGAAGGGCTTTCGGGCTCCAGAGGTGAGAAATTGTTTTAATCTTCATTCAGTATGAATTAGATCTTTCAATAAAATTGTTGCAGCAACATAATTAAATTTGGGAAGAGAGAAGCTTGGATGTAGGAGAAAGAGTCGCAAGATGCTATAATATTATCGATACTTTTAATAAAGGAAGACATTTTCCACATATAGTGTTAACAATGAAAATTTTAGAATCCTCTTTAAAAAATTGTATGGGGAAGTGCAGGCAGATTCTCATTCACTAAATTTCAAAATAGTGGAGATTAGGTCATCATTAAATCAGTGAACTATGTTATTGTAATGAAGAATGCACTTACTGGATAGATTTAAATTTGAAAAATCACTGATAAGGAGATTTGCCATCTTTCCTTCGTTTCCATCTTTGTGGTGGATGTACTGCAAAGAATCTTCGAAGTTTCAAAACCCCAAGTCAATTGAAGGTTGTTGTGTCAGTAAGAAGATTTGAGTGTCTTACCTTCAGCTGGTGGATAACGACTATTCTTGAGGAAGTCCAAGAATCTTATAGCTCTCCTTTTCTTAAAGTAAACTTGGGTCTAAAGGTAGAAGCAAGGTTCTAAAAAGCGGTTGCGGTCGCCGTAACGGTGGCGGTGGCGCGGTTACGGTTGCGGTGTGTAAAGGCCGTAGTGTAACGGTTGCGATAACCGGAGCCGTGATTTTTTTTATTTTTCGCACAATTTGAACAAAACTTACCGATACGCATATTTTTTTTCCATGATCATATTTATTGGGTTAAAAACAAATATTGATCAATTTTTATAAAATTTTAAGTATGATCCAATATATTTCGTATTTTTAAATCACTATAAACTGAGTTTTTTACATTTTATTTTAATAATTAATGATTTTATATTATACAAAAAATCAATCACTAACTATTATATATAAAATAAACAATGACAAAAGTAAGAGAATAAATAAAAATCTAAATATATATATACATATTTTAACCAAGCCAAATATATAATGACCATACTTATTATTATTATTATTTTCAAACAATATATAGATAGACACACACAAACAAAATGGTTGAGTGATAGCAGCGGAATAGAATAGCATAGGTCTTACAGTTTCAACAAATCGATAACATGTTCTTCATCTTCCCTCTCTCTATCTCTTGCTCCTCTATTTTCTCTCTTTATCTTCCCTATTCTTTCTATCCCTCTTCCCCCATTTTCAGTTTTTTTTTGTGTGTTTTTCCAAAAGAAACAGTTTGGAACTGTTACGTAACGGTGTGTAACAGGCCGTTACAGCTGTTACGGCGCCGTTACGGCCGCTACGGTCGACACATTTGTGAATCTTAATCACACTGCAAAAGCGGCCGTAACGGGTGGCGGTAACCGCCAAAACTGTTACGTAACGGCGTTACGTAATGGTTGCGGCCGCTTTTTAAAACCTTGGGTAGAAGTATCATTTTAAACAATTTTCGCAGGGAATTTCCTATATCTTAGAATGTGGCTTGGGTGTAGCACCTACAAAATATCTGATTCTTCTCTGCAGCTAGAATCTGATATTAGCTCTAAGAACCTGGCTGTGGAGAAAAATCAACAAGCATTTGTAATGTTTATTTTTTACCCACTCATTTCACTTGTACTACAACTGAACCTAGTCCAAGTTTTAGCTTCACAATTTTTTTATACATACTACGTCAACCTTGACACAATTTTGCAAATCACATTTACCACAGTTTTTCTTCCTTACTATTATACCCAAACAGGTAACTTGTTCGATTTTTCCTAAACAATGGTCTTCAGGTTAATTTTGTGCTAAGAGTAGAAATGGAATGACAAGAAGCAACCTAAATTGAGGAATGGAAAATAATAAATTGTTCTATTTTCCATGGAGTGCTAGGATTTTCCTTTCCCTTGATAGTTTGTTCTGACCTTTCAAGGAAAATGAATATCCTGAGAGTTCCACGAAAAAAGTATGCTTGTTTTTCAGGGATATAGTTTGTAAATTGAAATAGTCTAATATTGAGTGCTTATGCAGGTATTGTTCAGATCACCACATCAAGCGGCCAAAGTTGATATCTGGTCTGCCGGGGTCACCTTACTTTACTTAATGATTGGAAGGACACCCTTTACTGGTGAACCCGAACAGTAAGAATCATTTCTCTTCATCAAAGAACACTAAATAGCAATTACAATTTATCTATCTTTCCAACCCTGTTGCTATCATTTGCAGGAACATAAAGGAAATTGCAAAGTTGAGAGGCAATGAAGATCTCTGGGAAGTGGCCAAACTACATAACTGCGAATCTTCATTTCCATCGGTATTCATTACTGACTCGCCACTTAAATTAAAAACAATTATACATTGGTTGTTTGATTATTTTATTTTGTAAGAGTGCTGTTTTTTGGTCACAGGATCTTTATGATGTGAAATTCTTGCCATCTATGAAACTGCGAGATTGGTGCAAACAGAACACAAAAAGACCAGAATTCTTCGAGGTCATCCCAAGATCACTCTTTGATCTTGTGGAAAAGTGTCTGACAGTGAACCCAAGATTGAGAATAAGTGCAGAGGAAGCACTCAGGCACGAGTTTTTCACTCCATGCCATGACGGCCTAAGAAACGAGAGGCTGCTCAGGAAGGGCCTCAGCTTGGACTCTGGGACTAGCCATTTTTTGCATAGACAAACAGACTTGTGAAGGTTTTTCATGAGAAAATTCAGCTTTGTAGAGGCTTCATTTTTTTTTCAATATATTGTAATGTTGTAAAATAAAATTAGTCAAGTTCCCCCCCATTTCCTAAGAAATTCCTTGTTAACAAGTTGTAAGGTTTGTAACTATGTCAACTGTCAATATTTGAATTAAATATTAACCTAGACACATTTTATGAACATATGTTCAGTGTGTTTTGTCCTTTGAATTCTTTGAAGAAATAGGTTGGTCACTTTTGGAAATTTATGATGCAATATGACTTTGATTTAGGATCAGGTTGTGGTGCACACCCCTTGGTTACGATGTGGTGTGCTCTTGCTCATGACATATTGCAGTCAACGTTACGACAACAATTACATTCAATCGTAACTCTTAACTCCAAGTTACGACATAGTGAGTTATTGGAGTTATAACTTGTAAGAGGGGTTAACTTGAGCCCATTCAATTAATTGGGTCCAATCAGAGTCCAATCGGAAAGCTTAAAAATTAATGGGTCTGGAGAAATTATTATCAAATGGGCTCAAGTGAATTCTATTGAACGGATCCATAAGAAAGTCAACAAATTAAGCAAAGGAGGACCTATCAAGCATATATCTCTAAAGAGAGCTTAAAAATCTCATCCGAGGAGGCCTAGATCATACAGGTGTTCGAGGAGATTAACCGTTGTTTTTAGAAGAGATGAAACTTTTGGAGGAGATTCATTCTCCGAAGTATTTGCTTAGTCTTGAAAGGGTTTAGAATTACAAACTTAGAGACCTATTTAAGCTCGGACTCGAAAGGGTTCGGATCCATGAACTTAGAGATATGAAGCATTAGGTTTTGAATGGATTCGAAAGCAATCTAGAAGCTGTTTTGTTAATGAGTCTCAGAATATTTGTGGGCTGGGAGCTTTTTGGGATCGATACACCAAAATCATGGGCGTGACAGAGTTCAAACAAAGGACTTGATCTCGAGGATAGTGAGTGGAGATAAATTTACTCTTCGATTAAACTAGCCTATATCCTGGTCGTGGTGGCACAATCTAGGAGGTCCCTGAGATTCGACAATATTTGCGGTAGGGCGTTCTCTTGAACTACCCCTGACCTTTATGTGGCAAGGCATTCTCTAGAACTACCTTTGACCTTTTGAGATTATTGGGGATCATTAGTTAGGTGTGGCTGAGAAGAAGTGTTCGCCAAGAGGTTGATCTCATCTTTAGGGTTTTTCTCATCTTCAAAGAGATCACCTACAAGGTGGTTAGAAAGAATATTTCTCATGTGTCTTGCGCATGAGCTCCATCCTACCTCATGAGGTGTCTATAAATAAAATTCACCCATAGCTTTACAAGGGGTTAATTTTTGGAGAGATAATTATTGGGAGAGCACTAATTTCCCTTTTTCATTATCCAAAGTAAGAGATCCATGGGAGAGTTTTGTTATTATCCAATCTCTTATCTCCATTATCCTTTTGCTATTGTGTTTTTAGTTGCAGACATTGAAAAATCTAAACCTTTCATAATTTCTAACAGATTCAGAGTTTTTGACGACATTTGAATTTTTCAGCAAACATTCAAAGATTTCAACAACTTTTTCGATGACCTTCGAATTTTCTGGCGAGATCCCCAGACCCTCTCATACACAATATAGTTGGGTTGTAACTTTGAGCACATTGTTACAATAAACCGTAGCTGAGTGATTACATATGAGAGTTTACGCGAAACAGATTTTGTTTAAAATCATAACTGAGTGCATGAGGGGATTGCGTACTACAGATTTATTAGGATGGGTCGTGCATTGTCAAAATAATTAGGTAAGGTTTACGTTTTTTTTTTTTTTATGTTTACAAAAATTTTATAAATTGATTTTTGTTTATTTTTAAAAAAACATAAATTACAAACGCGTTTGGTTTGAACAAAATGTTTAAAAAAATTTAAAACATAAACTAAAAAATATGTTTGTTCAGGCTTAAAATATTTATATATATATATATTTTATGAAAATGAGATCACACATATTATAATTGAAAGAAAAATTAATTGGAAAAAATAATTAATCGGGAAAAAAATATTTGAAAAAAAAAATTATTTGAAAAAAAAATTAATTGAAAAAAAAATTATTTGAAAAAAAAAAATTAGCTGGGAAAAAAATATTTGAAAAAATAAATTATTTGAAATTTTTTTTTGAAATTAGAAACGTAAACTCATTTTTTGAGTTTACGTTTTTTCCTCAAATTTATAAACTGAGATAATCATTTATAAACTAAAAAAATTATCAAACAAGTTTTTATGATAGTTTTTAAATTTTTTGTAAATATAAACTGAAAACAGAATGATTATCAAACAAGTCCTTAAAATTTCAATATACTTGTTGCAAAATTCTATATATTTTACATATATATATATATATTTTAAATTATACATTTTTTTTATATGTATATGGAGACTCATTAATGGTCATTAGAATGGTTAATGGGGTAGCTTACCTAGACTAGACTTGTTCAAAAGGTGACCTAGAATCAAAGGATAAATATAAAGTCAACTAGACATTAGCCCTAGTCGCACGCAATGAAGCTACGTTAGCATATATTTAAAACAGTATATGCCCCTCGTAATATTATTAGGCAAATGTTAACCAGTGATCTTTATTCATTGTTAATATTGAAAAATATATAAAAGTGGCTTAAAAATATATAAAAATATTAAAGATATATATTAATTTTAATAAAAATATATTAAAATTAATAAAAAATGCATTATATTTTATAAATATTTTATCTTTTACTTATGTCTTAAGGACACTTATTAGTAAGACTCATATTATTATTATCTTCTCACATTTTTTTTTGTCTTACATTTTCTGCTTTGTTTTTGTAAATTTTTTATTTGTTTTTAGTATTACTGTGGTAAAAAGTTTTGAATGAATTAAAAACACATAAATGCAAAAAATAAAATAAAATAAAATAAAGGACTGGGCTCTAATCTGTGAACTGCAAATGTATTGAGCTGTTCATGAACAAGTTCGACTCGGCTTGTTAAAGGCTCGACTCGGCTCGGTTTATTTAGTAAATGAGCCGAGCTCGAGTTCGAATATTAGGCTCGTTTAGTAAACGAGACAAGCTCGTATAAGTTCGGCTCGTTTATCTTTATTTAAATTATACAATAAATATATTATTTATACATTAAATAATATATAAATAATATTTTTTATTTAAATAATATAAATAATATTTAAAAAAATTTAATTGAGCCGAGCTGAGTCGAGTCGAGCTTGAGTCCTATTAATGTTAACGAGCCGAGCCAAGCTTGAACCTAATTTCTTATCGAGTCGAGCTCGAACTTAATAAACGAGCTCGATAAGTAAACGACTTGAGCTTGAGCTTTGCAAAACTCGGCTTGACTTAGCTCGTTTGCAGCCTTGCGGGTATTGTCGGAATATGTGAAATTCATCACAAGTCTTATTTTAATAATTCGAACAATTTATTTTATTGGACTCTTCGTATATCATTTATACAAAAAAATAAATCGATATGATAATTATAACCTATTCAATTTATTGTATTTGTCTCTATAAAAATGACAAAAACATGTTTTTAAAAATAATCCATCACTTTCTTTAGTGACAAATATAAATTAAATAAATTATAATTATTTGATTGATTAACTTTTTAAAATTTTTTTATTTTTATAAATAATATATACAAAAAATTCGAAATAAAAGCTATGCGATGACGCACTCTTTGCTTGGATTAGAAGTTTTAAGACCATCTCCAACGGTTCACAAAACTTGGCATCAAATTTAAATTTTGATGAAAAAGTTACTGTTTGGTGCTCCAACAGTAGCACCAAATCGATATCAAAATGAGATTTCACCAAACGATTCATTAAACTGAGGACAAAATACAGAATTCAGCAAAACACTGTGCGTGACCGTTGGAGGGAGGAACCGGTCAACCAGCCGGTTGCCCGGCCGGTTGACCAACCGGTCGACCGATTTCTTTTCAAATAGGTAGGTTCAAACCGGTCAAAAAAAGTTCAAACAGGTAAAAAAAAAAAAAAAAAAAAAATTATTTTGCCTAACCGGTTGACCGGCCGGTCAACCAACCGGTCAACCCACCAGCAAACTTACTAACTTAGGCTTTCTCTTTTCAATTTTCCTTACAGAAAGCATCTGATACTGTTTCATCAATTGTTTCAATTGTTTCATCATTGAACCTACCTAATTGTTTCATCTTTACAGAAAGTTGCAATTTGTTCATCATTGAAATATTCTAAAAAACATAGCATTCAAATATAGCGTTCTAAAAAACATAGCGTTTAAAGCTGATATAAAAAAAAATATTTACGCTTACCGGTCCATCCACTGGTCGACCAACCGGTTGACTCAATCAGGATTTGATGCACTGTTGGAGCTAGTGATATCAGATTTGGTGAAATGAGTCATTTTTTACTTAGATTTAGTAAAAAAAGAAATTTACCGTTGAACATGCTATAAGGTAAGTCGTTACGTAGACAGACCACATGGGTGGGCCATTTGAGAATAAATGCATCATGATAAAAAATATGAATAGATAATTCTAAAAATATTCTGTTTTTTCTGATTGAAAATCTAAAATTTAAAATAGCGCTAGCGAATTATATAGTCTAACTTGTCTCATGTTGAGTTTAATATTGGACTATCCAGTTCAGCTAATGGGCTTATTTTTGGGCTTCGTTTCGATAATTCAAATCGTTGAATGTGTAGAATTTATCAAGTACTAT